>OU015493.1:166226399-166768899 GCA_907164885.2 Dolomedes plantarius
TTTTTTTTGTTCAATTTCGTGGATCCAGAGATTTCGGGAGAGACATTCCGTTGTGTTCGGGAGAATCAGTAGAATATCAAAGACCGTGTCAACGGGAGTTTCTGATAACTGGCTTTAAATCGTTTGGACTACGTTAAGAGAAGTTTATGAAAACCATGAAATCTTCAATACTAATAAAACTGATCTATTCTATATGATGACCCCGGAGAGGAGTTGCGTTTCAAAGACGAAAACTGCAGTGGCGGTAAGCTTTCAAAAGAAAGGATAACAGTTATGGTTGCTGAAAATTTAACTGGAACAGAAAAACTGAAGCTTTTAGTGATCGGAAAATACAAAAAAATACAAAAAAACACAAAAAACCAGGACATTTAAAAATATAAAATCGTTTGCAGTTGATTATCATTCAAATTCTAATGCTTGGATGACAGGAGAAATCTATGAAAACTGGTTGTGGAAGTGGGACCAAGAACTTATTAAATAAAAAAGAGAATTCTTATTGAGTACAATTTCCCAGCCCATCCTGCGTTTTAAGGTCTTCATGCCATTAAATTAAATTTTCTTCCTCCCAACAAAACCTCCGTATTACAGCTTAGGGACCAAGGTGTAATTAAGTCCTTAAAAGTTCATTCCAGGAAGAACATGAGTTAGGGGCACAAATTCAGTCTAATTGCTGAAATTAACAAATATACTTCTTATCTACACAATAGTATGTCCAACAACCAAAAACCAAAGTAACAACCGTTTTCAAGGATCCTGTTACGATCCATGGTCATCAAACATCCAAGACTAATAATTCATTCTATCAAATAAGCTCTGGCGGTGGTGTGAGGAAATGATATTTCCCTGACTTCCCAAAGAACGTATTTATACATATAGAGACCGTTTGAATCAGAGAAAAATATAAATTACTACAACACATCAGAATCGAAATTTTTTTTTCATTCATCATGCTATATAAAAATTTACTGTTAGAGTGACGCAAAATATTTTGGAATTCAAAAGATGCAAAACTCCAAACCATAATAAAACGGATAAAAAGAATCAAGAAGAGAAACAAATTTAAGCTAATTTAAAGTGTTTTTGAGAGACCTCGAATGAGAATTATGGGCACTATCACAGCTGAAAATGATCGATTTTCCCATGAAAAATGAGTTTGTTTTTCATTCTGGACGATCCTTTATTTGAAAATGTAAATTTTGCGAGATGGAAAGGATATTCCGTGATATGAATGGTAAGATTATAACAAAAGATGCGGAAGCTGAACAATGTTGAAATATGTAAACGGTTTTTGATGTAGAGTTTTCAGCACTAGGCCATATTTTTCCTCATAACTCACTGAAAGAGTCATTTTTCTTCTTTGCCTCAAATTTTTATTCATAGCGGAAAAACCTGATAAAAAAAGCATGTGGTATGCCAAAATTTGTTCTTAAAATGTAAAATATCTTTCGGATTTTAGATGATATATATAAACCATTATATATAGTTAAAATTAAATCTTTCTTTGATATATTCAGGAAGTATGCAAATAATTTCTTATCGTTGTATATAATTATTTTCAAACTTAAGTAAGTTTCACCACTCAGGCTTGGAAAAGGAACTCTTTCGGGAATGTCAAGATTTAAACATGAAGCTAGGGTTTAGACAATGTTGTTTTAACTGACTGTTAACCATAAACAATCTTAAGTGTAATTCGTTTTAAAATTTATTACAAAAGTCGTCCATTGCATACTGACCTACACACCACCTCTTAGCCATGTTATTCTGTTTTAAAAGAACTATACAACTATCTTAAAATTGTGTGTTTGCAGTGTAAAGAGTGTCAAGTCCAAAATTGTAGTTTTGAGAAAAACGGATTTTGTTAAGTCAGTTTTTTTAAGTTTAATTTTTAATTTTTTTCTTTAAAGAAATTTTTTTTAATTTTATTTTTATTGAGTAAAGAGTATTAAGTCCTTCATTGGGACATAACCCCTTTAACACTAACATGTTTGTGTTTTGTTTCACATATCCCAAATTTTCCCTCATGAATAAAAATATTTAGGCGTGGAATTAGACTTAGCTTTCTGTACCCTGCAGTAGCCCTTGATTTTTCAAACATGCTTGGTTTGATAACTCATTTTTGTCCATTCTGGACTTAACCCTTAATACAGCAAACACATAATTAGGGTCTTAAATTTTACCATTTGGGCTTTTTTTCTACTGCCATTAAAGAAATTTCAAGAAGTTAAACACGTACTTTTAACATTATTACTCGTAATAGTTAGCGTGTTCCAGATGCCACAAATATAAATTGTTTCTTGCATATGTGTTTGCTATCAATTAGCTTCCAAGGACAAAAAATTGGGGAGAATTATAGTTGCATATGGGCAGGGTGACGGCAGAGATACACCCACCTCCAAACTGCCGTTCGCACTATTTATTAAACACTAGCGGCCCGCCCCGACATTATCCGGGTTGAACAATTATCTATCTTAAGTAAATATTAGGTAGGTATAATTTATTTTAAAACTTCATGGTATACCACATTTTCCGTTTTTCTGAGGTTTTAAAATAAATTGATTCTCCTCATTTCCTGACCTAGAGAGACCAACATATAATTGCCCATGAGTAAAGCAATCTTCCCATAAGTCAAGTCCAATATATTTGTATGTTTGACCTTGAGATTTGTTGATGGTGATGGTAAAAGGAATTTTTATTGAAAACTGTAACGTAAGGCACTGAATTGTGTCCGGGGGCCACGCGCATGCCTATTTTGATACGATTCGTAGCCTATCAGCTACAGAGTCCACACACAAGAAAACACGAAAGAAACACCAAAAATGGCACAAAAAATTTAATAACTTTTTTTAAAATTATAAATTAAAACTCCGACTATGCACGTGACGATATTACGCCCGGTTATGCACGTGACGATAAATTTATTTAAAGTACCAGAAAAAGAAATCACGTGATCATCATTTAGTAAATTAAATTCTAAAATTTTATCTTTAAAAATTCACCTAAAATCAGAAAATGGAGGTAAAGATTCTAAAAAGATTTTTTAAGGTATTTTATGATCATTACCGTGATATAAATTTCATAACCCTCAAATTATTATTTTAAATGCAAAGTTACAAAAACAGCTTCAAAATTTAATTTAAATAAATCTAAGTAGAATTTTTTTTAAACCTTTCTTAATGCACCCTTACACTATAAGAAGAATCGCCGTGCGAAATTTCAGCCCTTTAGGTCCAGCGGTTTGGTCTCTGCGTTGTATGTCAGTGAGTCAGTAAGTCAGTGAGTCAGTCAGTTACGGAACCGTTTTATATAAGTAGATTGGCTTTGTTATCGTCATCATTCTCTGCTCATATCCTGTTGTTTTTGAAGGATAACATCAAGACATAGATCTTTAAAAACAACAAGGTCTTTAAATATAACATTGGTATGGAATTATAAAATAATGGAATCCTTATAAAATTATTTCATGCTCTATTAAAATATAAAAAAATATGAACAATTCTAAAATATATTATAAATAATGATGTAATATTAAGTTGAACTTGCAGTTGCATTGGTAATTCCTTGCTACTTTTTAACCAATTTATCGCATGATAGATATTTTCTTTTGATTTGCGTATCAAACATAAATACTTGCAAACGAACAAACAACATATTTGACTGAAGTGCCGTTTACAAGGCGAACGGTATACAAACTATTCTGCAACTCTAACCCGCCTATAGAAGACAGAAGAATCACATATCACATTTGTAAATTACAAATGTTTCTCGATAGATGACTCAATAAAGTCTCTTTATGTTTCATGCTTCATGCGATTTTGTCAGACTTTTACCTATAACTTGACCTTTTACATGTTACAAGCTCAAACCATCTATTCTCAGGAAAAACATGCTTTCTAGCGTGCACTCTTAAAGATGCTGTGTACTAACCCTATTGGATTCGTTCACCTCCATGGTTACATATGGAGAAAATTTGTCTACCATTTACAGCTACATAAATGCTAATAATCAAATGAAAATTATATTTTCAGATAGCCTGAACTTTTCTGCACCTTGCAACAGGATTCATTTTATAAATTTCGTCCACCAAAAGAATTTATATGCGTTTAAACCACATTATATCAGATGGGATTTTTTTCCGAATAATTTAAGGGAACAAAGGACTTCCAATCTCGTTCTTCTTTAATTTTCAATATCTTACTATATATACACAATGAGTATAATTAATATTCTTTTCTATTACACTGAAGATACTTAGCATTCACAAATAAATATTTTGTGGAGGAATAAGACCTTTTTATAAAAAAATTCTTTAAAAATGCTAAAAGTTTTTCAAAAGTTTTAAGCATGGAGCTAAAAGCTCCATGCGAATTCATTTTCTTCTGATATCTTCCAAATTTCTCATAATTGATAATTGAAGTGTTTGTCACAAAACTGTGCATGATTCTTTGAAATCACAAATATTTTTCAAATTTTTAGGCCATAAAATAAAGTAAAAACAAAAAAAACATAAAAAAATAATAGGCAGAATAGAAATAAAATATTTAAGACTTTAGATTCATACATAAAATATATTAAATGCACATTTATATTTATATACATACGGTAAAACTTATAATACAAAATTTAAGGATTTAAATTAACATAGAATGCGCACAGAGCATTTTGAAAAATGTTAGTATTTTGAAAAATGTTAGTATTATTCTGACAAGAATTCCTTATTTTGAATTTTAAGGGTTTTCAATGTAGTAAAATAGAAAATTAATTATTCTCATTTTCTATATAAAATTAAAAATTGTATATTAAAAAATTCGAATTTGAATGTCCCTCTTCCCCTTAAATGAAAAAAAAATTTCAGGTAGTCTCTTCTAACGAAACTACCGCGGGTTATTAGCGTAGGATTACTTATCGTTGCTTACCTCTTTTGTATGTGTATATGTATGTATGTGTTGTTGTTGTTGTTGTAGCTGATGCCCCTTGACCGACCTGTACCATCAGGTCAAGTCCCGAAGGCTATGGGCGATGAAGGTGCGGCTCCGGTTTTTAATAGCACCGCAAGGGTCGGAGTCCGACTTGGCTAAATGACCGGTCCCGTAATTTTGAACCGAGCCAAGTGAGCCCGGAACACTTGAGACCGGAACACTTGACCCTGCACCTCCAGAGGTAAATTTGAGAACATGGAGGACATTGTAGCCACGCCCTATTTTACGTGCCCCAGCCACCATTAGTGAACACGGCGGTAGATTTGCAGCGACGAGCCTCGAACCAGGGACGTTCAGATCACTGGCCCGCTGCTCTTGCCAACCGGGCCCTCCGTATGTATGTGTTATGCATATATGCATCTATATATATATATATATATATATATATATATTATATATATATATATATATATATATATATATATATATATATATATATATATATACATATATATATATATATATATATATATATATATATATATATATATATATATATATATATATAATATATATATATATATATATATAATATATATATATATATATATATATATATATATATATATATATATATATATATATATATATATATATATATATATATATATATATATATATATGTCAAAATTTTAATGCATTTATTACTTTCTATTTAACTGTTTACTGCTTATCGAAGCGACAATCGAAGACAGAATCCGTTATAAAGTATTTGTACTTTCAATATAATTCAAACATAAATTATCTGTATCAAGTAACTTTATGGACCTAGGTC
Organism: Dolomedes plantarius; assembly: GCA_907164885.2. Lineage (NCBI taxonomy): Eukaryota > Metazoa > Arthropoda > Arachnida > Araneae > Dolomedidae > Dolomedes > Dolomedes plantarius. The sequence goes on from OU015493.1 coordinate 166,232,151, forward strand.
ATTTATGAAAGAATATATATATATATAATATATATATATATATATATATATATATATATATATATATTGAAACCCGTCCGTTTAAAATAATGTATCCTCATTCTCGCATAAATCTCGGAAGGAATTTTCCAAATAATTGGTTAGGACTGATTAGAGGGCAGTGATAGATTAACCCTTCACTACTCACTCTAGAGATTCATTATCTCAGTTTCAAAAGAACTCCAGCAGAGTCATCCAACAGTGGCTGCACACACATGCATCACTCGCTTGTAACAAGTACCGACTAAGTGCGGGGACTAAACTTTCTCACATGATTAATGTACGCACTTTAAACACCGTGTTCATGCCTGAATTTATGGTAATGCGTAGAACAGAAGACAAGTTCACGTTTCGGATAAAAATCCCACAAAAGTTGAAAACCGAATAAAATTTCTCTCATAATTATGTTATGGAAACCAAAAAAAGGTAGACATTTAGAAACGGTTGTTGATAAACAGCTTGGAATGAGAGTCTTGTGAGTATTATAAAACGTCCGAGACGGCAGTATCAAATTAATGGTTGAAGTTTGAATGGATTTTAATTACAACTTACTGTAACTACAAGTCATTAATAAATTTCTTCTGATTGAAAATTCATAAAGCAAAACTTTAAAACCAGGAGAACAGCAATAATCATGTTAGTTGATAGTAATATTACTCTTAGAAAAAAAAATGTAGTGCATTGAAACGATTGTATACTTTTTGAAAGCAAAGAATTTCATTACAGTGATTTACAAGCAAAATTAGTAACGAAGCAGCTCTTGGTTAGCATGTCGAATCCCAACAAGTGCCGCTAAATAACTTTGTGTCTACGCAACATAAAATAACTTTGTACGCTACGTAAAATAACTTTGTGTCTGCGGTATGGGACCGTTGAATCTGCAGACTGGAAATTCCTTTCAAGTGGTTGTGGGGGTTTGGAAAACGAGCTCATTACATATCACCCCTGACTGGGTGCTCTGGAAAATCGTGGTGCTACAGGATTCCGACCTTTGTGTTGCCATATAACCGTCGTCACATTCCTATCCCAGGAGATTAATAAACAACGGCAAGCAATTTTTTATATTAATGAAGAAAAATAGAGCAGAGTTTAATATATCTATAAAGAAATAAATGCATGCTGTCTTGGAACATATATTTTTTTACAATAAATGGTGATGTCAGATATAACTTTGAATTAAAACCTTTGATAATACTTATGCATTTTATAGTGTTTAAGCATGATCACACATGATGCGCTGTACTAAAATATCGTTTATTTTTCTACAGTTTGTATACAAATACAGGTTAAAACCCTTTAATGGGCGCCGTATGCAGTGCAAACGCTTAAATCTTGTCCTTTTTTACCTCGAATTCAGTGTATTCCAGCTAAATGAGCAGAAAAATGGCTAGTACTGCCATCTGTTATCAGTTTAAAAAAGTAAAAACATTTTGCAACCATTAATTGGAAAAAATTTCAAGATTCTCTAAGTTAAAAAAATCGGAGGAAAAATATGCACCGTGCAAACGATGGAGGTTGTTGCCCCTGAAAGGGTTAAGTATGTTCGGTTTCATTACTAAGAACAGCTATTTAAAGTTCACAATAGAGATTTCATTTTATCGTTGACTACGAATATTTACAGGGGTTTTTATTCGCACTCCAAATCATAAGCCGCAATTCAACCTATGGACTAGTCAATAGTGCCATAAGTGATTTGTCTGACTACTTTATAAGTTTTACCTAATCTAATTGCTCTTCTAATTTTTCCTAGAAGTCACATATATAGTTTAATTTCTTTTATTTCCCCTTATCCTGTCACAGGGAGACTGTTTTTAGGAATAATTATTAATTCTGTTTCACATGATATTATATTTGGAGCTGACATTTTTTTTGTGAAATGTTATTCTTAAAGTAAATAGTACAACATTAGACCGAGTATTAAATTGTATCCTTGAGTTATCAATATATTGGTTTTCTGACGCTCTGTGCCTCAACTGCTAGAGATCCTGGAAAAAATTTAATATTTTTTCTTAAAATGTCCAACTGGTCGAGCCCCAATTGGAAGAAAAGCAAAAAATAATTTACTCATGACACAGATCAACAATGAGAAATTGAGCTATTCAGCCTAATAAATCGTGCCATAACTATCCCTATCTATGAATTTAAGTCTGTTTAGAAGAATTACTGTTAGCTCTCTATGGCTTATATCCTCTCGCGTTAATGGCGTAATAACTACTTTTTATTCATCAATATTTTACAGTGATTAGCGCCTGGGGTTTTCTCAAAGTGGACTCGAGCTCGAATTCCACAAAGTGTGAACCTCCATGGCTCCTGTCAGGGAACAGTAATAGTTCATGTATATGCTATTCCAATAATAAAGTTCCTCTAAATTCGCAGTAAGAGTGGGTCAATGTCCTTTGCGCAAAGTACCTGCAGGGTTGGGAACACTTTCTAATTCAACACTTTCTAAAAGGACATCCTATTTTTCACTTTGAAAATTTCGGAGGAACGTTTTTGTGATGGAGCTAAAGACACAAAGTGAAGAGAATCGGGAACAATGCTCGGTTCCAGGATAAATAAAATTTTCAAGTAGGTCTGGGTGGAGGTAAGACGTTGAAGTATAAAATATTTTAATTAAAGATTTTCAGTAGAAGTAATATTCGTTGTAATATACTTTCTGGTGTAGAAAAAATGCAATATATAGGTTTGTCCTTAACCTCACTTCAAAGAAACATTTTTTCCAAGTATATTTCCCGAACAGCTGATTATTTTTTAGGTATTTTTAATCGGTAAAATCCGGCATTATAAAGTACAGTCGTAACTTGGTACTCGTTGTTATTCGGTTCCAGAAGGCACGACAAATAACGAAAAAGCTTTCCCTTTAAGGAATAATGTAAATTGAATAAATGCGTTCCAGAAAATCAGAAATTGCACATTTCACAGTGCAATTTTTAAATTGATGGGGTTGTTGTTTTAATATAAAATATTTAGACAGACATAATTTAAAACAATAATTAGATAAAGAAATAAAATTTATCTTCACTCAACATGTCCTAAAAGGAATTGATATTCTAATGGGATAGTGGTGAAGAAGGGGAGGGGAGGAGTTATTGCTTGGAAAGGGAGTCTGCTTCCAGTGAAACATCAGACCCTTGCACATGGATTCTTTCTTTTTTCTGTCTCTTAACACCTTCGATACGTGTTGTAGACTCAGTTTCAGGGAGTTTCTTTATAAGTCTATCAAGAGAAACTTACGTCCGTCCATGTTTCAAAATGTTGCTGAAGTTCATATTGTTTAATCATTAAGCAAGTCTATGTTTCTGCTTGTTAGAGCTTTCTCGGGGTAATACTTTTGAACAAAATTTTGTAATTCAGCCTATTTTGGTTTTTCTTTTTGCCTGGAAGGACAAGATGAGGAGGCATTGCCTTCTCTCATACATGTTTTAGCATGTGTGACTAGTATCGAAGCATTTTTTTCGCTTCGAAATTCGATGAGTACCAAGTAAACGACGATATCAGTTGCATTTTTTTTTCACTTCAAATTGCGACGAGTACCGAAGCAATTTTTTCACTTCAAAATGCGTCAATTACCGAAGCTGACGACTACCGAAGCAATTTTTTTGCTCCAAAATGCGACGAGTACCGAAGCAATTTTTTCGCTTAAAAATGCGACTAGTACCGAAGCAAACGACTACCGAAGCAATTTTTTCGCTTCAAAATGCGACGAGTACCGAAGCAGACGATTACCGATGTATGACTGTACCAGAGAACAAAACCGAAATATGTGCCAAGATGAAAATGTTGAAGTTTAGGAAAACCTGATACCAAAGGTTGTGAACAATATTAAAACAGTGAATGGAAAAATGTATTCTCTTGAATATGCATATGATCTACATCACAGTTATTACACAATGTAAGCTTACGCGATATAATTAACGAAGTATTCTGGCTGATATTTCTGATGTTTTGAAAACAGAGGAAGCGGTGCTGGAATATAATTTAAATAGACACATGCATCCATGTGTCTCTTGGAGGTAGTATAGAGAGGGTTTTAAATAAAGTTTCGAGCGAAATACGGTATGAAGGAACATATGATTTTACGTTCACAGTAATGAAATGGTTCTTGAATTAACTGTATCTTATTAATATTAATGATGCATTGTAGATTGTTAATATATTCAGATATATATTTGGGATCCAGTAAGGTGGATGAGATATCGTAATTTCTATGAACTAAATATTCCGGGCGAAGGACCTAAACCTTACTGAATAATTTCTGATGATTTCTTTTTCGAATTTCAATGAACTGCTCACTTCCTTAAAAAATCAGTTAAATTAGCATTAGTGATAGTAATGAAATGTTTATGCTTTACTTTTTTTTCAAAAGGGTATGTGTACTCGTGATCAAAAGTTTTCTAAAATTTTGGTTATAGACTGAAATTTTCATTTTTTCCTTCATTTCTCTTATTTACAATTTTGTACTTCATATATGCTGGAAACAGATATTGCAGTTATTCAAAACAAAGGATATTGTAATATTTTCTTGATAAAATTCCTTATGCGTTAATCAATTACAAATCAATCGTTTGTCCTTTTCAAATTATTTAATCCTATGTGGCAAATAATAAGTGATTTAATCGGGAACTATTGATAGAGTGGCCTGGAAAAGAAATCTTTGTGACATATCCTTTAAGATTTATTGTAAGAGTCGACATATATATCACCTTCACTTTAATATCAATCAGACGTAAGGAATCTTCTATACTTTTTAAAATTTATTTCTTGTAATAAGAAACCTATTATTTTATTTCATTCAAAAGAAATAGCTAGAGAAATAGTCTACAACATCTTCGTACACGCAAATAAAAAAAATTCAAATTTTTGAATGTATTAATTCATTCCTTGTTGTGAAAAGTGAACTGAAAGAAAACAAAAAATTAATAAATGCTGATCAACGCACGTAGCAGCTCACTTCTTTTCTTCGGAATGTTTTTCATGTATAAAAAAAAGTTTCTCTAAAATTATTTATACCGCATATTTTAGGAAATGCGTTCAAACATGAAGAAGTTTAAAAAAAATTAAGGTTTCAAAATATGTGTTCATTTATGTTTTTTTTTTATTCAATGGTTTAAAAGTTACTTTATGCAAAAGTGACCTTTAAATTTCTTTGAAATAGATCAATTATCTAGGTCGATGTTGAAAAAATATTAGAAGGCTTTTGTTTGTGGAAATTCAAAGGCATTTAATCAAATATTTTTATTCGTTTGGATTTTGTTATTAAGTTTATATAAAAAAATTACGAATGTATGTTCCTGTTTTACAAATTTTCCTAAAATACCTGTTTCAAATACGTAAAAAATAAGCTTAATTCGTTCAGGTATTCCAGTAATATTTTTTCTCTAATTTTTCCTCCGTTTTCTTCAGAATAATGAAATAAAATAGATTCTTTTTCAGCCCTATTTGTCAAAATGTAAACAAATGTGGTTAAACGTAATCTGTTCTCTTTCGACATCATTCAAAATTAAGATTTAACATATTTGTTCGTTCAATTAAAAAGATATATTTATTCAAAATATTACTAAACAATATTTTTATCAGAACAATTAAAAGAAATTCGATTTTAAGCAAATGGAGCATTTAAATTTTGAGTTGTTGATAAATTAAATTTTTTTTATGCTAGGGGCTTCAGTGTATATTCCATCTATCGATTAGAAGCAGTTTTATATAACTGAAAATTATTGCAGATATGAATGATTATAGAAAGGCAAGGCAATGAATTATCGATTGTGCCTCATCCTTTAAAATATTGTCTTTTTAATTCAATCATCCTTAAGAAACTGTTCCTTGCAGATAGCCAAACAAAGCCAAAACAAAACAGGGTAAAACTGTTATGATTATTTTGCTAGCACACGTGTTATTTAGGGGAATATGCTTATCTCATGTAATATTTATTAAGGATGATTTAAGAGACACGTGATGTTTTTAGTCACATATTTCAATGTCATTAACAATGTTTACCTTTTTCTAAATTTGTAGGTGAAAAAAATATTTGAGAGAGGTATTTATAATAATTTACAAATTTCTTCACACACACACATACACACACACACTCACATATATATATAAATATATATATATAATATATATATATATATATATATATATATATATATATATATATATATATATACACACTCAGTCACAAAAAAATATATACACCCAGAAGGAAACGAGCTACTATCACGAAACTTCATTTGTATGTAGTGTATGAGGAGATAAGCAAATGATTACAAATTCAGAAGAACAGACAGTTTTATTAAGAAGATATGGCGTGAAAAAGGTTACAAATCAGTAAGTAGTAAAACCACCTCTGGCAGATATACGAGCCGAAATACCGCGTGGCATCGAATCAACGAGGTCACCTATGATCTCCTGCGGAAGATCATGCCATAATATTTGCAACTGGACAGTTAATTCCCCAGTAATCGAGGACGGCTGCAGTTGCCTTCCAACACGTCCCAGACATGCACTATCGGCGAGAGGTCTGGTGACCTGGCAGGCCATGGGAGAACGTCATATCCATGAAGGCATTGATGGGAGAGTCCCGCAGTATGTGGCCGAGCGTTGTCTTGCTTATAAATTGCACTTGGACGACTTGATATAATAGGTAGAACAACTGGCGTTAAAATCTCGTCCACGTAACTGCGTGCCTTCAAAGTGCGTTGAAGGGCGACTAGAGGTGATCATGTGTCCCAACAAATCGCTCCCCTAACTGTCACACCTTTTTTAATCGACGTATGGCTCTCGACAACAAATGCCGGTTCGGACTGGTGTTCTGGTAGCCTCCACACGCGTATGCGAGGGTCATAAGCATTGAGACTGAATCGGTTGTCATCGCTGAAGATCCCACGCATACAGTCGGTCACACGCTTTCCCGAGGTCGGCAAAAATCCAATCGACACTTCTATGATGAGGGTCAATGGTAGGCGTCTTAATGGACGTCGGCTCCTTATACCTGCGTCGGCCAGTCGTCTCCGAATGGTTTCCCTTGATACCACCGGATGTCTGGAAGGTGGTAAATGGCATTGAACCGATTCTAGCGACGTTGTTGGTGCGGACGTGGACGCTCTCATATATATATATCGATCGAACCTCGATCTATCGTTTTTCAAGGGACCAATTGAAATGAGCGATAAATACGGAAAAACGATAGATCCGAAAACGATCGATCGAGATTCCACTGTATATATATATATATATATATATATATACTTGCTACTCTTCTAATACTCAGAAAAAGAAACGTTAAAAAGTCTATGAAATTTATCTGTTCCTTATTTTTGACAAAAGGATAATGCCAAATAACCAAATCGAATGTTAATTAAATAGTTCTCCAAATTCTTATTACACTCCCAGGGATGAACTAAACCGAAAGAGCTTTTAGGAAAACTAAGAGAAGTTCTATTACAGCTTTTATCGTATAATTAACGACGCAAAATACTTTCCACGTTACCCAAAAAACTATCTCGGTAAGTTTCAGAAATCGTATGATACCCATAAAACAAACCACAACGCATAGAGCCAATGAGCTATTTTTTGTAATCTGTTCTTTGGTTGCAATTCGAGATAAAACCACTTCAATAAAATTGCAACTGTTGGTGTTCGTACTCGATCTGATGAAAGTTTTCTTGTTTTACCTGATACGATTTGCTGGACAGTACAACAGAGAATACCTATTCATCTCCAGTTGAACTAAACGCACCCAACGAACCAGCAAACACGTTATATGTCACAATTTGCTGCAGTAGAGAAATGGGTTGCACTGTGATGGGGTGCAGATCGAATGACAAAGGACTTATTTTAAAATAATCCACTCAATTGGTGAAGAGAACACGATTTCAAATATTAATGTCTTTAAGGTATTAAGGTATTACTTAATCTACAAATGAGTGTTTAAAAACTAGGAGTGTTTGAAAACTCTTATTTCTTCAGCGATGTCCTAAAGCGTTCACACCATGGTATTCTTTATTGTCTCTGCTTTTCATGAGAATAAAAATAATTTTTATTGCCGCATAATAAAGAAAAATCTAAAAGTACATAGTCGAATAGTTTTGTGCTGACCATGATGCCATTGTGCCTCTATCTGCTACCTGTGTAGTTCATTGATGCATCCTCCTGTAAACTTTTCTTGTTTTTTTAAATTAAAATGGGCATTTTAAGTATAGTCACTAAGGTATTGATTACACACAAAACGGCATCGATATCCTAGACAGTTGTCTTAAAGAAATTCCTTTTAGATCAAGAGAAATGTAGGAAATAAAAAATATTATTTCAAAGGGCATTATTTTGAGGTTGATGGGCAGTAATTTCGAGTTCCTTTTCATTTCTTTTATACTAACTTTCTGTTTGAATTTTGGGCATCGATTTCCAAAAGAAAGCTTTAAAAGTCGGTTATATTTCAGATATTCAGGGGAACAGTACTTACTTTTACTTATACTATGTCTGTATAAGTAAAAGTTAATAAAAAAACATGCATTATTCGACGCTTAAACCATAAATCATGTTAATTAAGTTAAATTGAACACTTAACTAATATCTCTGTTATAGTGATCGGAGAAAACGAAAGTTTTTCATTAATACAGCTATTTGAAAAACATGGGGAGAGGGATTATATATGTTTAAATATTACTTTTAAAATTATTTTACTAAAATTATCTGGAAATTTGTTTTTTAAAATGCACTTCACTTTCAATTCTCAGGAATAAAAAGTTCAAATGAAATGCTAAGAAACCTTTGAATTCATTTTCCGAAACTGGGCTTGTGGTGGCTCAGTGGTACAGTGCGCTGGTTTTCGGTGCTGAGGCTGCTCGGATCGAATCCTGGCGTCGCGCTAAGAAAAATTCCTCCGTTCGTGCAGTCCCTTCATAGGGGGTAATGCCGTCCGCCCATATGGTGTCCCCAAAATAAAATGGGCAGTAAAATTTATGTAGTAACTTTTTCTAATGAATTAAAGATGTGTTATTAATACGCAGACACATTATTAGAATTTTTTTCTTTTTAATATAAAATACAAATTCAAATAATTTAAATAGTATTGGACTTTACTCTTTCTGCCATATTTAATGTCCCAAAATATGCATATACCTATCGTATTTATTATAAATATATATATTTATAATAAATACGACGATCAATGTATACAATTGAAGTAATACAATTGAAGTAAAAGTTACAAAAACAGCTTAAAAATTTAATTTAACAAAATCTAAGAAGAATTTTTCAAAAATCTTTCTTAGTGCACCCCTACACCATAAGAAGAATCGTCATGCAAAATGTCAGCCCTCTAGGTCCAGCGGTTTGGTCTGTGCGTTGTATGTAAGTGAGTCAGTTACGGAACTGTTATATATATATATATATATATATATATATATATATATATATATATATATATATATATATATATATATATATATATATATATCGATTTCGGAAGGGAAAATATGCAAATCCGAAACAAAATTTATCTTCTTGTTCATAAGTCAGATATTTGTTATTAAATGCTCATTTTCCAAAGACAAAAAAGTAAATCTTAATGCAGCATCTTTAGAACTTTGCATATTATATTTCAGACATTATTGTACTAACTTACTACAAGAGAACCATCTTTCTTCTGTTTGAATAAAGTTTTCCTAATAGTTTGATAATTGGGATTTGATGATGAGACAAAGCAAACGTATAAGGAATAAACACGAAAAGTATTAATAGTTAAAGAAATGTTATTTCTTTTGTAATTGCCTTGAAAAAACTATTATAGCATCCGATAAGATTTGTAAAGTAACTTCGGCAATAACGACGGCAAAGATAATGCGAATTAGGCTTCTTTTGTAATGAGGCTTTCTGAGAACTTTATAGTCAAAGATCTATAATTAAACGTGCAACTCAAATTAAACGCAATCATCAATTATCTGACTCAAAACTTGTGAGATGTACATGATAGATTTCGAAATCTTAACTTTTGATTTACTTAAATTTGCATTCAATACATTAGTTTTATGAGGAAATACTGAGACTTTTTCGGAGGATAAATAATTACAAAATGCATGTAAATAAAATAAAAAACCTTACAATTAATGAACGGTTTTGGGTACGAGGTACAGTTTGTAGTACAATAATGGCTATAATCAAATGTGCTATAAAGCAAAAACATACATCTCCAGCGTATAGGTAGAATTGTCCAACGTGTATATATATATATATATATATATATATATATATATATATATATATATATATATATATATATATATATATATAAATATAAATATATATATATATATATATATATATATATATATATATATATATATATATATATATATATAATATATTTATATATATACATATATATATATATATATATATATATATATATATATATATATATATATAAATATATTTATATATATACATATATATATATATATATATATATATATATATATATATATATATATAAATATATATATATATGTGTGTGTGTGTGTGTGTGTGTGTGTAATGTACAAGTTAAGTAAGGCTGCTGTGTACTAACCCTATTATATTCGCTCACCAGAATATTAATCTATTTAGAAACATAAATGCTGATAAACCAATTAAAATGGTATATTCAGATAGCCACCAATTTCCGTCTATCAAAGGAATTTATGAGCGTTTAAAATACACTATATTAGATTTTTTCCCCAAAATAATATAAATTGTAAAATATTATTTGCATTTTTTTAAAAACGAAAAGTTCGCCAAGGTATAAAATTTCTTTCTTTATTACGCAGTGTAATTTATGTATATATATATATATATATATATATATATATATATATATATATATATATATATATATATATATATATATATATAAATACTTTTCCAAGTCGGCAATCTTTGGGCCATAGGTTTACATTAAGGTCAGCGAATACAAAAGAGTTAGTACACAGCAGCGTTATTGCGGTATTCCTCTAAATTTTTACCTGTGACTGACAAAGTGCAGTCAACCAGCCCACTTCGGAAAGAACTATCGTCTGTCACGAATTGTGGTGCATAATTTAAACCGTAAGAAGGCAACAAAATGCTCTAAGACTGCCAAATGGGTGGTACTTAAAACAATAAGTACCGTAATATGGTTTTACATTTGTGACTGCAGGAGTAACTTTAAAACACATAGTATTTTTTTCGTATTTCGGATCTTACGCCGTGCCCGTGATACCAGGTAGGCAAAGAACAGCACCAACAGCTTGTCCGACATATAGATACACTTAGTGGCCAGTGTTCGAAGCTTCTGCGCACCAGTTGTCTTCGCTGGCCAGTGTACTGGTCAGACCTGTTTTCAAGCTATTGACTGAAACATCGGAAACTTTGTGGGCTGAAGGTAACACCTTATACAACCAACTACCACAGGAAATTATTTTTTATTGTCAATATATTGGTTAGATTGTGGAGCAATATAACTTTTGTGTGATGATATTTTAGAGAGATATAAGAACATAACCCAAATATCGAAAGGTAACGGGGTTACATTGTGACAAATTGTCACTGTTACAAAATAACCTACAAAGTCGACCCACCTCCTCCAGCCTCTCGATGTTGCATTTTCCCTCCGCTAAAATATCACTGGAGAGAGAGAAGTTTTCACTATCTGGAACTACCCGACGGAGCAGAATGTGTCGAAAGACGAATTTCCTCATCTTCTCAAAGAACTGATGGCTTCCTTGGGCAACCTAGATTTCTTCCAAGAAAGACATAGATAAATCTATCCATATTTGTAATACGTATATATATATATTGTGTATAAAGCTTATAATAAACGTTTTACTGTCTATTTACGGCAATTTTCCCTCTTGGATTTCAAGGCGAGAACACGCATGTCACAAAAGAGCCCCACTAGGCGGGACAACTTTGTGACACATTTTAACTTTAATATCTAATTGGTAATTAAACATCTGGGTTAGAACAATACATTACTACGTAAGGAAATGATGTACCAATGTTTTGAAATTGTTCTTTTTGGGCTGCTTTTAAAACTGATCGGCTGGCCCAGGAAAAAACTTAAAATGTGTCACAAAGTAACCCCATCTAACGGTACATCTCCTGCGTACAGGTAAACTTGGACCTGGAGTTTGTCATCCTTATAGCCCTTCAGCGAAACATTACGGATGAAAAGGGCAGAGGAAAAATACTCATCAATTATGTCTTGCTGAGGAACCCATAACAATGATCTAACCTAGATTCAGGGCCACCTGTATGTAGATGTATATGTTTACTTTAAGTTCCACCTATTTGGCAGGCTTCATGCATTTTGTGATATTTGGTAAATTATTATTTTTAAAAGTCTGTCTCCAAAACATTTATTTATTTATTTATTTTTTATAGCAAGACCGATTTCTTTTGTAAGAGTGGATAAAACCAAACGTGCTACAATTTTTTAAAAAAGGTGTTCCCCACCAATTTTTCGATAAGAGAATTGATATATATCCTAATGGGGAACACAGCCAAATGTGTTACACTTTAAAGTGTGTTAGTCTCACTGCGTAATTCTGCAATGCCACCAACACATTTAATACAATAATTTAATTTTCTATGCGTTTTTAAACTTTTAATTTTCATAATGCAAGCAATTTAAAATAATAAATTACCAAAGGTCACAAGCACTTTAAATACACTGCTGGCCACCCAAATTGCAACACCAAAAAAGACGAGATATCACAACAAAATTTATTTTGTAGATAACATGTTGACCAAGTATCAAATGATAAAATTTATAGACTTCTGTGAAGTGTGGTTCCTGCCAAAATCAGTAGCCAGAGTAGCCACCATTGTTGGAGATCACCGCTTCCACACGCCTCGGCATTGATTCAAAGAGACTTTGGATGAGTTCTTGGGGTACAGCAGACCAAGCAGCTTCCACACGTCGCCAAAGTTGATCACCTGTGGCAGCTGGGGATGGAATCTGGGTCAATCGTAGAGCAGCCATGGACCACATGTTTTCTATCGGCGAAAGATCCGGAGAGCGAGGCGGCCAGGGAAGCAATTCAATCTGGCGATTGACGAAGAACCGTTGGACAATGCGTGCCACGTGTGGTCGCGCATTATCCTGTTGAAATATGGCTGTGGGCAAGCCCTGAAGGTAAGGAAGGACAACTGGCTCCAACACCTATAAGATGTAGCGCTGGCTGTTTAAAGTATCGGCAATGCATACTAGAGGTGTGCGAGAGTGATATCCAATACCGCCCCATACCATAATACCCGGTGCAGGACCAGTGTGGCGGTGCATAACGCAGCTGTTCAGCATCCTCTCGAATGCGACCATCGTGGTGTTGCAGACAGAAGCGTGACTCGTCAGTAAAGACAATTTCATTCCATTCTGCCGTCCTCATCCTTCTGTCATCGCACCATTGGCGGCGGAGACGTCTGTGGTTCTGCGTCAAGGGTAGACAAAGCAATGGACGTCTTGCGGACAGACCACTCTGCTGTAAACGGCGTCGAATGGTACGCGCAGACACTGGATGATGCGTTACAGACTGCATGTGCTGTGCTATGGTTCGTGATGTGACTGAGCGATCCGTCACTGCCATGCGCACAATTTGCCTGTCATCACGGGAAGTGGTGCGCTGAGGTGGATGCGATCGAACACGCCGGTCCGTCGTACCCTCCTGCATCCAACGATCACATATCCGCATTACAGTTGTTTGGTTTCGTCCAACACGACTACCGATTTCCTTGAAAGATAATCCACAATCTGGGTAGGCCACTATCCTTCCTCTGTCGAACTCGGATACTTGATCAAAAGATTATCGCTGTTTTCGACGAGGCATAATTGATCGTTTTTTGAAGAAAAACATAATTGCTGCACTTGAAATCGTCGAAATCTCCAAGCCTTAAATAGCGCTTTGAAGTGGCGCCACAGGCGCGCGTGATGTGCGTCTGCGCTGAAATTCTAATCATTTGCATATCTCACCTCCGCTAATGCATGTTGTAAATTTCATGTTATTTGCATGTTTCCTTCAGGGTGTTGCATTTACAGTGGCCAGCAGTGTATATGTAAACCCGCCAAACAATAATCTGCAGACATAATATGCCGTAAGATAGGAAGGAAATGCTTACATCGTATTTCGGTTTCCGGTGACGTATATAATCAGGACAGGAAAAAAGTTTGGTCAAAAAACAAACATGTGTGAGAATTCTTTAATATTAAATCTTCAAAGTTTTATGGAATCATGATTACTTTTATATCAGTTCATTGACATCTGGAAATCATTAACAAAATTCTGAAAACCCTACATAAATGCAATAAGAATTTTCGATTCGAAACTCTTTGAAATGCCGTACACTGAATTTGTACATTCATGTATTCAGAAAAATAAATATGTTTTGACAAATTCTCAAAATTTAATGGAAAGTAATGAAAATTTCATAAAACAGTTGAAGCAAATGTTCTAAAGCTTTTCATGAATGTTTCTGAATTATTCAAACCTTTAGAATCTATGAATGTAAGATATTTTAAAACGCATTTAAAAAACGTGCCTCGGATTTTATTCCGGTTTCCGCATTTGTAAGTTAGTGCAGCAGGAAATTTGAAACGACATTTTTGTTCTTTGATAAGTGGAGTTATTCAATACACATTTAATAGCATACACGCGACCGTCTTTGACAGTTTGTGTACATGGCTATTTTTTTATATTTCTAAAATAGGTTTTTATTGCCAAGTGCTTTCCTTGAAATACGTTCTTATGACCGTTCGTTCTTTGATGTTAAAGTAATACTTTAAGGTACAATGTATATTTTAGCAGAATAAAATATTTTAAAACTTCTGGAAATGAGTAAAAACTTGTAATAATAAATGAGCTAAAATTCCTGATTCGTGTTTTGCTTTGTTCATGATAGGCAAAATAGAAAAAAATATACATGTTTTTCAAAATTTTGCATCAGATGCTCTTATCAAATAAACAATCCAGAATTTTTTTTCAATACATTTTAATCTCACTTAAATTGTATTCTAAAACAGTAGGAAAATAACAAAATTCATGAAAAACATATACGGAATCATATACAAAATTTCATATGTTTCCATATACGAAACATATATATATATATATATATATATATATATATATATATATGTGTGTGTGTGTGTGTGTGTGTGTGTGTAAGTAAAGTACAGGTGAGTAGTGTTAAGTTAGTGGAATAAACCAAAAGCTAACAAAACACACACATTTAATGGAAGACGATTACAAAGTGAAATTACAGAAATTACACAGATGAAACATATTTGCCTTTGAATATTTTATATTGAAGACATCGAAAAATAACATCGTTACTGCTGCGTTATAACGGCTTTTTAAGAGCTACAAAAAATTTCATGTTTTTCGTAAAACTAGCCGGTTCGCGGCCAGCATGGTCGCTTTTTGTTTTAAATTTTCTTTTGCAAAATAACTCAATTGAAAGTAACCTATGTAAAGGATGTTACCATTACCTATCATCATAAATATTTGTTGTTAAGGGGTATTCTGCATAAGGCTGATTCTAAAACATCGTGATTAAAAAATTTGAATTTCCATCACTTCAGAACAGAGAAAACCGAGAAACCAAACACCAATGATTTTAAAAATTTCATCCCTCTCAGTATGTACTATTTTACAAAATTAAAATAGATACACTTTATCATTACAGCAAATAAGAAATTGTTGGGGAAAATTTTTTTCACTTAAAAATTGGAGTAAAAATTTAGCAAGTACTAAATTATAGTGTGGATTACATCACTCTCTGTATGTGCTATTGTTCAAAATCCAGATATCTACACCTAATCATATCAAATAATAAATTGTTGGGAAAATTTCTTCACCTATAAAATGGAGTAAAAATTCAGAAAGTACTGAAAAAAAAATTTTGGAAATTAACTATTACTGGCTGTCGGTTGCATTACCAGCAACTGTTAAGCCTAACCTCGCGATCATTTATGTTCTTTGTTTCACGCCTCTCTCTTAATGATTTTTTTCTTCTTTGCTTTCTTTCTTGAGACTCTTCCCAATTTTCAGTTGATCGTGCAGCTCGTTTTCGAGCATTCCTGATTTCAGTGCGTAAAGCCATGTTGACATGCGGTTGCAAATTGCGGACGGACGCTAATGTTTACATCTGGTAGTTGCAGCCGTTGCCATTCGAAGTGTAGAAATATCGTAGATTTTTGTGCCGCATACCTACGCGTTTTATATATATAGATTTGTCTTAGATTTTCTGTTCAAATATACAGTCCAGGAGAAACTATTGCAACATGGTTAAATCCCACTTAAAATGCATTTTACAACAGTAGGAAACTATCGCGAAATTGACAGAATGCACTTGTATTCTGAGACGCTATGGATTTACATATATATGCGTAAACATTCAAACTGAAGTAAAGTTATGTGAATAAGTTGTTGCCCATCAAATTCGAAATATGCCATAAAACTTATTACTGAATTAAATAAAGTTTAAATGACTGCAATTAGTTTAAGTTTCACTCAAGAATTAGAGGGCAAACTAATCTTACCTCTAGATATTGAAATTGTAAACTATTCATGCAATTTCATGGGTGAAATACTGTCGATTATTCGTTGGTGAAGAATAAGTTGTAAAGTAACTGGTTTTTAGTTTTTTCCCTTTTTTAATACAGACAAAAATTACTTACTTGCTTACACACACACACACACACACACATGCATATACATATATATATATATATATATATATATATATATATATATATATATATATATATATATATATATATATATATATATATATATATATATATATATATATATATATAACAAGTGATGCTGAAGAAGATTTTTTAGAAAAAAATTAAGTTTTTACATACGTTCTAATTTTTATTCTAAATAATTACCTTATTTTTATACGATGCATATATTTTACTTAGTAAATCCCTTATTCTTGCTAAAAAACTGAAATTTTTTCACTGTGGAGTTGGTCATTGTCCAGAATATTGACAAAATTTGTAATCTTTTAAAGCTAAGATTATATCTCCCGCGGGCAAGGGTTTGCAAGGGTGTAAGTAAGAATCGGCAGATTTATGAATTCTCATACCAGCTATAACGAAACAAGTTATTCAAAAGCACAAGATATTTTGTGCAACGTGCTGAATCTACTAAACTCAAGTTTTCCTAAGTGATAGTGGACACTTCGCCGAAGATTTATGTGTTTCAGGGTCCTGGAAGCCGCAACCAGGATGTGGGAGGTGGGAAAAAAGAGTCCTTATATTTTTTTGTCAGTAGAGAAAAGTGAAATTGGACCCGGACGAGTAAAGATGTCCCTGGGTGAAGCTAATTGGACATTGTTGTGCTAAAGCGTTTAAGGGGAAACTATTATGTCATGTCTAACAAAGAAAGGGATGAAGTTTGCGACTATATTCCATCCCATCTTATCAATCTTTTCTGAAGAAAAAAATAAAGAAATTCTTGCCTTTTGAGGGTTTAAGTGGATTTTATGGAAAAATGAAAGGAAAATGAAGATTGCAAACTGATTCTTAAAACCGGTGGATTGATTCTTTAATACTTAAATTTTAACATGGTAATAACACATTTGTTTTTGTTTTCGCGATATTTATTCTTATAAACGGTTGATTCTTATAACCACTGATCACTATAAGCGGTGGTTACTGTATATATATATATATATGTATATATATATATATATATAATATTAAAAAACTAGTAATTTCTTAATTCAACACTCTTAACATTTAAAACTATTAATTCCTCACTTTACCATTCAAAATTACATACTCCTTTTTAAACTTATTAAGTACTTAATTTTCCCTTGGGCATTCGTGTTAAAATCCAAGAGATATTATAAATTTTAGTAGTGTCGTGCCAGTAAAACTTATGTAAAAATTCCATTGTTACAATCTTTGGTCACCCCAAGCAATATCATTAAAGATGGCTGACTTTTTAAAGAAATTAGACGCGACGCGGCGTCCATAAAAATTAGATCAGATCAGAGCATCAACAAATAACTTTTATCCAATCAAAAAGTAAGTCACACCTCTGTGTCACGTGATGGAATGACTTTATAAAACTATCTGATGTCTAAATTTAGACGCACTCTGTAATATTTTGCCTGCTACGAAACACCCAGCAGAAGCGCTAGCGATTTAATAATCATGAAGTTCCCGTAGGCTGGTGTCGTCTTCATTTCGGCCATGATGTCTTTTTATTTCCACGTCTAACTAAAATTTTTCCACCGTAGCATGGGAGATTTGACGTCTGAGCAACAATCTGCGGTCTTCCTCCCATGTTACACACACACACACACACACATATATATATATATATATATATTTATTTATTTATATATTAGTACATAGGGATATTAAATATCTATAAAATTAAAGCAATCACATTACTTAGAATTGAGCTTCTTTTACAATAGCAATAATCTATCAAATAATTTTATTACAGTAAGTAAAATTTCATTTCTATTTTCCGGATTAATAAAAGTAAGAGTATGCTTTCTTATACAATAAGATTGTTTAGACATTGGTACAAATGTTTACTAATGTGATAGTTTTCTAATTTAGCAAGCTAACATATATTATTATCTGAAATATTTTACGAAGTGTTTATTAAAAGTATTAAATTAAATTTTTTTTAAAAAGAAAGTGGGTGCACGTTATATTAGGACATAACAGATTATTAAAACAGATATGGCCTCTCCAAAGGAAGACTGTAAACAAGAAAGTTTGTTATATTCTAGTTACATCCTTTAGTACACAGAATTGTTGAAATTAAATGTATGATTAAGGAAGATACAAATGTTTGGTTACTCGTTTTTTACACACTCTAGTTTATACACATCTTATCTGCAATTCTAACTAGCGACAGTGTGATTTCACGGTCTAAAAAATTTAAATTGCAGACGCTTAGGCAAGTTACCTTTAAAACCTAGGCAGTGAAACGAAACTGAATTTTTATTCCGGAGAGAGAAGAAATTAGGCTTCTGTTTTCGAAATACGTGCTTATTGCGTGTTAGCAATTTGCGTTTTTGTTTTAGCTATAGGTAGATTTTTGCTTTTGAGGTAGGAAATGTTATAATTATGTTGTATTACCTTCAAAATTTTTGCATTAATTACACCAGAATTGTAATAAAATTCAACTTAAATATAATTTATAAAATAACAAATATAAATATCCTATTTTATTTATATTACTAGGGGGCTTCGCCCCTAGGCTCGCTACGCTCTCTCCTCTGTTAGGGTCAAGGTCAAGGTATATTGAGTTTGTTGGAAAGCGATGGTCTTACGACTTTACCTCCAGTAGCAAGATATGTACATCAGAAAATATGTGCTCAGGAGTAAAAAAAAAATTAAGCTCTCTTCAGATAAGTAAAATAAAAAATATAATAAGAATTAAAAGAATGAAATTCAAATATTTAGTAACAATGGGCGTCCACCGTGATCGAACCGGGGACTATCGCATGTGAGCAGCGCGCTCAAGCACAGCGCCAATCATGGCACAGCAAATTGAAGGAATAAGTTGCTAATAGCGAGATACATAGGGGAGATTCTTTGGCAATGCAACAGTTTTCATCCATTTACTGTTGAAGAGGAATCACTGCGGAGGGGAATCACTGTTTCAGCTTTAAAATTCAATTAAAAATCGAAAATTTAAGATATAGACTTGAAATGAGGTTTATATGAATAAGAAAGATTTCGGCTTCCAGATGATGTAAATATTTTCTTTGTAAGATAAAAACTCAAAGAGCATCGATATTACATCCACATATGTGACGATATTTCTCGAAAAAGTGGGTTTCATATTTTGATAAAAATATTAGTCTGTTTTAAATTATTTTTAAACAAATGAGGTCTTGTTTGAAGGAGAAATGTCTGTAGTCTTAGACTGTAAAAAGATCAAAATTCTACGATTAATTTTTGGCGAGTTATCATAATCTGAACATGAAAAAGTCAATATTTTTCCACAAAACATGAAATTAAAATTAAATTAAAGTCCGACGAAGATGAGATATGTCTTACTTTCTTCCCCGCATTTATTTGCATCTATTGGTATCGGTCTCGACTCCATACCCCCAGCGGTTTTGGAGGATATAGCGTGACAAGCTTTTGACAGCGGCGTCGTCGCCAGTTTTTTTTTTTAGAATAGAGACATATTAAGTGGAAAATATATTTCAAAATTTCTTAAAAATTGTTACTACAGCACGTTTAAATAATAGTATTACGTTTCGTTGTTTATAATTTATACTGAGGATTACATTTGAAGTAAAAACATAAAATGCATTTTAAACAAAGATTTCAGTCTATGCATATTATTTTGACAACGGTCATATAAAACGGTTATAAAATATTATGTTGTTATATGTATAAACGAAACACTTTTTTTCGTAAAATATATAATGACATGAACTTTTGCGAGACTTCATATTTTCATTTCAAATTATAAGGCACAATTTTTACTTTTCACAGATATAAACACGGCAGGAAATTAGATTTAAAGTAATAATGAAATAAAATTTTAGGAGCATGAAAACTTATTTATTTTAAAATTAATTAATGTCTTATTTAAAACTAATGCAATAGTGTCTAGGCAGGATATGGGCAATTTGAATCCGTAGACCAGAAATTCCCTGTATGAGTTCAAAGAGGGTGGAAGAAGTTACGATCCTCCTAGATGCCGACCCTGTGGGTGCTCGGTCAAAATTCAGGTGGCAACTCGCTATGACGGACTCCGACACTGTGGTACTGTATAAACCGAGCCGTACACTTCAGACCAAGGTCTGTATGGACCTGGTCTGGAACTTCCGGCCATAGGGCATTAGAAACTGCAACAACAATAACGGTTGTGTGCATTAATATTGGAGCATATTAAATATCCCCCTTCTGTTAGCTTTGTAAAATAAAATAGGGTATAAATGTTTAAATAAATACTTATACTCAGTATGTATACATCAGTATAGTATTATATACACCCTTTATAATTTTCATTAGATTTATATATATAGTATTGTTTTTGTATTACATTTTATTGATAAAATTCTATATATTTATCTTTAAATCAAGAAATGAAAATTCAAAATTCACAATTCACATATTACAAATATAACTTATTATAAATTAGCATATTATAAATAAATAATAGCCATATACTAAACTTATAATCTGAATATGTCCTCATAATAATTTAGGTGTGCACTTATTATAAAAGGATTTATGATCACAAGCTTCTTTAAATGGAAGAAATGCTATGTCATTTACAACTTCCATTCTTGTTATAAAATAAATTATTATTACCAGCTTTTTAAACGGAAAAATGCTCTTTTATTTACAGTTCCCATTGTTGTAAGTAAAAAAAAAGTTTCATTTTAGAAGTTTTCTTACAGATAAATAGTTATTCAAAATCCCCTTTCTATAACTTGAACTTATTTCCCCTTGCCAAGTTACGATTTATTTTCTTTTTTTTCACAATATAGCACTTTATGCGATATATATATATATATATATATATATATATATATATATATATATATATATATATATATATATATATATATACACTGGTTATTAAAAAATTAAGGATAAGTCACAAAAATAGCGATTAATAAAAAAGTTAAGCGTAGAATTAAATGAAACTTGTACACATTATACAAAAAATAGGTAGGTATAAAATAGCATAAATAGAAATCGCCAGATAATTATGGTGTTATAGAAACTATCATATGTATTCAATGAACAAATCGGATGTGTCCGTTTAATAACGGAAAAGTACCTTTAATATCGCGTACGATTCCTGGGCGATACAGCGATGTGCGAGGCGATGTGTGAATTGCAAAACAGTTGAAAGCGTGGCTAGGGTCCTAGGAGGAGGATTGACAGCAGCTATACGTCGTCCTACAGCATCCCAAACATGTTCGATAGGATTCAGGTCCGGTAATCGAGCTGGCCTCTACATGCGCTGAATTGTTTCCTGCTCAAGATAAACATCCACGATGAGAGCCCTGTGCGGTCTCGAGTTATCGTCCTGTAGCACGACTGCATCACCTATTGCCCCGGAATAACGGCGCACAAAAGCATCAAGGATATCATCAATATACGTGTGAGCATTCGCATTTCCACGGGGAAAGGCATGGAGATCTGTGCGTCCACCCAAAGAGATACCACCCTAAACACAGACCCTGCCTCGTCCGTATGCATCTCTTTCACGGATGTGTGATGGATGAAAACGAGTTCCAGGTTCTCTCCAAATCAAAATATGCATATTTTTGCTTTGGAGGCTAAACCTGGAATCATCAGTAAAGAGAACAGCCCTCCATTGACCAAGCGTCCAGTGGACACGTTTACGTACCCACTGCAAACGTTCCTGCCTATGGTGTGACGTGAGCGGGATTGAAATGGCTGGTCGCATATCAAAGAGACCACCCACATTAAGCCTTCTACGCACGGTTGACGTCGATACCAACCTTCCGGAGCTTGCAGCGAGGGAAGATCTGCGTTCAGACGGAGTTGTGGTTCCATTCCTTCGTGCGCATAATGACAAATATCGATCATCAGCACTCGTCGTAGCGTATGGCCATCCTTGGCTGAACCTCTTGGGATGACAAATCTGTGGTTAGAAATTTTTGCTAAGGTCTATGAACCACAGACGACTCACATTTAGCCATCTGGCCTGTTTTTTCTGACTTCTGATCAAAATCTTCTTCAGAGGTAGGACTTCTGATGGTCCTACCTCTTGTCTCCCAATAGCTCGCCATCGCAGTCAAATGTTGTCTAGAGGTCATTGTTAAAATTTGGCTATGCCAGATGTCTAATCTCAGCCTCGCAGCGACAATTGCCGCCTTACTCTGATTCATTCACTTTTATGGTCCTTACAAATGACGTATTCAGACCGCAGCGCCACCATTTTGCATAATGTAGTATTGCACAGCGCCTTTTACTTAACAGAATTTTCAAATTTTAAACAGATTGGCTTAGTTTTGAGCGTGCTATCCCTCTTTTTAGGAATTTTCCTTAATTTTTGATAACTAGTGTATATATATATATATATACACATTATCTACCGATAAGTATTTGAACACTCATGCAAATGACGATATCTGAGGTACTCATATACGTCGCGCCTCCGCCGTTAAATATCGTGTAGGAAACAATATTGGCATAAGTCGCATTCAAGATGCTACGAAGTGCTGAGTTATCTTTTCTCGAGAAAGATGTAATCGTCAGTTATCACAGAAATGACCGATTCTTAAGTCATATATCTAGCGAGCTGAATTACTCAAAATCGAGAGTGGCCTATGTGATTCTGAAGTGGAAGGTGAGCTGTGATTGTCGGAATGTGCCCCGAGTCGGCAGACCCACGAAACTGGGAGACTGAATCCGACGGATGCTATCCACAGAAATTCGGAAGCGCATCACCCAACCGATAGTCCACCTACTCCAGGAGTTTCAACAAGCATCTAGGAGAGTTGTTTTGATGAATACCATCCGTAAGGACCAACATCTGCTTGGTATTCATGCTCGTGCTTTCGCCCATAAGCCTTTGATCGCAAAGTCCAACCACGCTGCTCGGTTAATGTGGTGCAAAGCACTTCGAAAGTGGACCTTAGATAAGTGAAAACGGGTTCCCTGGAACGACGAATCAGGGTTAACCCTCTACCTTTCGGATAACAGGTTTTGAGTCTGGCGTCTGCCTGTAGAACGCCTCCTGCCAGAATGCATTGTTCTCACAGTAAAGTTCAGCTCAGTTGGAATTATGATCTGCGGACGTTTCTCCTGGCATATACTGGGGCCCTTGGTCCTAATTCATGGTAAGCTCAACGCTGACGCCTACTGCACTATTTTGGATGGCAGTGTGCTTCCTACGTTGTGGCAGTTTTACGGGTTGGACCCATGTTACTTCCAGGACGGTAACGACAGCAGTCATGAGGCGAGATCTACCACGGATTAGTATGGTGACAATGGAGTTAACCGAATGGACTGGCCTCCCCAGAGCCCATACCTGGACCCTATCGAGTACCTCTGGGATGAGTTGAATCGACGAATTAAGGGGTGCAACAACAGTCCAAAATCGGTGAACTAACTTACATGTCTTCTCTATGCCGAGTGGAAGAAAATACCACTATCTGTTATAAAAAGAATTGTAGGAAGCATGCCTCGGAGGGTTGAGACTGTAATTTCCTCTCGTGAAGGCTCTATCAAATATTGAATATGAATAATCTTTTTATATTCTTTTATCACAGGTGTTAGAATACTCACTGGTAAATAGTCTATATATATATATATCCCAAAATTTATGTGTGTTCTTGTTATAAAATAAATTATCACCAGCATTTTAAATGGTAGAAATGCTCTTTCAGTACAACTCCCATTCTTGTAAGAGAAGAAATAGTTTTATCTAAGAAGTTTTATTTTAGACAAATAGTTATTCAAAATCCACTTTATATAACTTGAACTTATGTTTACGCTTACCACGTTACAGTTATTTTTTCGTCTTCAAAGATACATGCAGATTTGTTTCCAGGAGCTCCGCAGTCTTCTTTTCTCTATCGTGTATACCACTTTCAAAAAAAAATCAAAAAAAATCAATACAATTTTTTTTCTGAAAAAATCGCCTGACAGACGTATTGAATTCTAGCTTTGACACAAAGAATTTCACTCAAGATTTTCTGTAGGAGAACTTTTATAAAATTTTTGCTTTGAAGGGAAGCGCATATTTCATCAAAATCGTTCTTCTTATTTCCTGCTATAAGTAAATTTGAAATAGAAATAAGAACTAAAGAGCAAAACTCTTTCCGACCTTATTTTAAATTTGTTTTACCAATTTTAAATGCTTTTTATATGATTTATATGTATGTTTGCCTTCCAGAAAAGAGAAACTTTAATGGCATTGATATTCATACATACATATACACACACACACATATATATATATATATATATATATATATCTAACATATATATATATATATATATATATATATATATATATATATATATATATATATATATATATATATATATATATATATCAAGTGATGCTGAAGAAGATTTTTTAGAAAAAAATTAAGTTTTTAAATACGTTCTAATTTTTATTCTAAATAATTACCTTATTTTTATATGATGCATATATTTTACTTAGTAAATCCCTTATTCTTGCTGAAAAACTGAAATTTTTTCACTGTGGAGTTGGTCATTATCCAGAATATTGACAAAACTTGTAATCTTTTAAAGTTAAGATTATATCTCCCGCAGGCAAGGGTTTGCAAGGGTGTAAGGAAGAGTCGGCAGATTTGTGAATTCTCATACCAGCTATAACGAAACAAGTTATTCAAAAGCTCAAGATATTTTTAGAGGATTCTCCGTCATTTCTATGTTTGAACTATGTGTTTAATTTTGGGAGGAAACAGATTATGATTTAGCAATAATTGAATCATAAGTGAACATTCGTAGACACCAGGAAAATCTAAGAATTATGGCGTCTATAAAACATGCATATTTTGCAAAACATATAATTAGAATATAAAACACTAAAAGAACAGCAGACATTTCCATAGATTATACACACTCCAATCTCTGTGAATTTGCAAATTGTACTATTTGACTCTTAAAGCATTCATACGCGATACAAAGGCAAACTCCAGAAATTCGCAGTCACAGTGACAGAATTGCAAGTCACAGTCAGTTTTGCCCTTGTACTTTGCAAACTTTTTTTTAAACTCTCTGGAACATTGTTGGCTTTCTGGCCACATTGTGCTCTTTTCTAAGGGCCTGTTCACATAGAATTCGTCAGCGTCAGCGTAAAAATTCTTAACCAATCATATACCAATCATTGAACCATTTAACTAATCAGCACCAACGGAATCTTTAACGCTGACGATGATGAGTTCTATGTGAACAGGCCCTAATGCTTTTTAAACATGTTGTTAATGGCTTCTACTTGGTGAACCTATACGACCCTCGCAAGGTTCTGTCCCTGCAGTGCGTCTGAAATGAGGGGGGAGGAAAGAGGGGGAAGATACAGGGTACTTGCTCACATAAAAGGGGGCGGGAGCTTGTTATCTTCTACGGTCTACCAAAGCCATAGGGGAATTTACCAAGATGGCCTTGCTGCTTTGGTGGGTATCGTTCAGCTGATTCGATAATTTTTTACTAGAATTCTAAAATCCTTTGCTTAGCTCTTTCAAGGTGCCTTAGCACCAAAATTCATATTCATGATAGCCCCGTCACTTATGGGTGTCAGCTAATCGTGAATATCTTCAAAGTACACAAGATATCCAGCGAATACGGATACCATTAAAGTCTTGCAGTTTTATTCGAAAGAATTATTGTCCACAAAGGGGATCAACAATCTCATGAAAAGCATGAATATTTGATATGAGGTAGTCACTCAGCTTATTATAAACCTTGTGCGAACAATGCATCCTTGTACCAATTTTTTTAACTTTGATAAGTGATTGTCACTGTTGTTTTGTGAGTATCATTGTATTTAATGTTTTCCCATATTATATAATTTTAGTTTTTAATTATCTTTATACTTGTTTTTACCTGAATATACGTGATTTACCTTAATACACTAGCTCACCAAATTTCTTTCAAATCCGAATGTTCTTCCGTAATATTTGTGTTTGCTGTGTAAAGGAGGCTAAGTCCAAAATGGGATAAAATGAGTTATGAACCCAGGCATGCTTGAAATATCAAGGGCTACTGCAGGGTAAAGAAAGTGGAATCGAATTCCACTTCTAAGCAAATTTATTCATTCGTGAAAATTTGGGATGTTAAGTCCAAAATGGACTAAAATGAGTAATCAAACCAGGCATGTTTGAAAAATCAAGGGCGACTACAGGGTAAAGAAAGCGAAATCCAATTCCACTCCTAAACTTTTTTTATTCATCATTGAAAATTTGGGATGTTAAGTCCAAAACATGCTAAAAAGAGTTATCAAACCAAGAATATTTGAAAAATGAATGGCTTCTCCAGTGTACAGAAATCTAAGTCCAATTCCACTCCTAAATATTTTGATTCCTCAGTGAAAAGTTGGAATATATGAACCAAACACAAACATGTTACTTTTCAATCCTGTTTTTCTCAAAACTACGATTTTGGACTTGGCAACCTTTAAACCGCCAACACAGATATAGTACGTATAAGTTATGCTTAACATTTGTACGTCAGAGTATTATTCTAACTGCACTGATTCTAAATCGGGATTTAAGTAAATGATGTACGGGTTTGTGTCTTATATAAACTATAAACTTTATTAAGATTTTATACCTAATTGAACAATATGACATTAATAATGAGCTCCATCCATGCCATCGGTAAAAATCCAAAAACAATCTTCTGAGTTCCCATTTATGTTTAAATATACCAGATATTCATGCTGGGAGAAAGCATCATGTTACTTAGCTGTAAGTATTATTCATTGGCCTCCATAAAATCGCATACAAATGACTTGCATCTTGCTTTCAAGGCTAGATAATGTACGGTTTGAAATGCGTATCGCTTCTGTAAATAGCAGATATTTGCATATCTCACGTTTTGAGGGTCCTTTATCATTTAAATAGACATTTTAAGTAGTGTTTTCATGCTTTGTTATTGTCACGAACTCAAATCTATGCAACGAAACGTTAAACGGGAGTGCCATCTTAGATTCTAAATTTTAGACAAACATACGCGTAAAATCAATTAGCTGTGAAAAATAACAAATGAGTAAATTTAAATACGTACGAAGGGAAATTTATGTCCATTGTTATAAATAAAATATAACAAATCTATGAACGTTAATTTCTGTTTTAATCATACCTACATTATAATATGTAAAGAAGTTTTAAAAAAATAATGTGCAATTATAATTATTCCATAAAAAAATCGTGCAAGCAACTAGAGGTATGTTTAATAAAAAGGCAATAACATTAAAAATTTAATTAAGATAATTAGTTACTATTCATACAGATATATAAAGGCATGGGAGCCAGAAGAGGATATTAAAAAGTCCTAGAAGTTTGGCCTACCTGAACTTTCGCATAACAATAATTGTCGTCATCAGAGGCCTCTCATAAATAAAAAAAAATTAACAACTCCGTCCTCTTGAAAAGATATTGTGTAAGTAATACAGCTCTTAATATTCATTGAATAAAAGAAAATCAAGAATTACGATAATGTTAGCAAATATTAATTTTTTTTAAAAATAATCAAAATGAATAAACATAATGAAGTAAAAGCTTTCACCGAGGCCCGAAGTGCTATTTATGCACCCAGAAAAGCTGTGAAATCTTGACATCAGAAATCCGCATTCAACTAATTGTCTAGACATTAAACAAGATTGCTCAAGCTCACAACTCCAGCAACCGCATTTCTCGGTTTTTCATGAATTCGTTATCTAGTTGCTTTGACAGTAATGGGTCTAATAAACTTTTGACGGGACGTCATCGAACTTCTATCTACAAATACGGAAATAATAACGTATCTATATAAATTAGAGGGCAAACTTTTCGTGGTTTGTTATGGGAGATCATACATTACTTGTGAATGCAATGGGGTTGCACACGATGTCGTACTACATGAGGTCTGGAAGACGATTACTTGGTCATCCAGTTGTACTATTTTGATGAGATGAAATAGAATGAACCGGGTGGCAAAAGTTAGTGGTTATAAGTGCACCCATTCAAATTGAAATGAATACTAACTAGGGGGTCGTAGGCCATTAGTTCTTTCTCAGAAGAAGGAGGATAAATATACATGTTGTTCGTTTGCTGAGGTATAATTTCTTGGTAATGACGTTAAAAATGGCAACACATTGACGTTACAAGATGGCTACTTGTTTGATTGAAACTACAATTTAGTTTCAAATAGTCAACGAAACTGACAAAATAATCAGGATGCGAGAGCTGTAATGAAAACCAAATGCGATAACTAATCTTTTGTAAGATTTTGTATAAAATTCTTTAATATAAAACCTAAGTAGTTATTTATGTTCAAGCCGATATTTTCCTTCGTTCATGTGACCTCCTAAATGCCGGGCGATGGTCGGACAGCTAGGGCACTGGCATTCGACACTACAGTCTGTGGGTTCGAGTCCCACAACTGGTACTGACGTTCGTAGCCATTTGGAATCGGATTTAAGCAGTAGGTTCCTGTCTAATTAGCCCTCGTGTACCGGAAAATGACCATAGCGTTCCAAACCAACCCACTAAAAGAGAAAATAAAGCAAATATATAGCCTCTGAAGAGATATCACATAAGCAATATTACTAAGAGCATAAGTTAAGCAAATAAAATGTATTAGTATTATACTGAAGTTAATAGCTGTTGTTATCCATAGAAATAAATCGTGGTGGATATATTGGATGAAAAAAATCTGTTCACTTGGAGATTTTAATTTAACCAAGAAATCCAGAAACATCTTACCAAATTCGACTATTTTAGACTCCAAGCAATATTGATCAAAGTCACAATTTCAGCAAACACATTTTCTCGGCTCTCAAATGATTCATCAAATAGTTACTTTGATGATCTCAGAGTTTAATGAACACTTTCGGAGACCATTTAGCAAGCGGAGGGCTTGAATTCAGTAATTTCGAAACTTCACTCGATCCAGATGTCGGAAGTAGTTTCAAATAAATCTTACCGCATTCAACTAGCTTAGACTCTAAACAGTATATTTCAAGCTCATGGCTCCATCAAGCACATTTCTCGATTTTCAAATCATTCATCAAATGTTTACTTTGATAATTCAGTGAGTTTAACAAACAACAGTTACTAAGACCGTTTAGTAAACAGTGTATCTGAACTTTGAAATGATGAAATCCTCCTGTCGATGAGTAGTTATATGTGTCATCGACAGGACTTTTTGCATTATATTTTGAAGGTAAAAAACCGTGACTGAACTACATGTATTTCATTCCATCTGGTATTGTATTTGATTACAAGTTACATAATTTAATGAAATCTCAATCTACATTTTGCATTATATTTTGAACCGCATGTAATGAGACGCCCAACTTTTTTATCCCATATGTGATGAAACAAAATAACAATAAACGCAGAATATAAGGAAAAACCGTAATTGAACTACATGAATTGGTTCCATCTGGTATTGCATTTGATTAAAAGTTACAGAATTTAATGAAATCTCAATCTACATTTTGCATTATATTTTGAACCGCATGTGATGAGACGCCCAACTTTTTTATCCAATATGTGGTGAACAAAATAACATAAAATGCAAAATACAAGGAAAAACCGTAACTGAACTACCAGTTGTCTACTCTACCTGGTACTGTATTTCAGTACAACTTACTGAATTAAATAAAATCTCAATCCACATTTTGCATTATATTTTGAACCGCATCTGATAAGACTCTAAACTTTTTATCCAATATGTAGTGAACCATCTAACAGAAAACGCAGAGTATAAGGGAAAAAACCGTAACTGAACAACCAGTATCGATTCCATCTGGTATTATATTTTATTACAACTTACTTAATTTTATTAAATCTCAATCTACATTTTGCATTATATTTTGAGACGTATGTGATGAGACGCTCACATTTTTATCTAATATGTGATGAACGAAATAACAGAAAACGCAATATATAAGGAAACTCCGTAACTACCAGTATCGATTTTAACTTTTAAAGCAGAGGAACTTGTCGTCAAACATTCGCCTATACTACGCCGTAGATTACTGTCCATTTGTTATGGGGGAGCCATATAGGCGGACAACATTACCTCCTATAATGCGACGACACAAAAGGAGACATTTTTCGTGGCGCGACACCGGGACTCGATCCGAGCACCCTCAGCACCGAAAACCAGCGCTCTCTACCACAGGACCGCCACAAGCCCCTATGTGGTATTGTATTTGATTACAACTTATAGAATTTATTAAAATCTGAATCTAGAATTTAATTCTAAAATCTTTAAAGGTGAACAGTATTTTTTGTCCAAGTTTCTATGGTGCGCTTAAAGCACTCAGTGGTAATACATGGCACGTCGTTCTATCCACATTAAGAACTAATTTGACGGAAAAAACCTCACAAATTATGTATTTTAAGGGTATTTTAAGAAACTGGTCTAGATGAATGCACCTCAGTGTGGTGTTTATACTTTACGTCGTATAGCATGGAGTGGGTTATAAATAATATATTTGAGCCCAGTTTAAATTTAGTTTCATTCATCCAAAAAAAGAAAATAGCACTGCTTTTGAAAAATTTTCCTTTCTATACATTTATTTGTAATGATTTGTCGAAGAAGTAGTTAGTATCATCTTGCTGATTCTACATCACAAGACAAATGAGGTTTTTCCTCTAAAAATATGAATTGGATGAATCCCTAAAATAAATAATTACAAGATAAAAATAACTTTTTATGTACCATGTTTTTAAATTTTCTGTTGAATCGTATAAACTTGACGTATTCTATGTATTAATAAATACTTTTTAAAAATTTTTTTGATGAATTATCCCATCAACTTGAAAGAAAATGAAGTTAATAGGAAATTAACTTGCATTTAACTTTTCGTTCCTGTCCCGGCCGATAGACGGCTGCACCAGTCTACAGAACAAAATTAACTGAAAATAATAAAAACATGGAAAAATATGCTTAAATAGGGCTAAAAGTATTTTTAAAAATGCATTGTCATCGTGTTCTGATCTTTTCTAAAAATTTCAAATGTCTAGCTAGTCGGGAAGTTAGTTAAAAATCGATTGCAAGATTTTTACTGGACAAACACACAAACACACAAACACACAAACACACAAACACAAACAAGAAAGCAAGTTAATAAAAAAATGGTAATAATAAATTACCTTTTGTTGTTGTATCTAATGCCCCCTAGCCGGAAGTAATCCACACCAGGTCCATATAGGCTAATGGGCACGACACTGGTTTATAATAGCACCTCAAGTTTCGGAGTCCGGTTAAGCCATGTGCCACCTCAAATTTGACAGAGCACCCCCAGGGGTGACATTTGGGGGATCGCACCCTTTCCTACCCTCTCTATCCTCATAGAGGGACTTTCCGGTCTACGTATTTAGCATACCAATATCCGGCCTAGACACGGTAGTATTTAATGGCGCTTGTCGGCATTCGATCCGAGCACCCTCAGCATCGAAAGCCGAAGAGGCTACATAAGGCTACCACAAACTTTTAAATTCTCTTAAATATTCTAAAATAAAATGACAAACGAACAATGACTCACAAAATTTAAAGAGCTTATGTCAAAAAATCTCTATCAAGAACTGATATCTAAAGAAAAATAGTCAAATCTGCTATTCTATACCTTACGTTTATTTTTTTTGCCCACATATGCAAAATGTCTTGAAAATTAAAACATATTTTACTATAGCCACTTAAATGGCAAATATTATTAAGCAATATTTTCATAAAACTTTCCCCGTCGTGCAATATTTCGTACCTGTATGGAGAATGCAAAAACATTCTCTTTAATTTTTAATTTAGAAAATATCTTAAACGAACGGACCAGCTTCTCTGGTGTCTTTCTTTTTCATATTTCGATCTTATTATTTAAAATTTGACTGTATGCTAATAAAGAAAAAAAATCTGTCAAGTGTTCTCGTATATATTGATCCTTTCACGGCCACTTCAGAACATCAATCTACAGTTTTTAATCGAAATAAATGTGCCATAAACTAATAAATTCTGTTATGTTTCTGAGACTGCAATTAATATTGTGTATCACGGAAAGATTGCCAATTACAATGCCCTGTTTCCCTCGTGTCATATATTATATTCACACTTATTAATAGTTATACCATTCAGCATTAATTACCTTCCTTATTAATTAGCTTTCCTATTTCCTATCTGAGGGCTTTGGGGGATTATTTTCTCTATATGAAGTTGATATAAATGATAGTACATGACGTAGATGTAATAAGAATTTTTTCCTTAATGGACGATTTAAAATTACAAATAGTAGAAAAATCCTTATTTTTTAGATACTCTAAAAACAAGATAGTAAAATATGCATATATATATATACAGCAACTATATATACAGCAAATGCAGTGACTAGAAGAAAAGAATATGTACAGTAAAACCTCGTTTATCAGGAACAACGGGGACCATAGGTAACCCGGATAATCCGGGTAATATAGGTAATAAGCAAAACAAAATCCTTAACTAAGCAAACATACCGTTAATTACGAAAAAAACTATGTTTTGTAACAAAATTACATAGTATTGTTTACAAGACATTAGAAAATATGAAAATAACTTTTTACATCATTTCTTAATAAAAAATTGGTAACTCTAGTAAAGCTTTCTTAAACTCAACAAAAATCATTTAATTAACATAATTTATTGTACAGTCTATGCAGGAACTGCACGTGGAATCAAACTAAAAAGCGAATATTTGGCGTACTTGTAGTTACGTTCTTGCTATCATAGTTAAAAATTATTATCTAATGGGAACATTAAATGAAAATAATGTCTACTATTCTGAACCGGATTATCCGGAGATCCGTATAAACGAGTACGAATGAACGAGGTTTTACTGTAATACACTGGTGTAAGAAATTAAGAGAATTTGCAGACTTGGTCGATTATTTCTAAAACTACTGTACCGATTTTAATGAAATTTGATATGTACATACATTGATACAATACAAAACAAATAACAATTCAATAATTGTAATACACACGCATGATCGTGCGTAACACTCGTTGGAGTCGGAAGGTATGAAACATCGGTTGCAGAATAAACAAAAAAATGGGTTAATAGATGGTGTTATTTTGCAGCAATCGGTAAATTTCAAATTGTAACAGTAAAAATGAGTAACCACCAACGTTTAGATGATGGAATGAGGTGGCTAATTAGGGGAAGGCTAGAAGCAGGCCAATCTCAAGTCCAGATTTGTAGAGAGTTCAATTTAACGCCCAGCGTCGTGTGTAACTTATGGAAACAGGATACCGGATCCATCGAGAGAAAGCCTGGACAAGACCGTCCAAGAGCCACGACGGCCAGAGAAGATCGCCATTTGTCGATTATACCGAGGGGTTACAGGAGTGCTACAGCTTCTCAGCTCTCTCGTGACATGTATGCAGCCACAGGATCCCATGTATCAAGGATGACTGTTTCCTAAAGACTTCATGAGAGAGGGTTGTTTGCAAGAAGACCTGCTGTTTGCGTCCCGCTCACTTCTACGAAGAGGAGAATCCCTTTATCATGATGCAGAGGGCATTGAGATTGGAGTATGGATCAATGGGCGACCGTTCTCTTCACAAATGAGTCCCGGTTCAGCCTCAACACCGATTCTCGCCGTACGTTCATATGGAGAGAACAAGGGATCCGCTACCTACCCTGCAATGTCCGCGAAATCAACCATTATGGCGGAGGAGGTATTCGTCTGGGCAGGCATCATGTTGGATGGCTGCACACCTCTCCATGTCTTTAAAAGAGGCACTGTGACTGGTGTGAGGTATAGGGATGAGGTCTTGGAGCCCTATGTTCGCCTTTTCAGGGGTGCAGTTTATCCCTGAGTTCATTTTAATGGACGATAACGCGAGGCCATATACAGCTCTTCTGGTCGACGAATTTCTAGAGAGTGAGGATATACACCGGATGGATTGGCAAGCCAGATTTCCAGACCTTAACCCTATAGAGCATGTCTGGGACGCTCTGGGGTGGGCAATTGCAACTCGCAACCCCCCCCCCCCTCCGAGAACCATCCAAGGAATGAAAACAGCGTTGCTGAACGAGTGCGACCTGTTGCAACAGAAAATGATAAACTGCCTTATTTAAAGTATGAAATCACGGTGCAAGATCTGTATATCTGTAAAATGGGACCATACCCCCTATTAACCCATCTATTAACTCATTTTTTTTATTCTGCAACCGCTGTTTCATACCTTCCGACTCCAACGAGTGTTACGCACGATCATGCGTGTGTATTACAATTATTGAATGGTTATTTGATTTGTATTGTTTCAATGTATGTACATATCAAATTTCATTAAAATCGGTACAGTAGTTCTAGAGATAATCGACCAAGTCTGCAGATTCTCTTAATTTCTTACACCAGTGTAGTTTCACCAAAGTAAGTTACAGAAGAACACAGATTAAATGAAGAACACAGATAAAATAAGATCGTGTTTAATCTAGAGAATCCAGTCTAATGTTCTGTGAACCAAGTGATCAGTCGATTAGTTTGTGATGGAGGGCCGAGGTGGCCCTGTGGTAAGTGCGGTAGCATTTGGTGCTGAAGGTATTGAGATTGAAACCCGGCAAGCGCCACCAAAATTTATCCATTTGTGTCTTCCTTTCATAAGGGGTAATGCTCGTCCGTCTCCATGGTGCTCCCATAATAAAATGGTTAGCTAAAACTGCGGTGAATAAAGGCGAATGTCTATCCCCCAAAGTGCCTCCGCATTGGATGATAAAAAAATTTTTTAAATCCTTTGTAATGGCTGGAATCATATTTTCTCAACTCTTTCTAACCGTATCTGTCAGCGATTAAATGTACATCGGGAGATCAGTAAGGTAGTAGAGCAGAATCTTTGTGAAATTTTAAAGAATAAATTTTTGTTAAAACTGGGCTAATGTTACTGTCAACAGGTACAAAACTGACATAAATGACATCGAGGGAGGAAAATAAAAACCCTTTTTAGTCACCGTTGAAAAGTTAACGAAATTCTAACTGTCAAAAACATTTATGAGTGGTTAATGATGACGAGTTAAGGGAAATAACTACTGACGCAATTCATAATTTACTCGACTGTATTTAGAGACAACGAGGATAAGAACGATGAATAGCCTAGGAAAACCACAGAATCTTTCTTCCAATTGGACCGGTACCTCTCACTATCCTTTGTTTCCGGTATGTTTATGAGTCTAAGGGAAACTGTTGCTGAAGAGCGGAACATATGAATTCGAAGAGTAACTGGACATATTGGATTTTCTATCACATCACTCCAGCTTATCGTGAAATCCTCGCACCTGTAAAATCGAGCTGCTACAACAGCTGAAGCCACAAGATTATGCCAACATATTGCAATCCCTTTGTTAATTTTGGCCTACCCTGTATTAACAAAATTTGTACATTCGTCCATGTTTGATCTAAAATAGCAGTAGATTCGAAGAGGAACAGGACACGTTTGAATCTTTTACTCATCATTCCGGCATATACTGAAATGCTTGAACCCTGTTTCAGTATAAAATCGTGCTGATACAACAGCTGGAGCAACAAGATTATGCCCACAGATTGCAATCCCTTCGTGAATTTTAGCCCTGTGTTAACAAAATTAGTACATTCGTTCATGTTTAATCCAAAAAAGCAGCATCGATCCGTTTCTAGCGAGTTTTCATGCACACCAGTTAAATATTGTTTTTTAATTATATAATATAATTAGATTTTTCTCGAAAATATTTTTTACGTCTATTTTTTAAAAATATTTTTATCAATCAGTTATCAAAGTAAGGGAAAAGCTAAATTCTAACAATGCACTGACTATATCATTAAAGTTAATACAGTATTTGTTAATTCAGCAATCTCATTAAAATGTAATTCTCTCTATCATAGAAGCAATAGAGCTGTAAAATGAGAATCTTAAACGTATTAGCATATACACGTGACATATATGCAGTTTGTATTAGCGCAGGCAAGTTCAATTAATTGACAGCATTTGCTTTAGTGATACTATGAAACATTATGTTAACATCAAATTTGTACATATCCCAAATCTATACATTTAACATAATGAAACAATATTTCACTAAAATTGTAAAAGCTATAAGATGCCACATTAATCTGTGTTTGGACAATAAACGTTTTACGGAAAGCTATTTTCTATTGAGACTTTGGATATACTGCTTTAAAGAAATTTAAAAGCTGCGTTATGAG
The DNA here is from genome assembly GCA_907164885.2 of Dolomedes plantarius. Taxonomy (NCBI): domain Eukaryota; kingdom Metazoa; phylum Arthropoda; class Arachnida; order Araneae; family Dolomedidae; genus Dolomedes; species Dolomedes plantarius. Next base: position 166,269,084 of record OU015493.1, read on the forward strand.
TTCTTTAAAAAAAAACTAAAAGGTTTAATATAATAAAAAAATACACACATATTTTCCAAAAAATAATATACCTTTTTATTAAATATATATTTTCTTAACTAGAATAAAGGAAACCTTAGAACCAAAGTTTTTTAAAATTTTCTTGTATCCTTCTCTGGGACATCTTCAAAGTTCTTCCTCCGATCACCGTGAATACGTTGTAACGTCCTCGTAGTTGAAAACAAACACACGAGAGACAGAATTATTTTACACACAGCTTATATTACACTTCACTTATATACAATATATACAATTGCATACAGACTATACCTAGTCTGCATCCGAGAGATTTCTCTCAACATTCACTAGGACTCTTTCAGTCTTTAACCAAGCGATGAACCCGCACCGATCAGCATCCGGGTCAGCTTCGCCCAACCTTTCCTCTGATCTCGTTGATTCTCGCTGGCCCTCTCTATTTATCCTTTTGTCAGGCACTCCTATATATAGGTCGGTTTAGTGGTGGTTTTCCACGCTTTCCGGGACTACAGACGCTGGTCAGACGAACGGTCAACACGTCAGATCCACACGGGGTCGTCTTGAACTTGGTAGTTCTTTCCCCGTCCAAGCGCCAGCCAGTCTGGATGATTCTTCGGGCTACTCAGAGGTGAACGGCAGCCAGTTTCCCCCTTTGTAACATCCTTCTCGATAGATAGAGATACGAGGAAGGGGTGTTTGCCTCCTTTCTGTTCTCGAGACGTCAGTTGGTTTCGACTAGATACATGAAAGCTTATTTGCACAGCAGTAGCCCACAGGTTTGCTTTTTCCTGGTAATTAAGTGTCCCACACTCAGCTCCTCGGAATAAGTTTTCTAAGACAAAGAGAATTTTTGTTTGCGGTAATCATTCTCAGGGAAGGGGAATCCACGAAGTTACAACGTTCAATGCTTATCATAGAACATTTTAAGCTCTAATTTTCATTTCAAATGTAGAAAAATACGATCAGAAACATATCTGGTAATTACGGTCAGTGTTAGATACAACAGTTTTTCTGTGTTGAGTGTCAAATATTCGTTTACAGTGATAGCTCCTGTTTTTCCCTATAAAATATGTAATATACCAATAACCAAATCACTTAATATAATAAAATTGACATCGAAATATTCTTTTCGTCAAGTTTTATAAATTTCCAAAATAGTGCTCTGTATTATTTTGCCTTCAGAAAGCCTTCACGATCAATGAGAAATTTCCTTCTGAAATAGAAATGGTCATTAATATCGCTCGCGTTTTTCAGAATGCATTTTCTCCATACCTTAAAGACCTATTCACATTGCTTACAGAGCACTGGATTACGTTACTATGTTGGCTTCGAGGTTGCTTAGATGATCTGTGATTGGTATGACATATCAAGGAGTAAATGAACTGAGCACTGTGATTGGTTAATTTTTTTTACTCTGACACTACGTAATTCCCCGGATTCAGTATGAATTGGCCGTTTGCCTGTTGACATCCTTGAGGCTCTGTAACGTATTTCCCGGGTCATACATAAAAGAAAGACGTCGCGATATTAAAGACATTATTCTCCGAGTTTATTTTTTGGGGGGAAGGGGGCTGTTTCAGCAGGACTCCATGCAATACTTCATTTGGCTCTGGACCTGTAAAATGAAAATAAGATTACGTTTAATTTTCAGTAAACTTTTTGTCACATTTCCACACAATCTGATATGCCATATTCTTAGCAAAGTATTTCACACGGAAAATTTTAATAAATAACAAAAAGTTGTCAATTTTTTTCCCACGAGGGCATTAGTTACATCGCTTTTCAAACGGTCTCCTTTGGGCTATTTTGATTCCTCAATTTAAATTTTAAGGCACTGGCACACAAAATGATACATAAAATTTTCCTTGAGTGTAAGACTACTACGTCAGTGAACAAAAGGGTGTCATGAAGAAGGAGTTTCCCGGGAAATCATAACAGGAATGAATATGCATTTTTAATAGGAATAGATTTTACTCTCGTTCCATTCAGCACAAAAGACTTATGATATATATGAACTAAAATTAGAAATTTAATGTACTTAAATTAAGCTTTTATGATATTTGAATATCCATCCTTTGAGGAATGAATTGGATAAAACTTTTGTCATAATAGTAACTTCCTCAAATCACACTTTCCATGGTTTAAACTGTCCGTCAAAGGTAGTTCTAAAATATATTCAGATCTCAATAGCCAGCTTAGTTTTTAAAAGCCTAAAGAGTTATTATTTCAGTCTTATGCTCAGTTATTCTTCATTCTAGATAATGGAAAGCACTTCTATTATAACCCCGAAGAAAAATATAAAAAAGTAGCTATAGACGAATCCGTAGTAATCTGACATGGATTACATTCGTCTTTTCTGGCGAATATACGAGTTCACTGTAAAACTAACAAATTGCACTGTTCCGTATAAAATTTTATATATACACTTTATTCTGTCATATTTGCTTTAAAAATTGAAGGGGAATTGAAAGTTTTAAGTGAACATACGCAAAAGGAATGGCTCTGGTTTCAGTCTCATATACGGGTTAAGCAGAATAGGCTCAGTGTTATGTCATTTTAGATTACTTTTAAACATTCTTTTATAGTATTCCATATATTTTCCTGTTGTAAAATTGAGTTGATTTTCTTTGTGTTTTTATCCTACGTGATGAATACAATACAACATTCATGTATGTGGATAACTCCAAAAATGTTTGTAAAACAATATTTGTGACAGCGATCGTATATTTTTCTATTTTAATAGGTTATGGACGACAGTAATTACTCTTGTATGAATTATACATTGATTTAGTAACGTTAAGACACACACACACATATATATATATATATATAATAATAATCAATATTCATAGATATAAATGACATATATAATTCAACAGAATTAACTAGTAATCTCCTCATTAAATTCAATATATCAATAAATCACTAACTCATTAAAAATTTATTGATATATTGAATTTAATGAGGGGAATTTAAGTAAATTAGTTAAGTTTTATTTAAGTAAATCCCTACTATATAACATCTCATTCGTAAGTTCGCAAAAGAGCATTTTAACGGGCAGGTTAGATAATACGGAGTCACTATACCTTTGGTTGGATGTGGTCACCTGGTATTTGGAAGGATCTTCTGGTGTCTGGTAGTAGAATGTGGTCATCTGGTAGCGCTGGGAGCACGGCACGGCATAAGCTGATTTTGAGGCGACGGCTCTGTTCTATGTGATCTTTCATATTGTCTGGCGTGCATTACACTCGGCTGTTTTCATGCGCCATTGTCACTCGTCTTTTTTCAGCGGGCATTATCAATCATTTACCTTCGGCGGGGATTATCACTCGTCTATCTTCAGCGGCATCATCGCTCGTCTACTTCAGCAGCAGTATAGATCGTCTACTTCAGCGGTTAATCACTTAACTCTATCTGCGGTTCAATATCTGAATCTATCCATCGGCTCTCCACTGGTGGACTCTCCGGTGGACTTTTTCCTTTCAAATCCAGTATAAGGCTTGGTTATTTCCATGTGTACCCCGTCCTTAGGAGCAATGCTAAATAAATGGCACTCCCATAATAATGTAGGCAGAAAAACGTCGCGGATCTTCATGGGTTAATGTCAGTTGAAGAAGTGCCTACCGTCAGAAGAAGAGCCTATCGCCCTGCCTGGAAAAAATAATTAACATTGTACTGCAAATGTAAAAGAAAATATTAAGTGCATTGTTATGTAATAAAAGTATGCAAGGAAAGGATTTATAAAAATAAATAGATTTTGGTAGAAGAATTATTTTATTGGCAAAATTTTCTTTACTATTTTTTTTTTATAAAGTGATAATTTTCATACAAAAATTCGACTTCGTATACTGTTGCCCAGTATAACATTTTCTCCGTTTAAAAAGACCATAACACTTCAACACACTTTTTTACGATTCTATAGTATTTCAGAAACAATTTTTCTAGTTATTTATTAGTCTCGAGTTCTCGTGGTTTCAGAGCAGGCGTTCTTAATGCTAGACGAAACCTTATTTCATTTTTCAAGAGCTCGGTGAATGGAATATATAACTACGGATAAAGAATTATAGCGACTAAAACTTGCCAACTACTGCTGTATTGATTAAACTGTTGTATTGATAAAGATGAATACAGAAAAATAAAATATTTTCATATTACTTCAGTATTGTGCTCATCTATATATTTCATCACTCGTCTTTCAAACGTATAAGATACTCTTTTGAAAGAAGCATCATAAACTATGAAATTTTACCGGAATAGTCTTTATACAGACAGACTGTAACGAATAGTTTGGAGAAATATATTACTTAGAACAAAAGTGACTTGAAATATAGTATATAAATTGCTATTGACAAAAAATATTTTTATACATCAACAAGCAAATATAGGTTACGCTAGTATATGTTGTGTATTTATGTCGCTTCAGAAAGAACGTTTTAAGCAAACATATAATGAACTGTTACACATTTTTAAGCATTAGAGAATGATTTCTCCTGTATAAGTTCAGATGTCAGGAACCATTTTCAGAGTCATTAGATTACATCAGAAAAATTAAGTCGTGTTTGTTACAAAATGTCTACATTTTCTGAAAATGTATTTCATTTCGATGAAATAGATTTTATAAAGTTTATTGCTTATACTAGCGAATGTATCGAATGTAACTATTTATTTATTTTGCATCTCTAATAAAAAATAAAATTTAATCTCAATTTATTGTTTTTAACATATATTTTAAGTAAAATTTAGAATTCTGAAATATATAAAAATGTTAGCTTTGAAGAAAAGGAGTTATTTACTCCAATTTTATAGCATTTTTAATTTTAGTTTAAATTTTTAAAAAGTGTGTTTGAATACATAACACTACTTTACTATTCACGCAGTATTATAAATTAACTAGTATCTATTACTGTAAAATAATAGTAAGTACAAAAATTTTGATAAATAATGATGTAAAAATTTCTGGCATTATATGCAAATAACCCTTAAAAATTAAAAAAAGTCATAATTATTAATTGTCAGAGATATGTATTAATGCTATTAGCTAGCTTTTATCTAACTGAATATGATGTTTTATCTTGGAATCAAGGAGTGTATTTAAAACAGAATTTTTTCTAAAGAGAAAATAAAAACTTAAAACGGCGCCTGTACATTATTCAACGTCAATATGAAGAACATTAGAAATTTAAATATACAATCTGTCACAAAATAAATATATGCACCCAGAAGAAATGAAGCTACTATCACGAAACTTCGCAGGAATGTAGTCTGATAAGAGATATGCAAATGATTAAAATTTCCACGCCAATGAGACAAGGGTAAGCGTGCTATGCGCATATGAGACGCGCAGCTGGGAGTTTAAAAGCATGATTGATCGTGCCATAGGGTTATTCAAACAAATCTGTTGACTTGGGTGGATGGTATTGTGACTAGCGATGCCTCTCAGACGTAACCGGCGAGAGTACGAACAATTGTCGGAATTTGAGAGGGGCGTATAGTAGGCATCAGAGAAGCATATTGGTCGAACAGGCGTATCGGCCGCCACCTCGGTCCTAGCGATATTGTAGTTGCTCGGTGATGGCAACAATTAATCACGCAAGGGTTAGTCTACCTTCGCGGAGGATCAGGGCGTCCCAGGAACACAAATGAGCGCGAGAATTGGGCAATCATAAGAGCGGCCACTTCCGCACCGACAACGTCACTAGAATAGGTTCGAATCCACTTACCACCTTCCAAACATCCGGTGGTATCAAAGGAAACCATTCGGAGACGACTGTATGACACAGGTATAAGGAGCTGACGTCCATTAAGACACCTACCACTGACCCCACATCATAGGCAGTGTCGATTGGATATTTGCCGACCTCGAGCAAGCTGGAGTGTGACCGACTGGAGGCGTGTGATCTTCAGCGATGAATCCCGATTCAGTCGCTTATGTCCAGCGCATACGCGTGTGGAGGTGAAAAGGCCACCGGTCCGATCAGGCATTTGTTGTAGAGAGGCTTACGGCGATTACACAAGGTGTGACAGTGTGGGGAGCGATTTGTTCGGACACACGATCACCTCTAGTCGCCCTTCAACGCAGTTTGACAGCACGTAGTTAGGTGGACGAGATTTTATCTCCAGTTGTACTGTCTTTGCTATCAAGTCACCCAGGGGCCCTTTATCAGCAAGACAACGCTCGTGCACATACTGCGCGACTCTCCCAACAATGTCTTCAAAGAATTGACGTAATCCCATAGCATGCCAGGTCACCAGACCTCTCGCCAATAGAGCACGTCTGGGACGTGCTTGGAAGGCAACTGCGGCCGTCCCGGAATACAGTTGAATTAACTGCCCAGTTGCAAAGATTATGGCATGATCTTCCGCAGGAGGTCATAGATGACCTCATTAATTCGATGACACGCCGTATTTAGGCTAGTATAGCTGCCAGAGGTGGATTTACTACTTACTGATTTGTAACCTTTCTCATGCCATATCTTCTTAATGTTTTATTACCGTCTTAATAAAACGGCCTGATCTTCAGAATTTGTAATAATTTGCTTATCACCTCATACACTATATACATCTTAAGTTTCGTGATAGTAGCTCGTTGCCTTGTGGGTGCATATATTTTTTTTTGTGACAGAGTGTATATGTATCGAAACATAATTGTCTGCATTTCGACAGATAAATTCTATCTTGCCTTAGAAATTAGGTTTATACAAACAAGGAATTTAACTAAATTTTCATTTCATTTTTACAGATAGAAAATTAAAGTACAGTACTGTACAAATTAATTGAGAAAAGCTTTATTTTTCACAAATTCGTCTTTTCCCAGGTATTTCCTACCTGAAACCGGTTTCCACTTCACCTTGTTTTGAATGTAGGTTGGCTTTAAATATTTTAAACTGGTTTGACCACGTGATCATCAAACGTAGAGCATTTTCACGTCAGTTGGGCTTCAGCTGCTGTAAGAAGTGGTCGATTGTGTGAGTTGCTTGGTTCTCACGTGTATGAAAAAAGTCGATATCACTCCCAGGAAATGACATAATTGTTACCCTTAGTTAGCATACCTCTATGACTGTGAGGTATAATGCTGCAGAAGTTGGAGTTGGAAAATCCAGTGTTTCCAGCATTATTAATCAGCAAAATAAGTTTTGGACAGTTTCTCCGAAAAGGAAGAGTAAATGTGGACACAAACATAAGACACCTCGGACAGACAAATTTCTCGTACGAAATAGTAAAATGCAAACTTCCAAGACAAATACAGATCTTTAGATAAAATTATTGGCTATTGGTGTGAGCGTTAATTCCTCGACAGTGCATCGAAGGCTTATTGAATGAGGGAGATGGGCAACAATACCAGTCCAGAAACAGTCTTTAACACCTGCAATGAAAAGAAAACGTTTGTCCAGATCTTGCTCCATGCCATAATTCTAAGCTAGTAAAGAAAATTCCTCAAGAAAAGAATTTTACAGATTTTGATTGGTCTGGTAATTCTCAAGATGTAAATCCCATCGAAAATTTGTGGAGCATGTAAAGAGACGTGTGAGTAAGATGGACTGCTCAACCAAGACATAAATGATTGAGAATATCATAAAAGTTTGGTTTCGTGATGACGACGTCAAAAATTTATGTTCTAAATTAGTGGAATCCATGCCAAAACGTGTACAGAATATCATGAAAGCTAGAAGTGGACATATTTTCCATTAGATTGCTATACTATGCTTGTAAGTGAACCTATACTAATTAAACAACATATGTGAAAATGTTTGTGCTTCTCCCAATTAATTCGCACAGTACTGTGTTTCGTAATTTAGCATAACTTTGTCGAAATATCCATTTAAGCCACATTTAAACTTTTAATATATTGACAATTAAAACTTTAAATCTCGTGAGTTATTTTATAATCTTCTTATAGTATGGAAAACGTAAACGGTAATAAGCAATGCTTGAGTCACTTAATATAATTTTCGATTATGAAGACAACAGTATGTATTTCAGAATATTTTAAAACTTTTCATAAATGCTCATTATAGGTGTTCATCAGATAATTAGAGATACTTGGGCATTAGAATGTCAGGAAATCGGATGTATAGAAACATTTTCAATCAATATATAGCCTTGTTCCAAATGTACAAAATTAAATGAATTTATATCAAAATTATCATTATTCTTAATTTAAGATATGGCGAAGCAGAATTAAAAGATAGGTATCATATAAAAAATAAATGGTGATTCGTTGAAATTTATATGTTATGAAAAGTGTCACTTGAAAATACCGTAAAATATAATTTTCTGTGACGCAATATAAAATACAGGATCCGTACAATAGTGAAAAAAACCTGTTAAACTTTCGTGTACCCCCCAATTGTTCAAAATTTGCCGTTTCAGCTTTGGATTGTTGTAAAATGTATGTTGAATTAGAATCGTCTCAAAAGAGAAAGTCATCTGTAATACTATTTCGTTGATAAATCGCAGAGAACTACCCCGATAAGAGCGAACATAAATACATATTACAACTCAATTTCAGTTGATGGAGATTAGAAATGCTCACGGTGGGGATATTTATACTGAAATGTCTATCACTAAATTAGTTTTTTAGGTGTACTTGAATTTAAGTCTGGCAATCCAGATATTTTATGTGTATTATGTATTTCCATTTTTGAAAACATTTGAAGAGAGGAATAATCATGTTACACACACACACATACACACACACAAACATATATATATATATATATATATATATATATATATATATATATATATATATATATATATTATATATATACGAGGGTTGGGGCAAAAGTCATGGCAACTATTTTTTTTTTTCAAGATACCAATCCGGTTGGAAAATGTGACATATACAGACGAAAGGACAAGGTCTTAACTACATGTGTGGACAATGAATAGCACTGAAAAATCGTAACACACTAATTTATTACGGTAGTATACAGGGCAATATGGCCTTCACCGTGCAAAAGAATGATAACACGGTACACATAAAGTTGACATGACAAACCTGGGCTTAAAGACCCTCAATGTAGTCCCCTGCTAGTGTCACCACACGCTGCCAACGATGTGGGAGGCGCTGAATACCATCAGCCTCAGCATTTGCCGCAAAATGTGTGAATCAGGTCATCTGTTGGCGCACAGCATTAGCAATGTCCTCTCGTGTTGCAAACCGCCTACCACGTATTGGTTCCTAAATCTTGGGAATGAGATCAAAGTCACAGGGCGAAAGGTCAGGAGAGTACGGTGAGTTCTCCAATTCTTCCCATCCCCAACGTCGGAGTAGCTGCCGTACACAACCTGCTTTATGTGGTGTTGCATTGTCGTGCAGGATTATTGCACTGTCCACAAGATCCGGACGTTTATCTCGAACGCCACGTCGTATCTGTCGCAGCAGGAAGTCCCTGTAGTACTGTGCGGTCACTGTTCTGCCATGAGGAACAAAGTGGCAAACAATGACACCCCTGACGTCATACGCGACGATCACCATCAATTTGACTGGGGAAGGATTCTGACGGAACTTCTGCTGCCTTGGTGATCCAGGATGTCGCCACTCCGCAGACTGACGTTTCAGTTCTGGTTCGTATGCCCTGTCCCAAAATTCATCGATGGCGATTATTCGTGACAAGAATTGATCGCCGTCGTGTTGCCAGCGTACAAAGTGATCGGAGCATATTGCATAGCGCACCCACCTTTTAACTTGTGTATGCGATACCCACCACAAAGCGATTTTGCGTAGCTGTGCACCGTCCACAGGATAGTACGTAGCAATATCCTGTGGACGGTGCGTTTCTCGATGCCACTTGCTCTCTCTAACTCCAGTAACGTCCATCGTCTGTCTTCATCCATGAGCTGCTCGATGACGGCACGTGCCAAGTCGGTCCGCACAGTCACCGGTCGTCCCTAACATTGCTCATCACTGGTTGACACACGTCCTTGTTGAAACTTTCCTATCCACCGTGCTACTGTACAATATGGTAGGGCATTATTCCCAAGGGCTTCTACTAATTCACTGTGACATTCCATCGCATTTCTCCCTCGGAGAACGGCTATTTTGATGTAAGCCCGCTGCTCAACACGAGTTACTTCCATCTTGCACGACACTCACCAACTGACTGATTTCAGAGCCCTCGCTGCGCTACTACCAGCTATCACAGAGCCATATGTTGTTCTGCATACACACTATGCCTGTAGAACTTCCACACGACACATATACGTTTGTGATCCGTTCACATATCTACAAGAAAAGAAAGAGTTGCCATGACTTATGCCCCTAACCCTCGTATATATAAATATACATACGTATATATATATATATATATATATATATATATATATATATATATATATACAGTGGTAGCAAAAATTCCTGAACACACTCCTTTTTTTGACTAATTTTTGTGTTTGACTTAATTGTTCGTTATGAAATTTTCGTATTATTTTAACTATTGTTATTACTTTTAATGTATTTTTTCATGCTGATTTCGAATCTGTTACTAGTTTTTTAAGGCAGGTATTTTTTGTAGTACAGCTGCCTGAACAATAGGATGTGTAGTATGTACAGAATAACTCAATATAAAATAACATAATATACGCAGTAGAATAGCCAAATTTTTTTTACAAATACGGTACATTTAATATTTTGGTTGTTACATGTTTGAATATCAATATTTTATGGGCCAGCCGTTTGCTTTAATTACGGCTCTAGATCTTTTGGCATGGAATGCACCAATTTCACCAGAAGTTCATTCCTGACAACATGGTTGAAGGAAAATATTAAAGCTTCAATTAACTCACGTTTGTTTGAAGGGTTTTTTTCTTTGAAATATCATAACAAATTTTATGCCATAGGTTTTCTATTGGATTAAGATCGGGAGACTGTCCTGGCCAGTTCATCCTCTTGATAGTATTGTCTTTGAACCATTTCAAGTCTCCCTTTGCACAATGACATGGAGCATTATCGTCCTGAAAAAATCCATAACTGATCCCCAAAATTTTCTCCCGCTGTTGGTAGCAATTTATTTTGTAGTATTTCAATGTAATCCCTGGCTTTCACTGTTCCGCTCACGTTGTGAAGTCTTCCAACACTACGAGAAGACATGCAGCCCCATACTATCACTTTCGTCGGGTGCTTTACTTTGGGCCTGAGACACTGAGGACTGAATTCCTCATGAGTGCGTCGTCTTACATAGGCACTACTTTGGTTACCAGAAATACAAAACTGACATTCATCACTAAATATTACCTTTTCCCAGTCTTTAACAGTCCATAATGAATGATCCCTTGCCCAAGCCAATTTCCTCTTGTGATGAAAATCGGTCAGTAAGGGTTTTGGGGCGAGCTTTGCAGCCTCGTAATCCAATTCCCAGCAGTCTTCCTGTCACAATTCTTAGGCACACATTCACATTCGATGTCAAAGGCCATTGTTTCAAAATTTGCGGGGAAATAAGCTTTCTGTTTGAAAGTGAAATTCTGTGCAATACCCTGTCTTCAAGTAAAGTTGTTTTTCTCGGTCGTCCAGATCGCTCCCTGTCGGCAATAGTATTTGTTTCAGAATATCTTTCCAACGTTCTTACGACAGTAGAAATACTACATGGTACTTCAGTGGCAATTTGGCGCATAGAATAATCTTCTTCCTTCAAAAGTATTATTTTGTACTTTTTATTATCAGGTAGAAATTAAAATCTACCTATAATTCCAATATTTTCCACACACGCACTTCAAACTGCAACACACAACTGCTTTCAATACACTAAAACATGCTGCACATTCAGCTTTCACCCATTCATCAGTACTTCTCTCTGATTGGTTGGAATAACGAAGTATTTCATTGGTTGAAAAAATCAGTCGCTCATTATTACACTGACCTTAAGCTTGTCTTATCATGATTTTCTCAAAATATCGATAAAACTATTTACTTTACAAGAATTCTACAAACAGATTTGAAATCCACATAAAAAAATACATAAGACTCAAAACATTATTTAAGATAGTTCAATAATTTCATAACGAAAAATTAAGTCAAACACAAAAATTAGGCAAAAAAATGAGTGTGTTCAGGACTTTTTGCCACCACGGTATATATATATATATATATATATATATATATATATATATATATATATATATACCGGGTGTCCTAAAAATGACCGACGATTTAAAAAATCAATAAAAGAAAAACGGAAGGGGATAAAAATGTACGGTTTGCTGCATTCTGCTCAGGCAACCAGGGAATTTATTCTCACCAATTTTCAAAATTAGTTACAAAGTTCGTCAACAGATGGCGCTGCCGACTGGGAAAAACTATAAAACAATGTTTTCAAAGCAAGAAGCATACACAAAGTGGCATGGGTTGGCCTCCCTATTCGCCAGAATTGACACCATGCGATTTTTTTCTTTGGGGGTACTTGAAAGACCAGGTGTATCGTCACAATCCATAAACTGTAGATAAACTGGAACAATACATCTCTGCTGCTTGTCAGAACATTCAAACTGAAATGTTTGCACGGGCGTCTGCGAATTTTGTCCCCAGACTGCACCACGTTATTTCTGCAAACGATGGTTATTATGAAAACTTTGTTGAATAGTTTTTCCCAGTCAGCAGCACCATCTGTTGACGAACTTTGAAAGTAATTTTGAAAATTGGTGAGAATAAATTCCCTGGTTACGTATGCAGAATGCAGCAAACCGTACATTTCTATCTCCTTCCGTTTTTCTTTAATTGATTTTTCAAATCGTCGGTTATTTTTGGGACACCCGGTATATATATATATATATATATATATATATATATATATATATATATATATATATATATATATATATATATACGAGTATATTCAGAGTTACACCCCTCTTAACTTCTAAACGGTCACAGCTTAGGCCATAAAGCTTGTGTCTAGGTGGAGTAAAAAGGCTATGCGCTACTCGATGAGACAACTTACAACGCCATCTACTGGCAAATTTTGGAATTAGCATTTTTATCTAAAAAATGGTACGAGATACGTGATAAAAGTCAAATGCAAAGTTGTTCAGTATCGTCGATTTAGTATGAAAAGACACACCTTGCGCAGATTAATATGCAATACAGAATGTAGAAAATGAACATTTGTTTGGTCACGATTTTGAAAATTGTCCTGTCATAAAGAGTGGAAGAAAGAAACTGAGACACTTCCCAATCTTCAGGATCATTTATTTATGTTGCTGAAAATGCTCTCTATTAGCCACTCTACACATTTCTACTCCGGACTGGATTTCTCGCTGCACATTGTGCAACGTGGCAGGTGTTACGGAGGCAGAAGCATCAGTAATCCGTCGTCGGAGATCCTGCAGTGATGGTGGAGGAGTCGCATATACCTGCCCCTTTATATGTCCCATAAGAAGAAGTCCGTGAGGTTGTCTCTTCGAGCTTCACTCGCGTTTCACGACGCCATAGTGTTGAAAATCACGACCAAACAGTTGTTCATTTTTTACTTTCTGTTTTGTGTATGAGGTGTATTTTTTTCTAAATAGATGATGTTGAACAACTTTGTAATTCACCTTTTTCATGAATCTTGTACCGTTTTTGAGATAAAAACGCTACTTCTAAAATTTGCCGATAGATGGCGTTGTAAGTGGTCTCATCAAGTAGCGCATAGCTTTTTTACTCCACCTAGACACCATCTGTATGTCCTAAGCTATCACCGTTTAGCAGTTAAGGGGGGTGTAATAAAGTTGGGAACCCTGTATAGAGGGTGCTTTTTTATTAAACTGACACTACTCAGAGCCATCTGTAGCACGATCTATCAACCGGAATCTCACCAGAATTGATAGAGGGACTAAGAACGACATGGGAAAAAGTTTTCTTGGCAATAAAGTTCCAAAAGTCAGCGATACGGGAAGACATGGCGCTGTTGCTGTCGGCACACTCGAGAATTTGCATAAAATGCAAGTAAAATATCAAAATGCAAATTCCCGACTACGTAGTCGACAGGAGCACCAGTATTTCGGTCTATAAAGATAAGGGGGTGAATGCAGATGAAGTTTTAATAAGCGGACAAATGAATAACAAAAAAAGTTCACTACAACACCGCCTTATGCAGCAAATACACTTCTCCCTCCTTCAATGCGACTATCACCCTGGAGAACGACACATTGCAACCTAAACACTACGTTCAAAGGTCCGAGCGTAACATGTCCCCAGGAATGTTCCTCACAGTCCAGGATATGTTGTCCTTTAAGGCCGCCAAGTTACAGACTCGACAAATATGCACCTTGGACATTAAATAACCCAACAGAAAAAAGTCACATGGGTCCGGGGGAGTGAGGTGGCTATTTAAGTAGAAAAAAGCGACTAATGACCCTTTCTTCTGAAAAGCGATGGCAAAACAGATTCCGCAGCGATCTTTATAGCCCAAAATACTGGCGCTGCTGTCGACTGCGTTAGCCATGAATTTGCATTTTGATGTTTTACTTGAGTTTTATGCAAATTTTCGGGTACGTCCCCAACAACAGCGTCATATATTCCCTTATCGGCGCCTTTTGAAATTATTTTTTTTTCCTCTCGTGGAAACTATTTTCCTTGTCGTCCTTAGTCCCTCTATAAATTTTTGTGGAATTTCAGCTGATAAATCGCACTACAGGTGGCTCTGAGTACTGTCAATTTAATACAAATCACCCTGTATATTATATATGTGTGTGTGTGTGTGTGTGTGTGACTATTTGTAATTTTTCTGTGTTTTAACCGCTTATACCGACAACGAATCCACATAACATTATATTTTTCTTAGCTAGCCCGTCAAAGAGAAAAATTTTAGTGACCATTAAATCATATCTGTATCATTAAATCATTCGACACTCTTCAAAACTCGCCAAAAAAACTTACATGCAAATAAACATATTTTTTGAAATTTTTGAATCGGCATAAAAGTCAATAAATATATTTAAAGAGATACCTTACGTTAAGTATCCTGTCGGAATGCCTCTAGATCTTCAACTTATATTTCACAAAAAAAATTTTAGCATGGGTGTAAATCATGAGAAAAAATTACGAATGGAAATAAAAAGGAATTATTTTCATTCGAAAACGAATGTGTTTCTTTCTAACTGCCAATAAGATTACGGCAGAAATACTATATACAAAATTTAGTTTGTAAAAGGAAAGCGTTAATCTTCGTGATATATATCAAATTATTTCATTTTTTCCTATATCGATCTTTATCGATAATTAGAGCTTCACGATTTCACCAGAAAATTATCGGATTTCCCCAAATTTTTCGTTTTATCCAACATTCAAAATTAAACTTTATTTATGTCTGAAAGATTCTAATAATCGGGTCTTAAATCTTTCTTTGGAGAAGCCCATTTCTACTCTTTCCCAATTCTCATATCGATTACACCTTTTCATCTTCAACCCTGTCATGTAATCGATATAAAAAGTAAAGACATAAATTCGAGATTTAAAGTTCATTAGTTTTAATTTTTGCCCTCTACCGAGATATTTTCTTTATAAGCTTACGGTTATATGATGCTTTACCTCAAGTAAATATAAAGTTATATGATGCTTTACCTAAAGTAAATTGCATTTCGAAAATTTTATGGAAAATACTTTACAGATGATAATAGTTAAAAAAATTGATAAGTTAATGAAAATGAAAAAAATGAATAATTTATATCAAAACAGATGAAATTTAATTTAATGTTTAGTAAGTGTTGAACATAAATGCTGTAAAAAAGTTAATTGCTTTATCGTCAATTTGTGTGTGCATTGATCACTAATCGTTAAATTTTTTTATCCAAGATGACAATTGTTAAAACATGCGATTACATAAGCACTTCAACTAAATTTAAGTATATTAGATTGTAACTTTTCGTATGTTCTTTATCTACAAGAAAACTGAACACTATCAAATAAAGGACAACATTAGAGGACCACTCAAAGCTTATAAATAATTATTTTATTTTCGAAACACTTTTCAAAAGTTGTACCGTATTCATACTATATTAAAATAAATCATAAAATCTTCATACCTTAAATAATCATCGAATCCTTCGGTGCCATACCATGAAATAGTTATTAGCCTCGTGGTGCGCCCTGATTAAGGGGATAAGGGACCTTCAGCTTCGCTTGTTTTAAATTTTCAATACTTTACTCTTTATATTAAATAAGAATAATTAATATTCTTTTTTACTTTATTAAAAACACTTAGAATTCAGAAATAAGTATTTCGTTTAAGAATAAGACCTGTTTATCAAAAAGGTTTTCAAAAAGTATAGCATTTTTCAAAATGCTCCATGGGCATTACTTTTCGTTTGATTTCTTTCAAATTTCCCAGGATTGTGAATTGAAGTGTTTTCCACAAACCTGTGCATAATTCTTTGCAACCACAAATATATTTCAGATTTGTTGACCATGAAATAAAGCAAAAACGTAACAAAGCATAAAAAACAACATCCAAATTTAAAAATTAAATATTTATGGATTCCTAGAAAAAAAAATTCATAGCACAATTATATTTATATACGTACGGTAAATTTATGTTAAAAAAATCTAAGGATATTTAAGTATTTGGAATGCGCTTGGAGCATTTTAAAAAATGCTAGTATTTTTTAAAAACATTTTGAAAAAAAAGGCACTATTCTGCCAAAAATTCCTTATTTTGGATTCTAAGGGTTTTAAATGTAGTAAAACAGAATACAAATTGTTCTCATTTTGCATATAAAGTTAAAAATTGTCAATCAAAAAATTCAAAGCTGAAGGTCCCATGTTCACTTAACGCAAAATCTGATACGCCTTTGCCGCTTCTCCTTATTCCTCTGGACTCAAACATTCTGAGCGCGTGTGACGCACTAAAATATTTTAATTGTGTTGTTCAGACATATTGAAGAGTCAGATAGCTAATATCCTAACTGTCACAGAGCTCAGCATATTTGTAAAGACGGAGGGAGGTATTCTGACGTATGACTACTTTCAGTTGCATTTTATTTAAGGCACAATTTTGGGCTTAATGAGCGTCTGTATAATTTATGAGAGACTTTTAAAAAGTATTTTATAAAAAATAAAGTTCAACTCGTTATGGTACTTTTAAGACACAGTTTAACTCTATTTACACTTATTCAAGAAGACCAAAAATCCATGTTACTTTAGTCTACATTGTTTAAATTTGATTTTTTTAAAATTTAAAATATAGTATATAAATTATGTGGATTAAATAATATTTAAAATGGAAAAAATTGACACTTGTTCCAGAAGACCAGAAATCCGTGTTACTTTGGTCTACATTGTTTTCATTTGATTTTTTTTTTAAATTTTTAAAACATATTTAAATGATGGGGATTAAATGATATTTAACATGTGATAGATTAACACTTATTCCAGAAAACCGGACATGTTTGATACTTTTAGTACACATTGTTTTCATTTCACTTTTTCAAAATAATTTTAAAATATATTTACATGATAGGGATTAAATGATATTTAAAAAGTGATAAATTAACATTTATTCCAGAAAACCAGAAATCCGTGTTTCATCGGTCTACATTGTTTTCATTTGCTTTATTTAATTTTTAAAACATATTTAAATGATGGGGATTGAATGATATTTAAAATGTCAAAAAGTAAAACTTATTCCAGAAAACAAGAAATCCTTGTTACTTTGGTATACACTGTTTTCGTTTGATTTTTTAATATGTTTTAAAATATATTTAAATGATATTTAAACTATACTTAAAATGTGATAAATTAATACTTATTCCAGAAGACCAGAAATCTGTGTTACTATGGTATACATTGTTTCCATTTGCTTTTTAAAAAATAATATATATCAAATGATAGGGATTTAATGATATTTAAAAAGTGATAAATTAACACTTAAGGAAACCAAAAATCCATGTTACTTTGGTATACATTCTTTTCATTAGATTTTTTTTATTTTAAAATATATTTAACCTATAGGGATTAAATTACATTTATAATGTGATAAATTACGGTTTGGGAAAAATAAATTATACCTAACATTGAGAGTTCGGAAATTTATCTCATTTAATTTTACTTATATGCTTACACCAAAAGAGGAAATACAATTTAAGTCTTTAACTCAACTGGTTGTGTAGCAAAGATTAATCTTAATATGCGGAAGGGTACATTCGCAGAATGTAAAGATACTTTTTCCTCCTTTAAATTAACCTAAAGGATAAAGCCCGTTTTTACTACTAAATTAATTTCCCTTTTAAATAGCGCGGTAAAATATGCACAAATTCTTTTATCATTACACTGGTGAGCATTTTAAGGGAGAAAATTTAAGGGGGAAGATAAGCAAAATCGTATGTATTCTGAATGTTCAATTTACCTAAACTTCAACAAAAACAAGGTAAAGAATCTACTTTGCAGCATTTACATAAGTTTAATTAATTCTCCTGACAAAGTTCTATCTAGCGGCGTTACTACTACAGCCTATTTCCTTTGTTTTTTAAAGCGCCAGCTGATTCTGTATTTTGTGTAGAAGCAAAAGAAAATTTTAATTAACAAACACACTGCGAAAGAATTATATTGAAATTGTGAGGGAGCTGTTTCTGTGGGCGATAACATAAAGCGGTCCTAAGTGATGAGATTTTCCCAGTCTGAAGAAAATGCTAAGTAAAAAGAAGTGTAGACTAAAAGTAGTAAATATTTTTTTAACTGTTGACCAGTATTTAACTGGAGGAAAAGTAAATATTTTGGATTGTGTATTTTATAGAAATTTAAAGGGAAAAAAAACAACTTGAGACTCATATTAAGTTATGACTCTGAAAGGTTAAGGACTGTGAATCTTTACAGTAAGTTAAAGACGTAGTTTAGTAAATTGTGAATGTTTAATTATATTTAGAAAACTTGCAACAGGTATGATGCTCTTAATGATGCACAGAAGATTCGTTTAACACTGTTCACGACGTCTTACATTACACGAACATACGAAGGCAGCAATCTTGTGAGTCTGCATAAGTATACCTTCTCACATGTAAATCTATGGTACTGTTGGTTGAAGTTATACCTAGTATTACTTTTCTTAATCCTTTCAGGGGCAACAACCTCCTCCATTTGAACGGTGAAGATTTTTTTCCCGATTTATTTTTAACCTAAAGAATCTTGATTTTTTTTTTCCAATTAAAGGTTGCAAAATGTTTTTACTTCTTTAAACTGATAATAGATGGCAGTACTAACCATTTTACTGATCATTTAACTGGAATACATTGAATGCAAGTGAAAAAAATACTAGTTTTGGACTTTTTTCACTGTGCAAACGGCACCCCTCAAAGGGTTAGGGTTAACCCGGTTGAGAATTACTTTCTGTACTGGTCAGTTTTTGGATGTGAGTGAATTTCTGTTTCTTCTATTATATTTCTTCTCAAATACTCTGGAATTGTCAAAATTAAACGCAAATCCAGTTTCTTACTACACTCCACTAACAGCACCGATATTCTCTATTATAAAGCGTTCATAATAGACTAGGCCGATAACGGATTATATCATTGCTGGCAAAATTGTCCATATGCTGGAGTTCACAATTTTTTATAAAATTGTGGTCTCATTATTGATATAAAAAGATCCTCTTTATTGGTGGTATGATCTCCATAAGAAGTAAAGAAATCACAGGGTAATAGAAACATTTACTAAAGTTTCAGGCTCTTGATTCTACCTCGATCTGTAACCGAAATGTTCGATTATAATTGTTCAAAATTTAGGTTTCTTTACTGTTAAACAGTCCTGCTTATTACAAACAAAGCATAAGTCTTGTAGGATTTTGCTTGATTAACGTTGTAATATCACCAGAAAGCCAGCCCCTTAGGCCCGTTGCACACACGGCGTTTTATCAGTGGCGGAAATTTTCCATCGGCCGTCGTTCCAACAGTAGACCACAGAAGTCAATTTGAGCTTGCATACTGGGCGGAAAAAAAACAATCGTTAAATTTTTCGTCGACGGTAGCTTGTGCAGCTGTCGAGTGCCACTGTGCGCTTGCGGAGTTTTTGACGCCAGATTGAACTAGTTATCCATGTGACCCTATGCACGCTTACACACACAGCAGATTTTCTACCGTCGTAGAGTCATTTGCGAGAGGGGTGGTGGGGGTTTGCTGGGGGGGGTGCTGGTTTTCTTTGAATCGTAAAGAGGATTCGAAGGAGGGCTCCTCCGATCCCGGCTGCGGGAAGGGGGGGGCGTAGGTGCAACGTAGGGGGCGCTGATTTTCTTGGAAACGTCCAGGATTCAAAAAGGAGGAGTGGACCTTTTCCCTGGCGATGGATTTTTCCGCCGTGTGTGTAAGGTCTACTTTTGGAACGACTTCGACGGATTATTTTCCGCGATGGAAAAAAACGCCGTGTGTGCAACGGGCCTTAGAAAGGAGACCACTCATTAGTTAGGGTGGATTGCAACCCCCTTGGATGCATCTGCTTTCTAATCCCTAGGACCCTCGGGGAGTTCCAGAGTGGGAGTGAGCGATAGGAACTGATTCTCAGCGAGGGAGGTTCTGTGTACACGACGCTGTTCGTTGTTTCGTTTAGGGGGCGACTCCGGTGTGGGCAGGTCAAGCTGCTCTGGTGATAATTGGAGCAATTATCGATAGCTGCATTTCTCGGAATAAGACCGAAAAGTGATGTTGTTTGAAAATGAATAAAATTGTTTATAAATTATATAATAATTCTGTATATAGTACAGGTTGTAAATATTAAATGTTTCTCGCTTGTTGACTGACATAGAAAGTTACAATGTCTAGAAAAATTAAAGGCAGGCCGCCCTTATCTTGAGAATCTTGTGCAGGGTATTGTCTGAGTGTCAAATGTTTATCGGTACACAAATCGGATCATCATTCCCTAAACAAATAACGATATTTCTATAAGACTATCTTTGTATTATCTTCATTTCAATGTGCTAAAAACTATGGACTATGAATCCTTGTGTCACAGACAAGACCTTTGACTTTGTCTCCTCGTAAAAACCGTAAGCTCTAAGCGCAAATTGCTGAAGGTTTATAAAATTTATATTTCCGTTTATATTAAGAGTTTATATTCCCCTGAAAGGCTATAAATATTTTTTTTAAATGGCACTTATTGTGCCTTTGGAATTTGATGAGTAAATCTCCATGAAAATGGGCAAATGTCATACAAAGTGTTATGCAAATCATTTTTTTGGGGTCGCATATCATCACCGCAGAGAATACATTCTGATAATCAAATGAGTTTGGCATCCAGTTTCAGACCCATAATTTGAGTTCTTGAGTATATTTGTTGTAGCCCTTGTTGTAAGTTGATGGCATTATTAGGTTTGATAAGCGCATACAAAAATTCTGAAGACGATGTTTTTGGCTGGTTTTATTTTTAAGTTTTTTCCTACAAAATCTCTCTCGAGGTTGATACAATTTGCCCCAACCATCCTCAATATTTGTATACCCTCCATAAAGTAATCGATGTAAATTTCTTCTCTTCATAATTTTTTTCATACTTAGTAACACGTAGCAGTCTGAGGGGAGCAAATGTGGGAAATACGGAGGAAGTGGAACAGTTTCGTTTAGTAATTCTAACAGGTCACAATCGTAGAGGAATGACCATGAGCATTG
Organism: Dolomedes plantarius; assembly: GCA_907164885.2. Classification (NCBI taxonomy): domain Eukaryota; kingdom Metazoa; phylum Arthropoda; class Arachnida; order Araneae; family Dolomedidae; genus Dolomedes; species Dolomedes plantarius. Next base: position 166,290,657 of record OU015493.1, read on the forward strand.
TCATAGTCGATAAATACCTTTCTATTTTGATAAATATGGACATATATTCTTACTTTCCCACTTTAAACGATCCAGAGCAGATGCTTTGACTCTTCTTTTGAGCTATTACAAGTATTCAATAAAAATTATACCAACAAACCACCTGTATATCCTCCTTAGCGAGGGTGGCTACTTGCCATAATATCTATTAACCTTCTGCAGCCGTTTTGGGTCTTGTTAAGCAATATTTTACCATCACGGGAAGCTATTTTTTCTCCACTTTGTGAGGAGTAATAAGAATTTACCAACTAAAATGGCTGTTGATCTCAGAATAAGCGTCGCCTATGTTTGCAATTTGGCATGTGTGCCTTTGAAGCAAGATAATTGCACAACCGTTAACTATTACAATCAAGTAGCGCCAACTCTTTGAGTTTGCACTGATATAGCAAACGACCTTTGAAAGAACAAGTGAGTTTTCAAAGCTAAGCAATTTAGACTATGTGTAATGAAGAAATATTATTGAAGTATCTAAGACAATCTGCATATACTTTCAAGCTATACAAAGAAATGTTACAGCAATGGACACAGACAATTTATCTCATTGCGTTTGTAAGCTAATGTAGCAGTTTCTATCTAATAAAACAATTATTCCCCGATCATTAGTGAAATCGTTTGTTATATTTTAGCAAGTGTAATGCTTTCTAAAAATTACTTTAGGATGTACGAGTAATTTTAGTAGAGCATTTTAAGCAGAGCTCCAAATAAATATATACACGATATTAATTATACGCAGTTGCATAGAAAGAAAGTCATCTCAATGCAATTTGTTATGATCTCTGTGCTTAACAGTCACTAAAAATATAAAATGCTGCAGGCACAAGCGGGAGACTAAATATGTATTATAATTTATTGCAGCAGGTATACAATAAATTACATACTGCCGTTTCGTAGCCTCACAGCAATCATTCAGTACTCGAAAGGTTGTCTCCGAGAGGGCACATAGCCAATATTCAAGTTAAGCTCATTTATCATTTTTTCGTTGATTTAAAATATTTACAGAATATTTACAAATGATGTTACATGTAGTATCAATCTGGCTGTACATCCATCCTTCTCCCGTGGAAGAAAATGAGTTCAATTGACCTTTCCGCTCGTCGATAGGCCCTTGAGACCAAAAGCGAAACTCCATCCAGGAGGTATTTTATCATCAGAGCAGCCACTCTAGAGGCTTTGTGCCGACCGATTTAAGTCCTCGGACTTGTTAATTTTTAGGAACCAGGAGAGTTCCGATAGTTCAGGGATTAACTCGCCTGTATGGAGATCGGCACGGTCTAAGATATTCGTATTCCGCGAAAGCGTTATTCCAACCCTGGAACTTCTTACTGGATTGTGAACTTTGAGTTACTTTTAAAGCCAGTTCAATCTATGTCTAGAGGCTGTTTACCTATCTTTGTTTATATTTGTACAAATCATCTAATCAAGAATTTAAATAAAATTGTAATTATTTCAGTAGACCAGACTCTGTATATCTCATATTTTCCGCTACCCTGAGTCCAACATATTACAGTCTACAGAAATAATCCTCTTCTGGAAGACCGTCAGTCACTGTATCGTGCTTGAACAACCTCTGTGTCGCCTCTTGCACGCGACTCCCATTTATGCCCCTCCCGAAAGTTTCTCGAACAATCTCGACTTCTGTTCAGCCCCTTCCTGGCGGCTCTAAAAAAGACCTCCCACTGTACTTAACGACATCTGGTCCTTAATTCTCTGACGATCGGAGGCCCATTTTTCAGCTTACCTCAAAAGACCGTTCCGACCGAGAACTAGATGTGTCCTTTCCCATCCCCCACAGAATATCCTGATGATTGTACTGAAATTTGTAACGGTAGGGTGTGGGCCCTCTCTAAGCAGTCCCCACTATCAGCATATGATCCAAAAAGTACGCAGGGATCGGATGTAGATAATAAGTGACTTTGAACTGTTGGTAGAAAGACTAGCTACCAGACACTAGGTAGAGAGACAATGTAGCAGAATTTCGGCCTATCGTCTGGACTTCTCAACGTTCGGCCTTCGGAGGGTTAATGAATAGGTGGTACGAGATCCATCAGCAGCTTAATGAAAAGCCTCCTTCCAGAAGGGGGAGAAACCGGTATAACACATTCAACTGTCGAATTCCAAAGGAGCGGCAAAATGACAAAGTACCGTTCACACACAATAAACTGACGATACCGAGAAAACAGCCAAGTGTTAAGAGGAGAGTATAGTAACGTCGTCAGAGCTCACACACAATAGATAGGTGATTCCGAGAAAACAGCCAGGGGTTAAGAGGAGAGTATAGTCACGTCGCCAGAATACATACAATTGTATATAAGTATATGTGTACACAATTGTATATGTCCATATGCACATATTATACATTCAATTATGTATATGTGTTGAACGTTTATGTATTATATTATGTATGTTATGTTATGTACAATACGTAAATGCATATGTACTTATTATACATGCAATTAAGACCGCATTCCCCACTAACGTACACTCTACTCTTCAGATAAACAAACAGAAATGTATCACCAATTTTCAAAGAAATATACAAACTTTTAAATCTGAGCTCTGTTAAAAGCAGACCATTTTCTTTCCGCCAGGGATGTCATACACATATCTTAAAAGTAACAATTACTCTTAATGATTTGTTTAAAGATTCTTTGTCATCAATAATTTTGACAGAAATTTTTGTAATGACGGGGATTTCAACGACCCGCAAAATTCTACTTCTTATTATTAAGCGCTGATCATGTTGACAACATCTGTCCGTAGCAATATTCAGTAGTTTCTGATAAATGGCTAGTTTCGGTGATATAATAAGGGTAAGTGGAAACATGTTTGTTTCATTATGTCCTGTTCGGCAAACACGGTGTTTAATATGAAACAAGTATTTTTAACATGAGAGAAAGAAAAATTCTATTCATTAGGGTTATATTTTCGATAAGAGTTCCCGCATTATATATGTTACCGTAGTTTATGACAATGTTTACGTGTTTTAGTGTCAGCCTTCGTTTCAATAAGCGAGTGGTCATCGGACATGGTAAAAGTTTCTATGCATTCATCTACATAATTAATTTTCCATTTTTGAAAATATTTGAAGAGTTGAATAATTATGTTACTTACTTACTTACACACACACACACATATATATATATATATATATATATATATATATATATATATATATATATATATATATATATATATATATATATATATATATATGTCTAGCTCCAGGCTTGGTGTTCTTTGATTGAGCAACTTTTTATTCAATTCTTCTGTTTCTTATGGATTGTACGGTGTCTTGATATGTTTATTCGTTAGATTATACGTTTAGAAACAATGCATTCATTTTCAGACAGTATTCACCGCTGATGAAGAGATGCTGTCTAAAACCTTATCAATACTTAACTTTTCATGTTTTTAGTTCCTGGCAAGTAGTAATAGAGCTTATGCTGGTTTTTCACTTTCAACTTTGTCTCTCTCTATATATATATACAGGGTGATCGGAAAATTTCTGGCCAAAATTTAAAGGGGGTTGGAGGGGACGAATATAAATGATTCGCAGTACAATGCGTGTCCGGAAACGTCGCGTGAAATCCTGAAGAGTAAAGAAAATGCAATGGTAAAAGGTAAGAGACACAAGCAAATGTAACACGCCCTTTATTAAATCAAAGTTTCACAGCAAATGCTCGACTGACCAACAACCATAATACAAGCTTCACATCGCCGCCGCATGGAACTGCGTACATTAGCAGAAACACCAGCCATGTCCTGCACATATCCAGCAGCAACAGCCAATCTGGCGACGAGATCGACGTCGGAGTCCACAGGGTATCGTAGGTGATACTTTTTAAGAGGCCGCACCGAAAGAAATCCAAGCAGGACAGATCTGGTGATCGTGGCGGAGATGGAACAGGTTCACCTCGACCAATCCACAGGTGGCGATAAGTAGTGTCCATGTAATTCCTGATATCAAGGCTAAAGTGTGCCGGCGCTCCATTGTAATGGAGTGCTTTCTCGAAGCAGTAAGGTGCATATTCGCTTTCGCGAAGCTGTCTGTGCACTCGCTCGAAAGTTTGACGATTCGGTAATTCTTTGTTGGGAAATCGTTCCCTGTACAACCTCTCCCATTTCTGTTCCATGTACAGATCTCCCATTTCAACTCGCAACTCTATACTTCAGATGGATATCTGCTAGTTCAGCATTCGTAAGGCGATTCGTGCATGCTGTGTGAAATCACAGCGGGGAATGACAGCTTTTCGCAATGCAGTCTTGCTTCGACTGTCCTATACAGCTCCCTCTACCACCCTCTACCACCCTCTACCAGAGAAATTTCTGGCAGAGGGTCATCTTCGCGCGGCGTTTCCGGACACGCATTGTACTGCGATTCCTTTCATATTCGTCCCCTCTATCCCCCTTTAAATTTTGGCCAGACATTTTCCGATATATATATATATATATATATATATATATATATATATATACAGTAACCACCGCTTATAGTGATCAATGGTTATAAGTATCAACCGTTTATAAGAATCAATATCGCGAAAACAAAAACAAATGTATTATTTCCATGTTAAAATTTTCGCTTTAAAGAATCATTCCACCGGTTTTAAGAATCAGTTTACACTCTTCGCTTTTCTTTCATTTTTCCAAAAAAGCAACTTAAACCCTCAAAAGGCACGAAGTTCTTTCTTTCTTTTTTTAAAGGAAGATTGATAAGATGGGATGGAATACAGTCGAAAAATTCATCCTTCTTTATTAGACATAACATACTAGTTTCCCCTTAAACGCTTTAGCACAACACTGTCCTATTAGCTTGACCCAGGGGCATCTTTACCCGTCCGGGTTTCGATTTCACTTTTCTCCACTGATAAACAAAAATAGGGACCCTTTTTTCCCACCTCCCACATCCTGGACCCTGAAACACATAAATCTTCGGCGAAGTGTTCACTATCACTTAGGCAAACGTGACATTAGTAGTATTCAGCACGTTATCAAACCATGAAACTTAAGCTAGAAGGTGAATCTTCGTCTGAGACTATTGGTATTGAAAGAGGTATAAACAGCCTCCTGAAAACTTCATTACGTCAAACTACCGTAGAAAACTTTTTCTTGCTCTCTTCCTGTAGTGAAATGTTAAAACTGTTAAGCAGGTATGTGGTAACAAATATTGGATTTTTTTCTTCTCGTACTATAATCATGTGTATCTACTTATAGGTCTAGAAATGAAGTTGTATTTTTAAAATTATAAAAAATAATTTTAATAAAAGATAATTAACGTAAATAAAAGAGCATTTTATGGTAAATTATCTAATATATGTATATACAGTTGTGCGTGTGCCTGTCCAAAAACCTAAATTTCGGCTAATATATATATATATATATATATATATATATATATATATATATATATATATATATATATATATATATATATATATATATGTGTGTGTGTGTGTGTAAAACATTTTTAGGTGATAACCTAAGATTTTTCAATCGGTGTTTTCCTTCGTGGCAAAATATTAAACATAGCAACAGGTTTCCTAGCAATGAGTAAAATAGCTTCTATGGCGATGAAAAACGGTTCCAATCTCTGCGTTATAGAAATTATAGCCTAAAAAAGTACGATGTAACCACTTGGAAATAATCTGTGTTCCTCTTGGAATTTTGTTAAATTGTATATATTTATGTTACCTAAGAATTAATAAATGTACTTAAATATAAATATTACTCTTGGTATTAATGCCTAAATCTGATTTAAGAGCAAGTTAACTGAATTGCACTACACACACACACTACTATATATATATATATATATATATATATATATATATATATATATATATATATATATATATATATATATATATATATATATTTTAATTCGAGCACTTTCCACATAGCTAAACAAACCACCCTCTTCTCACACCAGTCATCGGCCCATTAGCCTTCTTAATACTATTAGTATAATAACGGAGAAATTTATCGCTAAGCAAATTAAATTTTAACTATTGCTTTAATATACATATTTTTTCAGTTTTAAAATTTTGTTGTGTAATATATCTTTAAAATGAACTACTATGAAATCAAAATTCTTAGTTCTTCAAAGAAAAAAAAGTTTTTTTTTTTTTTATTTCGAAAAAAATATTTATAAATTTTACTATAATTAAACTTTTAATGGCAGGAATTACATAATAATAGGTCATTTTAATGATACTTTTTTATATTGCACGTATATAAAATTTCATGGTATTCTTGCTAACTGTTTTGGTGATATGTGCGAAATGACATAACAATGAAAAAAAACAATGGTTGAAACCTAAAAAATTAAAATATTTATCTTCAACGTAGAAACAATTGAGAGCCATATTTTTAAAGAAGAAGAAGGAGTGATTAACTCACCTTAAAAGTTTCCTATTTATGAATCAAATAGTTTAGTAACTACTGATGATTGAAAATAGGGATACGTTTATCGAGTCTCTTGGCCTTTAAAAGGTATGTGTCCCATTGACAACTTACAAATTATGATCATAATGATCACAATAATAGGAAAAGGCCTACATTCATTCTGTCACTTTCTTAATTGTTGTCCCTTGTCTGTTTTATTTCTTTATAAAAGCAAAAAATGATATTTGGCTTTGCCAAGGTAAAAAACATTAAAAATATCCAAAAAACCGAAATAAATATATTTGTCTTCCTATCCCTAAACATTGTTCAATCCATTTTCTCTACTATATCGCCGTATTTTAACTCTCTCCCATTTTCGGGTCGAACTGCTATAGTCAAGTTAACGTCTATTCTACTGTCTATGACCGATGCTGACTCACTTCGAAGAATCCAGTTGAAGGCATCGAACTCACAGATCCAGAGCGCTCCTATCACTTTCTTCCTTTCTTCAATTCCTGTACAACGACGGTTCCCCGCTACTTACTATCTGAAAACCTGCACCAAAGGGTGTGGCCCAGTAAGTGCAGTTAGACGACTATTCTTATGGTTTTATGGCTATTCTATCTGTAGCAGACAGGTGGAGTTCCTAGCGGTTGCATGACCTCTGTGACCTGCTTCCTAGAAAATGAAAACGAATAACGACAGACTAAGTATGGAAATTAATTTTTCTACGTATAAAAATTGTGTATTCTTTCTAAGTGCTTCCGCCGATTAACGACTTGGACAACTACAATCAACTATATATATATATATATATATATATATATATATGCAGTTGGATCTCTGTTTAACGACTTTCAAGGGACCGTGAAAAGTCTTCTTTAAGTAGATATCGTCGTTAAACAGAATTTGTGAAAAAATAACATTTCCCTCCACACTCTACAGGCTTAGGACTTTCAGTGTATTTCTTAATATATTGGGGTGTTTAAAAATGTTATTTTTATTATCATTATTATTTTATTCACAAAAAGTTATTTTAAATTTCATTGAAAAAAAGTGTACAAACAATACAATAAATTCAATAAATTCAAAAAGTGTTGATTGCTTCATTTTTCGCCTTGTTTTCGTTATCCTCTTTTCCAGATTTTCTAAAATGTTAAATGTGTCACCTTCCATATTCGATGAAATATAGCGTCGGAGAACATCTTGAGCAGAAGTTGCATCTGTGTAAGACAGTGGCAGTATCTCGTTTTCCATGTCTTCAACTTCACCTTCTTCGTCTGACACTGCGTTACTGTATCTTCAAAAATCTGTTATACATTTCTGTAATCTGTTGTTAAAACGGATTCATCACAATTGTGGAAATCTTGAATTGAAACATCCCCATCTCCAACAAGACTTCTCCATTATTCAGGGGTAATATCATCGTTGATTTCTGCATCCGTACTTTGCAGTTCCACTGCAAGTTCTTTCCGAATTGCAGCAACGCGAAAGCAGTTTTTTTATTGTGGATGAAGAGACTTCTTTCCATGCTGATGTTATCCTGTGCTTTGCTTCCAAGATCGTAAATTTTCTAATTTTCATACTTTCAGCCAAAATGTTTATTAATTTCCTAATTGAAGACTTTTTGTAGTATGCTTTCACACTGCGAATGATACCCAGGTCTAATGGCGGCAACTTGCTAGTGCAATTAACTGGTAAGAAATAAATAGTCAAATTTGTAAGTCCAGGGATATTTGGAGTATGGGCAGTGCAACGGTCGATTAAATGTAAATCTTTTCTCTTTTTTGATGACCTTTTGCATCAAATTTTCTAATCCAGTCAATAAAAATGTGTGATGCCATCGACGCTTTATTGTTAATCCTATACTCACAAGTTTTCCTGGTGATATTCTTAAAACAGTCTTGTTGCTTTGATTTGCCTATAACTAGTGGTGGAAATTTCTCAGATCCATCCGAATTAGTGCACGGTAAAACAGTCAATCGTGCCTCACTGTGTTTTCCACCAAAGCACTTTTCGCCCATATACGTTAAAGTTTAATTAGGCACCATATTGTAGAATAGGTCTGTATCATCTGCATTGAATATGTTCTCATCATATCCATCTAATATCCCCTTCAGCACTATTTTCCATTCTTCCACTATTTTTTCATCTACGGAGCCACTTTCGCGAGATATGCTTTTAAATGCAAGCCCGTATCTTTCTTTGAACTTTGGTAGCCAATCAGCTGAAACGTGAAAATTTTGAATTCCAAACTTTTCTGCCAGGACAATAGCATTTTCTTTAAATATCACTCCGGAAATTGGAATGTTGGATGCTCTTGCTTCGTGAAACTATTGCACGACTGCCTTATCAAACTCTTCTGATCAGCCACATTGAATTTCCTGCCGTTTGGATTTAGATCCCAAACCAAATTTTTGTGCTGCTTCAAGAATTTTCTCTTTGATTGCTAAAATGCCTTTGAGAGTAGACTCGGGTAGCTGAAATTGTCTTGTGAATTGGACTTTTGTTATTCCAACATTTTCTTCCCAGTTTTCAATAATTTTCATCTTTTCGAGTAGCGTAAAATACCTTCGCTTTGATGCCATTTTGCTCTGCTCACCTTGTGTTCGGACTAGAATGAGCTCTTACACACAACCATGAATTCTCTAAACATGAACAAATGTTTCCCGGAAGTCGTGAGAGAGGGTTGCAATTGGACAGTTCGTAAGTCATATGACAACATATGGTAGGGACAATACAGGGATTCAGCTGCCGCACTAAGAGCTCCATGAAAGAATATTAGATCTTCCGAGAAACAGTAATCCCCGCCACCCCCGTTTTTCTCACTGCAACAAGTCTATGATTGCAACATTCCAAACTTCAAGGAAATTCAAGGTCTGTTATTAAAACCAAACTTGTTTTCCCCCACAGAAGGTTCCTCTCCTGCAGATAAAATGTTGAAGAAAAAGTTCATCATGTAAAAAAAATTCGTCGTTAAACAGAAACAACGTCGTCTTTATATAGAATTTTTTTACTTTGGAGGGGTCGGGACTGGGAAATATAGACTTTAAATAGAGATCGTCGTTAAGTAGATCGTCGTTAAACAGAGAGCCAACTGTATATATATATATATATTCTAATATAAAGTTATCAATGTTAGTTATAAGCATAATAAACAGAAAAAGTATTTATGTTATTTCGTTGTATTTATTTCAGGAATAAAAATGAAAATTGCAAGTTATTGTGATTTATTGCTAGTGCAAAATGTAGCGAAATTTTTCTGTCATCCAAAACATTTGAAACGAAAAATATTATTAAGATACACCCTGGAAGTATCTTCTGAAAACTCCGATTTTGTCGACTTCTAAACATGATGAATCGACACACTGGCTTATACAAAACGAGAAATAACTTTTTTTTAATAATTATTGAAAGGGAAAGCATATTCTGCTCTGACGGGAAAGAAAACTTCTGTATTGGCTGACAGAAACTTTATCGAAAGTTTCTAATTGAAAAGAACTTCGAAGCAGAATGAAATGACCTTCCTTTTTCGTTTATTTTTGGGGAAGCAAATTCGGGGTGTGTGCATCGGCGTGTGCGAAAAGTCTAAAGTGAAAGTCTGGCATTACGGAAATGACAACTGAACCAATATGTTTCAGATATATGTTTCCGAAATGTCTGGATGAATCATTATTCAAATTTACGATGAGTTGGGCTGAAATTATTCTTATTATAATTACGTTGGAATGAAAATCTTATAAAGTAATATTTTGAGATCTTCCATGATTCAAACCATCAATTTAGTGAAATGTATATAAAAATATTATGAATGAAATTTACATTTGAATATGCCAAATTTGGCCAAAATAAACAGAGTTATCCATTTAGAAAAAATGTCTACATACTCTGAGGAGTCATAAAACATAAAAAAAGTCATATCTGATAAGAAAGGAATTTTAAGCGCTGTTTTATTCTAATGTTTTTATTAGATATATCCATCTCCAATTTTCAGAATAATTAATATTTCTAAATTTTTAACAAGGTTTAATATTTAATGATCATGTTTCTTTTAATTGTTTTCTAAACTATTTAAATCCGGCATATATTCAGTAAGTTGCAGTTCGTAGCAGTTCAGTTAAATGTTAATAACAGCTACAGAGAAATAAGTGTGAAATAAGATATTTTGTAAAAAAGACATTTATAGAAACATTTTGGACACATTCTTGTATAAAATTTTTGTAAAATATATCATTCAACCATGAGCCACACAAAAAAAGTGAAAACGGCCGAAAAAAGTGACAGTTGCATGCTGTTATTGAGCCACAGTTTGGCCACCCCTAGAATATACTGCAAATATACCTTTATTTTGTTGTGATGAATTTCACTCTCCGAACTGTTTATTGGTATATTATACCTTTATTTACTTTTATTAATTCAGTTTACTTCTAATGTTAGGCGATACCAAACTTTCCGGATATCCAACCTGAAATTGATGCTTTAACTACTCAATCATAATAAGGAATCGTCTGGCAGTTATTCTAGCAGCATATAAGAAAGCTTTTTATCTCAAAATTTCCCACCAGCATTTGTTTTGGAAACTGCTCACGATGTTGTTGAGGCAAAAAGGATGACCAAACTCCAAGAAAACAGAGCCGTCTTTATCCTGGTTAATATTTATTCATTATCCAATCGTCCATTAAACGGACGTTCATTCTCGATAGTTCTAACAAAGAGTACTGAACACTATCAGAAACTTACATAAGCAATGTTGGAAATACATCAAAAACATGGGCGTCTAACATCCTCTACACATGAAAAAAACAACTAATCTCCGTTATAGTTGTTGGCATGTATTTATTTCGCAAGTAGTATTTTTTGGCAGAATGAATTTTCGTCTTCCCCTTTTTTTTCTTATATCCTAATATAGCTTTCAATATCAGGATATATGCCGCCCGCGTAGTGTAGTGGTTAGCGTTCTGAGCTGCCACGTAGTGGGCTTGGGTTCAAATTCCGCGTAAGGCTTGGTCGTTTCCGTGTCGGCCCCCTCGTAGGGAGCAATGCTGGCTCGCCTATATGGTACACCCATAATGATGTACCAAATAAATCGCGGTGAATAACAAAAGGCGAATGTCTTACAACAAGTTTCCTCCGCATTAGACGAAAAAAAAAATATCAGGGTGTGTAACAACCGAATGCAAAGTCCGACTGAAGTGCGGAAATTTCAGATCTAGATATGTAGCTTTAAACAATTCGTCTTAATCATTTTAGTGTCGTGCATACCTTTGATAATACGACGAAAGCTATCAAACGAAATCTAATATATATATATATATATATATATATATATATATATATATATATATATATATATATATATATATATATATATATATATATATATATATATATAAATATAAGATAATATAAGTAGAATTAATATGAAGAAATATACAATATTAAGAAATCGAAAATATAATAGATATATAATTTAAAATATAATATAAAGATAATTTGAAGAAAGCTCCCTTAACATGATAATAAATACAGTATAACAAATCATTTCAAACAAACAAAAATTGGAACTATAATAAAGCAACTAACAATTATAAAAAATCTGATTATATTCGATTATATTCGTATTAAAGAATGGGAAGGATGTGCATGAAATATTATAAACGGGATTATAAAAGATATCAATACATTACAGAAATAAATTTGTGATTTTATAATGTACTTTAATGACGAATTAGACACCGAATGACTACTGCACAACCATCATCTGATTGAATTCAAATTCAAAAGCTACATCATGATTTTTGTAATTTTCAAATTTAACGCATGCGTCAATTTTAGTTACAAATAAAAGTCTTATACAGGGTGGTTATAATTAAAGTTCCACATTGAAATGGTCATAAAAGGAAAACTACCGGATCAAATGTTATCAAACTTGGTAATAGTTTAAAGGAGGTCATTTTATTTCCGCCAAAAAAAAAGTTCAAAAACTCACCACCAGAAGGAAATGGCTCTGTATGCAATATTGTTAAACGAAATAAGGGTCGGATTCTAACTTAACCTTTTGTTACACGAGTTTAACATTTTGTATACCCTTAAAAAACATTGACCTAAACAAAATTACCATTTAAATTGTGAGAATTCCTGAAATCGTTTTCTTACAGATCGCTAATTTGTGAATTTTGATGTCTGAATTCGGCCGTAAGACATGAAGATATAGGTTTTAAACGTTTTTAATCGTTTCTAAAACGAAACTGTTTGTGGGATTATGCAAAGCCGCAATGTCTTGTAATGGGCTTACGGCAGGAAGAAGCAAATGATTTATGCGGATGCCCTTTACCGGTCATTTGATTTTCCAGATAAAAATGACCTTGTTTTTGAGAGTTCTCATTGTTACGTATCGACAATGTCTCTAACCATGCAAGACCGTGCTTTTCTCGTTAGATGTTATTATGAATGCGATAGCAATGAACGGCATCCTTTGCAAAGGTATCGTTCAGTAAGAAGAATACGCCGAGGGCCAATAACACCGCAGGTTTTGAGGAAAATGATGGAAAAGTTTGAAGCCACGGGTTTGTTATCTGTTGCACCTGGGAGGGGAAGGAAACCGAGGAGGCTGTTGCATTAGCAGTAGAGGAAGCAACGATGGAAAGCACACACGGTACGTGCAGCGTACGTGCTGTCGCACGTCGAATGGACGTACCATAGAGTACGGTGTACAAAATTCCCCGTAAAGGTCTGCAGTTCTACCCATACAAAATCAAACATGTTCAAGAACTTAAACGTAACGATCCTGGTGCAAGAGAATGTTTCGCTTTGGAATTCCTTGCACGGATGGAAATGGACGAACATTGGCCATGGAACATTTTGTGGACAGATGAGGCCTATTTTTACCCAAATGACGATGTAAACACCCATAACTGCAGGATTTGGGCCAAATAAACCCCTCATGTTATCTACCCAGTTCCATTGCATTCTCCGAAAGTCATCGTTTGGTGTAGTATGACAACTAGTTTCATAACTGGACCATTTTTATTTGAAAAGCAGTCGACAGCTGGACATGTTACATGCACTGTAACTGCAGCTCGTTTAGAGTCAATGTTAAGATGTTTCGTGATACCTAAACTCCAGCAATGTGGTATTTTAGACACCACGATTTTTACGCAGGATGTGTCCCCACCGCACACTGGTACATGTGTTACACTGTTACTTAAGCAACATTTAACGAATGAACGGATTATAGGCCGAAACTTCCCCATAAAATGACCACCCCGGTCACCAGACCTCAACCCCTGACTCTTCTGGCTATGGAGTTATCTCAAAAGTACTGTTTATGGTGATAATCTAAATAATTTGGCGGAATTGAAAGATGCGATACATCGACGTGTCCGTAACATTCCTCCTGATATGCTAAAAGCTACTGTTGAGAATGCATTAATGCGATTTATCTTGCATTTGGAAAATGGTGGACGCTGATTGAACATGCTTTGTAACACTTTTCAGAAACGATTAAACACATTTTAAACCGATGTCTTTAAGTTTTATTTGGTTTAACTATATCACATACCGCGCCATTTCCCCCCTGCTGATGAGTTTTTGAACTTTTTTTTGGTAAAAAAGAAATTCCCATAACCTCCTTTAAATTATTACCAAGTTTGATAAAATTTAGTCCAGGAGTTTTCCTTTTATGACCATTTCAAAGTGGAAATTTGATTATAACCCCCTCTGTACTTTACGATTTGTCTCATGAGCAAGTTCTTGGATTAGAATTTTTGGACCCCCCCCCCTCTCCCCCCAATATGTATTCACGGATTACAAAGGGGTCCATGGACCGCAGCTTAAGAAACCATGCTTTAAACCATTATGATATCAGAAAACATCAGTCGAAATGCTTTATTTCCAAAATATAGGAAACAATTAAAAAATAAATTGCTTCTCAATATTTTAAAGGAAAAACATATTCCTAAATAATTGTTTCAAACTGAAAAGATAATAAACCTCTTGAAACCTCTTGAGAATGTAAAAAACAAACAGTAAAGTATGGTTTCAAGCATTTTAAAACAACTTGAAGAAAAATGTATTTGATTCAGAAGTAATAGTAATCTTACAGAAAATGAAAGTTTTTTTACAGGGGTAAAAATTCACGACGAAGAAATAAATCCTTAGCTAAACTTCAGAGAAAATCATTTCTTTAAGAACAGTTTTTCAGGAGGCCAGGGGACATTACACAGACAAACAAACAAACACACACACACATTCGTTCACTCCTTTCAACAACGTGCTATCTCAGAAATCGGCGATTTTTAGTTATGCTTGTCTTCAGATTGCCCTGAAAGAGTAGTATATCTCTGCAAGATCGTCATATCTCACCGCTCAATATTTAACCGCTAAAGAGCAGGATTAAAATTTATTTTCTATACATTTCAATATAATTTTAAACTTTAAAATCACTCTCCTGAAAAATCTTGTTTTTTGAGATATGACGTTGTTGAAAGGAGTGAGCGATATATATATATATATATATATATATATATATATATATATATATATATATATATATATATATATATATATATATATATATATATATATATATATATATATATATATATATATATATGTGTGTGTGTGTGCGTGTGTGTGTGTATGTTTGTGTTTGTGTATGTGTGTTTGTGTATGTGTGTGTGTGTGTTTGTGTTTATGTATGTGTGTTTGTGTATGTGTGTGTGTGTTTGTGTGTGTGTTTGTTTGTGTTTGTGTATGTGTGTGTGTGTGTGCGTGTGTGTGCGTGTGTCTTTGTTTGTGTAATGTCCCCTGGCCTCCTGAAAAACTCTTATTAAATAAATGGTTTTCCCTGAAGTTTAGATAAGGATTTTTTTCTTCAGTCGTGCATTTTACTCCTATAAAGGAACTTTAATTTTCTGAAAGATTACTATTACATCTGAATCAAATAAATGTTGATATACGTATATATATATATATATATATATATATATATATATATATGATCATAACGTCCCACCATTATATATCTAATGTGTATTTAAAACTATCCTTGTTTCTTCTCAATAAAGTACAGTCTCTTTCTTCTAATTGCGACCTAGGAATTACCGAACTAACCATCCATATTACCCCTAAGTGCACGCGTGTTAAAGATATTTGTAAACATGAATCAACACCACGTGTTGTTTTCGACACGGTGCACTTTTCGGAACATCATGTGACCCTTATATAATAAAGTCAGATGCCCAATTCAAGCCAATAAAAAGATTTCCCCGTTGTCAGTACCTCTACACTTTATCACCTTCTGCTTCACTGTTTTCGGCGTACACTTTACTGTTTGTCGATGTCTTGTCTGGGTGTCGTCCCTGCTTCCTCGGATCTAGCGCTGTTTCCTCGATTATCTTATTAACCTTTTTCTGTTTACGCGCTGCTCCGCTACTGTCCTGATATAACAATGTAAAATCTGCGTTCTGCATGCGCCCCGTCAGGGACCGGTGGCGTTGCTATTGTGTGTGTCCAATTGTCAAGATACCTGTGTTTTGCTGAATAGTATTTGTCTGCAGAATAATCCGAAATAAAATAATATGCGTCACATCTCTGTTCTGTGCGTCCCTTCAATGCCTCTCCTCTCTGTGGGTTTTTCCTCCCCTATGTGCGGATTACAATATTCCTGACTTAGTGTTCCTCTCGCCACTCTGCCTCGACTACAAAAGTGTTGAATCGGGACCTCAAATCTTGGGTGTATCATCTCCCCCACTGCGTGATGTACAGAGCATTACATATATATATATATATATATATATATATATATATATATATATTCACCAAAATATACTTTTATAAATTCTGTGCCTCTGTATCACTATCATTATGTAATTTTATGATTGAAAAGAATTAAGCTTAATATTTTATTTTTCAAAATTGGTTTCACCATGATAACGGTGTTAAGATACTTTTACATATTTCTTCATTCAGGAAAATAGAAGCAAAATACCGTAAAATGTTGAAATTAAATTGCTTTATTTTTTACTTTTTATGTGGTTAACTGTGCGTGATTTTACTTTAAAAATTAGGGTTGAGATAGAGCTAGCAACTCGGTATATGTTCCCTCACAGTTTCTGATGCGAGCAAAGTAAATGGTGTCACGTTTTAAAAGGATTTGCCACTTTAGTTGCCGTTATATATCATAAGTAATTGCTGGATACCAGTCAGGCGTATGGGCAAATTCTTAGTGGCTTTATTTTTTTTTACATGTGATGGAAATTGTAATTTTAAGTGACTTTAAAGCACAAGAGTTTTATTATGCCCCTTTAAAACAATTTTTACTGAGGTGATGAAACTATACGTCGATATGTAATAACTGCATTATCCGATTTCTTTATTGGACAAGTTAAATGGTTTATAAGTAGTGATCACTTAAGAATATTCCCTGATAGGACAAAATCCGAAGTTATTTTGCCTTATTCAACTTTGATTGTTATTTTATAACGTTTTTATTTAATATATCAGTCTCCAAATAGTAGGTTAAAAAATATTTCCTATTTCTTATACAGTTTTAATTGCTTTAATTACTATTTTTCTTTTAAATATGTTTGCCATGTTTCAGTGTCACAGCAATGCAGTCAAAGGTTGATTTGTCAACACTGGGCGCCTGTATTTTTATCAACCCAAATTGAGAATCCAAGGATTCAGATATATAAGTTTTACCAAAAATTGAGGTGTATTCTCTATACCTCTAATTTAAATGGGTCAGCTGTATTGGAAATAACGATAATTTTGTTTTAATCACCGATTTTACAGCTTCTTATTCTATCAATAGATAAAAAAAATTGTGAAAAAAAGAATTTTTTGAATAAATATTTGCAGAGCAATTTATAAGGTAATATTGTACAAATTACGGGCTGAATACCCCTGCTTAGCGACGAAATACATTACTACCATAAATTATATAATGGGATTAATTTAATTTTAATTACCTTTAGTAGTAAAGTGTTATGATTCCTCAGAAGAGTTCACCGTATACTTTAACGACAGTGATCCGTCATTAAATATGGGTTTTAGGTTTTTTTTTTATTTTAGGTGTTTTAAGCCCCTAATTTACCAACCTTAAAAAGTTAATTTATTTAAAATAAATATTTCTGCGTGAGTACCTGGCGCATTAGAGCAAAATTCCAGCTTCTTAGGCCATCTGGTAACAGAAGATACAGATATCAATCACTCAGTGTCTTTTGTTTCTTTTTTCGGGGGGTGGGGTGGGGGGAGCGATGTTAAGCCCGTTTGAGCCCCATAAAAATTTCATTTTTTAAGAAGCTTTCTTAGTGAGCACCTAGGACCTTAGAGGGACCACCATGAAAAATTTTAGTGTCCTCAAGCTGTACAGTTTCAGAGATATAGGGATACCCATTAGTGAGTGTTTTATTCTGGAGAAATAAGCCTCTGTTAACGCCCTTACATTTAAAAGGGGACACAGAACCTTTAAGAAATGGAAAATTGACGAAATGACTATAAATAAAGTCTAATTCTAACCCCAAACACTCAAATAATATTAGGAAAAAAAAATATTTCTTTATACATATTAAGTACATATCTTTATATATATATATATATATATATATATATATATATATATAAATTTAAATTATAGATCTATAAATAATTTTTAAATTAGCAGTTTAGAGTTTGATTAACTGATAATTTGAGTTTGCGTGTAGCATTACTTTTAAACTATCAATAGGACATTGATAAAACTACACCCATATATATTTCATGGTACTCTATGTTTTAAAACCAAAAAATGTGCAATTCTAGAATACATTATTTATGTGGGAAAATTATGCAAATAATTGAGATAATTTTTGAAGTTTTCCAATTTTATGCTCAATTTTATTTTAAAGAACATTTATTACAATCTATTTGGTTTTACATTACATGTAAATATATTACAAGTGTATTATGACCATTATTTTCAGTAAGCATACATCTCAATTTTATGATGCGCGCAGCATTTTATGAATTTTAATCACCAGTTAATCATATAAAATTCTGTACTGCTAATTGGAAAATTATTTATAGATTTATAATTTTCATTTTTATGTATGGCATATTTAAAGATATGTACTTTATATATATATATATATATATATATATATATATATATATATATATATATATATATATATAAAGAAAATTTATTTTTCTAATGTTATTAATTTTTTGTGGTTAGAACTAGACCATATATATAGCCATTTCGTCAAGCTCCATGTGCTCCCTTATATTTATTAGTGTGTACCTAGGGCTCAAAACAAACCACCCTGCAAAATTTCAGTTTCTAAGGTCTTATGGCTCCAAAATATTTTTACTTTTTTAAACCAAAAAGCACAAATTGCACCAAGTGCCATAATAAAATGAAAAGTGCATCGTGCGGCTCGCTAGTCGCAGTTTCAACACCCCTAGATTGTAACAATCATTGACAAATACATAGACTTACTTCAGTTTGGGATTTTCCTATACTAGAACCAATCGTTTTAATCTTGGAATTTTCCTCATATTGTGAACTGACATGGTTTTCTTAAATGATTGGTATAAATTTTCAATGATTCAAATTGCTATTATCTTTAAAATATCACCTCAGGGAAAAGGCATACTCGTATATGAGTATAAATTATTAAAACAAACACTTATTCTTTAACAAGGTAATTAGTATGCGTGAGATATTAAATTCAAGTAATCAATTTATTTAAGTTCGAGTTTTTGTATTTTTCTCAAAATGCATATTTTACACAAATCTTAAAATGCAAAAAAAAATCATGGATGTATATTTTTAAATTACTAAAAGCATTTTCCTCTATTTCTTTGCTCATCATTTTATTAAAGATAGAATTTTGAAGTGTTTATTTGCCCAAGCTCTTGTGATTAAAAATTTGGAAATACACAATATTTCCATTTATCCCTTTAGTAGGATTCAACAAACTTCCATAAATAAAATTTTTCCTGCAAAGTTTGTTTCAAAACTCATTTTGCTCTGAAAGATGTCCCCTGTTTCCTCACTTAACATGTTAGTAGAATTTTGCAGATAAAGAAAATGAATGAATCGAAATTGAAATTATGTGAACTGGAAATTCACGCCTGTAGAACGTGTAAGGTAAAAAACAGGAATATGTCCTGCCAGATAATAATGGCCGTTCTATGTAGTTTTGATAAGATATCCATGCCCCTCCTTTACCAACAAGCTGAAATTGTCGATACTGCTAAAGAAAATAACAGTTTATATTTTCTTAATCTATCGTAAAATGGATCGATATGTCTGGGATATTTTGCTAGTAAGCCAAAGAACATTGCAAAGTAACCGATATGCGCTGAGTAATTTTCTTTATGTAATATTGATTCATTGTAATTAAAACCATACTTTATCATGTTCTCTATGGTTATGGTAGCTCTGACTAAAATCAGTTCAGCTCATGTGGTTTCGCTTAAGCTTTTCCTTGCACCAAAAGTTTTAAAAATTAATTAAATGCTTAATTTTCAAACAGTTTCGCTTTTCTAATCAGAGGAAAATATAGTTTTATACACCACATCTGATTTTGTTGAATCAGATAAATTAATCAATATACTGAAGAGGTTTCTTTAATATAGGGCTATGACTCGCTGAAAATACTTCTAAACTTTAGCAAACATCCTTTGATCCTGCTTAATTAATTTTGTGTTAAATACCGTTTATCTACTGTCATTGAGCGTTTGATTTAACCCTTCGGTAGGAACAGCTGTCTCTTAAGCCGGCCACTCACGTAGACTTCCGTCATCTGGGGCGGCTGGAATTTTCGCGCCTCGGATACCTGGCATCATCCACTCACGGGGACTCTCGGTGTCTGAGGCGCCGGATGTTTTCCGTCTCGTTCACCTGCCTTCGCCCATTCGTGATGCCCGATTTAGCTCAGTTCGATGTTATTTTAATAACATCGGCACAGTGAGTTGGCAAAACTTCATGATTTAATACAATTTTATAAAATTATGCCATTTTCTTTGCTTTTTCTTTTTATTAATTAATACATTTAATAAACTAAAAAATAAAGATGTTTACTCAATAATAATAATTGTCGTATTGCATCAGTTATTTATTCCACGTGGCTCTCCAAATCCATACTACCCTCTTCATTATTCAATTATATATCTAAATTGTTATTTATATTTAATTTTGAAGAATGGAATGTAAGAAATCTTAAAAAAAAAAATGAAGTCGATACTACAATTAGAACCGATTTTATGGCCAAATGTATAAAGCTAATAGTACAGTGATTTTTAGAAAATTAAACTTTAAATGGCTTTTTCTGAAAACTTATTTTTCAAACTTGTGCGCACTATTTCTTCAAAACTAATGGTCACAAATTGCTAAAATTTTGTATACAAGATATCTAGTATGTTTATATAATTTCCACCTAAATTTACGTAAGTACATAATATTAAATTTTACAGCATTTTTTTTTAAAAACATTTTATGATATTTCTTGTACATTACGATGCTTTTAAATATATATTTATGTGAATAATATATATTTAAAATATATATTATAAATATATATTTATGTGAATGTTTTAAAAATATATTTATGTGAAATAGGGTAGTTATTTTAGGTGTAGATTAAAATATTACCTACGGATAGAATACATACAAATAATTTAATATATATATCTCATATTTAAAAAAAAATCTGCACGCAGTGTCTTCATTATTCATAAAACATTAACTTTTGTTTTATATAAAATAATTTCTAATAATCTCCCAATAATTCTGCTTTTGTTTTCTATCAGATAAAGCTTTGTACATTTCACTCTAAAAAATTGGTTTAAATTAATTACAAATTAACTGTTTGACAACACATTAAGCTTGGTAGTAAAATCAGTGCATTTTTGTGAGAGCAAAGGTGGTCTCCCCGCTTTTAAACAAATAATATTACAAAAAAATTAAATATTTAGAAAAATTTGAAATAAATGACATTTTGTAATAAGTTTAATTTTGTTTATTTACTTATTTATTTGAAAAATTGTTTATTCATAAATTTTCTATACAGTTCAATGAACGATATTAAAAATTCGGGATTAAAGAATAATTTTTCAGCTTCCATTATGTTCGAAAACATGCGGTAAACTGCAGGCTAACTTTCAGGCGCCTGGTATCTAGCGTACAGTACCCCACTCACGGAGACTTCTCGCGCCAGGAATTCGGTCTGGATTGAAATTCCAGACACAACATTTTTATCATCTGACGTCTCACCAAGACACCCCACTGACGGAGACTCTTGGTGCCTGAGGCACCAAAAGCCCGTCATCACAGATGACGGAAGTCTACGTGAGTGGCCGGCTTTAAGCCGGCCACTCACGTAGACTTCCGTCATCTGGGGCGGCTGCAATTTTCGCGCCTCGGATACCTGGCATCAGCCACTCACGGGGACTCTCGGTGTCTGAGGCGCCGGATATTTTCCGTCTCGTTCACCTGCCTTCGCCCATTTGTGATGCCCGATTTAGCTCAGTTCGATGTTATTTTAATAACATCGGCACACTGAGTTGGTAAAACTTCATGATTTAATACAATTTTATAAAATTATGCCATTTTCTTTGCTTTTTCTTTTTATTAATTAATACATTTAATAAACTAAAAAATAAAGATGTTTACTCAATAATAATAATTGTCGTATTGCATCAGTTATTTATTCCACGTGGCTCTCCAAATCCATACTACCCTCTTCATTATTCAATTATATATCTAAATTGTTATTTATATTTAATTTTGAAGAATGGAATGTAAGAAATCTTTTAAAAAAAATGAAGTCGATACTACAATTAGAACCGATTTTATGGCCAAATGTATAAAGCTAATAGTACAGTGATTTTTAGAAAATTAAACTTTAAATGGCTTTTTCTGAAAACTTATTTTTCAAACTTGTGCGCACTATTTCTTCAAAACTAATGGTCACAAATTGCTAAAATTTTGTATACAAGATATCTAGTATGTTTATATAATTTCCACCTAAATTTACGTAAGTACATAATATTAAATTTTACAGCATTTTTTTTAAAAAACATTTTATGATATTTCTTGTACATTACGATGCTTTTAAATATATATTTATGTGAATAATATATATTTAAAATATATATTATAAATATATATTTATGTGAATGTTTTAAAAATATATTTATGTGAAATAGGGTAGATATTTTAGGTGTAGATTAAAATATTACCTACGGATAGAATACATACAAATAATTTAATATATATATCTCATATTTTAAAAAAAATCTGCACGCAGTGTATTCATTATTCATAAAACATTAACTTTTGTTTTATATAAAATAATTTCTAATAATCTCCCAATAATTCTGCTTTTGTTTTCTATCAGATAAAGCTTTGTACATTTCACTCTAAAAAATTGGTTTAAATTAATTACAAATTAACTGTTTGACAACACATTAAGCTTGGTAGTAAAATCAGTGCATTTTTGTGAGAGCAAAGGTGGTCTCCCCGCTTTTAAACAAATAATATTACAAAAATTACAAAAAAATTAAATATTTAGAAAAATTTGAAATAAATGACATTTTGTAATAAGTTTAATTTTGTTTATTTACTTATTTATTTGAAAAATTGTTTATTCATAAATTTTCTATACAGTTCAATGAACGATATTAAAAATTCGGGATTAAAGAATAATTTTTCAGCTTCCATTATGTTCGAAAACATGCGGTAAACTGCAGGCTAACTTTCAGGCGCCTGGTATCTAGCGTACAGTACCCCACTCACGGAGACTTCTCGCGCCAGGAATTCGGTCTGGATTGAAATCCCAGACACAACATTTTTATCATCTGACGTCTCACCAAGACACCCCACTGACGGAGACTCTTGGTGCCTGAGGTACCAAAAGCCAGTCATCACAGATGACGGAAGTCTACGTGAGTGGCCGGCTTTAGACAGCTAAGGTTCCTTTATTCAACGTGGGCACCCCTCCCCCCATGACTTTTCGACCTTGGGTACTATGTATCTACATCTGCTTCAGTCAACATCTTGTCTATCTTGTCTTCAGTGTGGAGGGGTGATTCGTGACGCCAGCCTTCTGTGGTTCAGGTAAAAATTAGATTAATCAGAGCAAAAATTAAAATTCGCAACCAAATCATTCGTGCGACTAACTAAGTACCTCTACAAAACGAAACGTAATAAAACCTGTGATAATTGGTTCTGTTCAATAGAAGCTGGTCAAGAATTAAGGAGAAATGGTTTGAGGATTGTGGCTACCATGAAATGTAATAAACCGCAAATATCCTCTGAATTTCCTGTTAGGAATACCTGGGAAAGAGATATTCCACCCATATCTGCCTTCCAGACAGATGTTCCCAATAAGCGAGAAAATAATCATATTGTCACCGAAGGGTTATATATGTGATTCTTTGGCTTTATTTTCGACAAATTGGTGAGCTTGGTGACACATTTGGTGACTGTTGATGTGTCTAGAGAACCGAATGAGAGTTTACCTAGGTGACGTGGCTATCGAGTTCTGGAAAATTCTATTTATATAACAATCGGGAATGTCGCTAAGGGTATGTAAGCACGTCCAACTCTACTCCTAAAGTTTTAAATTCATTCATTTCTCAACTGGAGCTACTCTGCTCAGTTTAAATTGTATGCATGTACTGTGCTTGTGTGTGCATTGCGTCAAATCTGCTTAAGTCTTTTGCTGAACTTTGCTGTATTGATTGTATGTTTGTAATCTGTTTAAGTCTAAAAAAGTAAATAAACAATGTGTCATTGTTATCTGGAGTCGTAATTCACAAATATCGTCTAATGATGCACACAAATTATGAATGCTGTTGTCCTTCGATCTTTTTCTAGTCGATGACGTTAACAGGAACCAATTTAACACCACTTGAGTGAATAATCAAAATGATTTATTTGGACAAATCACTAGCAAAACACAATATTCAGACAATCTTATTTACAATATTTACATTAACCCCTTCCTTCTCGCTCCCGTCAAAATCGCGGGGTGAGGTTTCGCCTTTTATTTCTTGTGTCCGTGATATTTCCGGGCTGGAGTGTTTAAAAGTAACGCACAAAAAGATTAAAACAATCCATTTTCTTTATCCTGAAAAAATGTATTTGTTATTTTACATACCAGATGGCAGCACCAGAATATTTATAATGTAATTGAGGATTTTTTTTTAAAACTAGATGTGGCTCATCAAGAAATAAATGGGATCCTCCGAAAAAAATAAACACTTTTGTTACCGTTTTCTTGAAAATTATGCGATTGTTAAGGGGTTAACAAACAAGCAACTCAACTATCTGACTCTGACTAAGAACAAAATCCAGTGTGACTTCGGGCTCACACTCCTACCCATTCTCCCCTATCCCCAAAACAGACTTGCTACCAGGGTGTTTCCCCTCATAGAACACCGGGGATCGTCGCCCCTGTCGTAGTAGAAAGTCCTCGGCACCTTAAATTCCATATTTTCTCAAAAATTAGGCACCAATTTCTACGCAAATATTTATAAAGACATTATCTTGGAGTCCTTCAATTACGAACCAGCCGAAGCTCAAATTGAAAAAAAAAATCCTTGTGCCGTTCTCTTCCTATAACTTGTCTTAAAATATTTTTTTTTAAAATGAACAAATGAAAGAAAAAATACATGCCCTGTACGGAAAAAGTCATTTTAAAATTGAGAAAATGATACGTAGCTCTGCCACAGTAAAGAAAAAATGTTTATTTCTGTTGTATCCTCTCTTGTGTTCTATCCTTAAATTTCCTCTTAGTAAAATGATTGAGGTTTTCTCCAATCATTTAGTTTTGTTAAAGCTCGTGGATCAACTGGTCACGCTCTATTCTCATTCACATTTCTTCGGACTTTTCTCTCTCGCTAATTTGACTGGCCGAAAGGGATTTCGGCGAGTCAAATTAGCCCTTTACCGCAACAATAAGTAGACCAGTGTCCAAGGGTGTGGCCCAGATGGTATCGTAAACCACATTTTCCTGTTGGGTCCTGTTAGGCACGTCAAATACCTTATACGATACAGATTTTTGGCACAAAGTAGACTATTATGTACGTATTGACTATTAATGTAATATTAGAATGTACATTTATGTTATTCATTATATTTTTATGTTGTTCTTAAGATTCTCTATATCAGAGATACACAACTTGTTTATGTTTCGTTCCCTCCCCCCTTTCTTTGGATGTTCTACAAACCCTTTGCCTCCTCTAGGTTTAAAATACGTAAGTAATGCCAGTAAAATATATTCTACACATATTTTTGTAACTATCTACATAATCCCCCTGCCTACGACTCAACCCCCCCCCCTCAGGGGAGGGGAGGTTGAAAACCACTGCTATATATTAGTGGTTCTTAACCTTTTTTATAGTCAACACCACCTTGAATCTGATAATAAGCTCTCGCACCACCTTGAATCTGATAATAAGCTCTCGCACCACCTTGAAAAATGTGTTTCTATTTTTTTTTTAATTTAGGAAAAGACATTTATTGCAACGTCATTTATTTATTGCATGAAAAAAATTAATAGATTTACAATACATACTATATTATTACATATAAAACAATATTTACATTTTTAATGCCTTCCTTGTTGTTGTTTGTTCATAATTATCCTTTTAAAATGAGGTTCCTTTTTTGAAAGAGCCACACGTAAGTCATTAGACGCCATTAAAGCGATTTCTGGCTTTTGTTTTGATACGCAAATGTGATGAAAAACCCATTTCAAAAAGGTAAGTGGTGGCAAATAGTAAAAGTGTCTCTAATGCTGCTTTTGCGAATTCTGGATAAAGTTCTAACTTCGTACACCAGAACTGTTCTAAGCCCAGTTTTTCAAATTCTATTTCAATACGTGCATTAGTTCGTATTGTGATAACATCGTCTTTTAATAAAACGCTGTCGTCCATTGCATTTAGGTCAAACAAAAATGGATTGAGTATCCATCTTTTAATTTTGCTTTTATTTCAGGTGGAAAATTATCCTTCAAATGATTCACTCAATTGGTAATTTTCCTTAAAAATTTAGAACCTTATCTCACACTCCCAGGGGAGCCCGCACCCCCGGTTAAGAACCACTGCTTTATATGAATGCCAGACTGTTAAGAACATAGAAACAAATGCTTTCTTTTGGGGCAAAACAGGTAATTTTTTTCTGAAACCACGGACTATGGAGATCGTTGTTAAATTTCTAGTATATCCTAAATAAATAAATATGCATAAGGATTTATAAACGTTACCATACCAAATTATTCCTCTACATAAAGCTTAATAATTATAAAGTTAATGTTGCATATTCAATAATATACATAAATTTTGTAACACAATATAAAAATGAATATTTTAAAGTTAAAACGAATGAATATGTTAAAGTTAAAGAAGCATTCCAGAAATGCAAAAAAAAAAATATATTATGGAATCCCAGTAGTAATAAATAATTAACTTTGAAGCTATTTTTCGGAATTTCTCATATAATTAGGGTTTAAAAAATTATTTTATAAGCACCAATCTTTATGAATCTTATCAATTATTTCTGGAAGGTTTATAATCCGGAAAGAAGAATTTTACTAGTTAATTATTTATAAGGATATCATATTTGCAAACGTAATAAAATATGTTTCAGATTTTTTTAATTAATAATAAACGGGATCTATGCAATTCTAAATATTTTAAGAAAAATAGGATATCCTCTTAAAATGACTTCTATGAAAGAAATTAATATTACTATTTCCAACATTCGTAAACTCATGATTGGCCCATGATTTGCACAAATAACATGATGTAAGCTTCAAAAATCTTAACTTAATGGAAAATATAATATCTAACAAGATGATAGGTTTTATATTCACAGTCAAATTAAATGTACATAAAACCCAAAATAAGATAATTGTGTATTTTTTGTGCGTATGGGGAAGTATTATGAAATTTTACATAGCTGATAATTATTTCATTTAAGTTGCAGAGCAATCATCAAAATATATTACTACACACGCATCATTGATATTTCCTAAGAACTTCTAAAACATAAAATGACCAGTATTCAGTTGAAAAAATCAAAACTCTCCATTAAACAACATATCTTTGTTGCGTTAGAAATGTCATGTTTATGTTTAAAGTATTATTTACTAAGATAACACAGTACACCGCGACGACCAAAAAAAAATCTAATACCAGTATTTTTCATATGCCAGTTAATAAAACAGTAAAAATGTTATTGATTTTATGATTATGTGCCTTTTTTTATAAAGATTTCCTCTCAAGGATTTTTTCTTCTTGAAAAATCAACTAATTAACTTTCGTTTCCATTTGTTTTAATTTAGAAGTTTATACTCTCATTATTTCTTTCGAAAAATTTTTATTTGTAGAAAATAATTTTGAAAAATGACATGAAGTGTATTTTCCATTCCAAAAAAGTTTCTCTTTTTTCAACTGAAAGTGAAAGTTAAAAAATTTGGGTAATTTTTGGAATAATTTCCTTTTGAAATTTTATTTTTGTACACAAGTAAAAGCACAGAAATTGATTTTTTAAAAAAATCTAAAATAAATCAGTATTTTTTTTGTTCAGAAATCACACAAAAAATATTTTTCGTGATTTATTAACCCACTTTGTAATATATTCTGCTAATCAGTCATAATTCATTAACGGTAAAGAGGGAAATTTTTCCAGATCAAAGAGATGAAAATTAAGTTATTGTTATAAAAAGTAGTAAAACGTTTTTAAATAAATGTAAATTGCAATTTTGTTTTTATATTTTTTTCTGGTAGAAATTCATTAGCTTTAAAATTTATATATCTGTTTCTAATTAGCACTCCCATTAAATATTTCTAAAGTTCTCATGTTCGTTTGATTGTATTTATATCAGTTTCAGAAATGATTCTGAAATTGTTAGCCACTGAAAAACGTTTGGAAAAATCCACTTAAACTTCAGCCAGTTTCTTATTTACACAAAGATGTCATGAAGCCAACTGTCTCCCGATAATTTAAGTATCGTTACTGCTCTCTATCAACGTTCCTATTTTCTATTTTCTCTATGAGATAGTTACACTTTTCTTTGTATTTAGTAATATTCCTCTCAAATTGTATTTCGCTTTTTCCAGATGTTTGTTTCGTAATTTAAGTGTATACAGCGGGAGAAGGTGTGAAGTATCAGTCTAAAATTGTAGGCGTGTTTGACTCAAGAATATTAGATGCTATCCAAACAATATAAGAATTTAGGTGAGATAGAAGACCGGTACTGTCGTTTAATACAAACCTGCACATTAAGTTTTAAAGATTATGTTTGACTTATGGCTACATCTATAATTAACACTATTTTTAGTATATATCGCGTCGGATTTAATGCATCAGTCCCCGTTGTGGTACAGACTAGGTAAACTGCTATAATCATCGGTTTTACTGATAATTACGGTGTTTGTTGAAATAAAGTTACGTTTTTACCCAAGTATGAGCCATGGTATTCCCTTACAGTTTATTCAGTTATTCCAGCGTCATACGTACGAGGATACGTTAGTACCTCCTCGCAACGCTTCGGTACAAATGGCAGGAACAAAGTCAACGCGAATTGATTACACAAGTACATAGCCATGGTATACCCTTCGAATTTCGTCAGCTATCCCAGCGTCATACGTACGAGGATACATTAGTACCACCTCGCAACACTTCGGTACAAATGGCAGGAACAAAGTCAAAAGGAATTGTTTTCACAAGTACTATTCATTGTATTCCTTTTCAATTTAGTCAGTTATTCCAGCGTCAGACGTACGAGGATACGCCAGTACCACATCGCAACGCTTTGGTACAATTGGCACGAACAAAGTCAACACTAATTGTGTACACAAGAACTATCTATGGTATTCCCTTCGAATTTAGTCAGTTATTCCAGCGTCATACAAACAAGGATACGTTAGTACCAACTTGCAACGCTTCGGTACAAATGGCAGGAAATAAGTCAGCACGAATTGTTTACACAAGTACTAGCCACGGTATTTCCCTTTAAATTTAGTCAGATATTCCAGCGTCATACGTACGAGGATACGTTAGTACCACCTTGGAACGCTTCGGTACAAACGGCAGTAAGTTAACACGAACTGCTTACATAATAAATGTCGGCAGCGAAAAGACAGTGAATCGATTCATAATTCCTTAAAATGCACTCACCAGGCATCAAAATTAGTAGTAGTAAAATTACAGAATAAGAATGATAGTGACGAATTTTGAAAGGAATTTACCACCCTCCGATTCGAATATGTAAACGAGTGGAATTATTCTGCCGTGGATGACGTTTCCGGTAAACAAGGTGCAGTCCTTTTAGGATCGGAATTTATTTATATTTTTTTTGGGGGGGGGACAGGAATTTAAAGAAATTTTTGTAGGCATAACGTCCCCTTTACGAAAAATATTTTTGGGGGTACTGACCTATACTGAATCAGAGAAGTCGTGTCTTTTTCAGCAGCAGAAGGTATAACATATTTCCTAACGTTCTTAGTAATACAGAAAACCAAGCTTAATGAGCATAGCCCAGTAAAATTGAGATGTATTGAAACTACTTTTTTGAAACTTTAAGAAAATAAAAATAAATTAAATTAATTCAAAGCTCACGTTTAGATCTCGTTAATACAATACACCAGAACATATTTCGTATTCAGCTAGCCCAGAAGTCATAGGAAGGAGAGGGAAAAAAAACTTCGTTTTCTAGGAAAAAGTTGGTATTGTCTTTTACTGAAACTTCTTCGATGGAATGGTTTTGTTTTTTAACCTTCAATATGCAAATTTTGTTCAATAAACATGTATGAGTTAATCGCATAAAATTTCCATATCAAAATATTGCTATATATAAAGCGTAATGATGCGATAGCTAAAGTTGCAATTAAATATTTAGTATAAAATGGAAATTTTCAGAAAACAAAGTAAAAATAAGGTTTCATAAGTTGAAAAAGCAAGGAAGCATTCAAATGTATATTATGGTAATCCCATTAATCAAAAATAATTCAGAAGTCATTTTTATAATTTTTCACATACTCAGAGTATAAAAAAAATTAAATTTTTAAAGCACTAATCTTTATGAATGTTTTCAATTATTTTTCAAAAGCTGATAATATGCATAAATTTATTTTACTTTGTTAATTATTTACAAAAATATCATTGCTGGAATATATTTTAAAATCTTATAATATACGTTAATTTAGGATTTTTACCGTTAAAAATGCATGGGATGTGTGCCTATCAAAATATTTTATGAAAAATTGAATAAAATACCTCTTAAAATAAATTGTATGAAAGTAATTAAAATATCCATTTCCAACACTCGTAAAATAGAGTTTATCTACTGATGTGTCCAAAAAATATGCTTTAAGCTTTTATAATCTTAAACGAATGAAAATATAGCAAGATAGTTTAAAGGATTTGCATTAACACTCAAGATAAATGCGCACTCAAGATAAATGGGATGTGTGCCGATCAAAATATTTTATGAAAAATTGAATAAAATACCTCTTAAAATAAATTGTATGAAAGTAATTAAAATATCCATTTTCAACACTCGTAAAATAGAGTTTATCTACTGATGTGTCCAAAAAATATACTTTAAGCTTTTATAATCTTAAACGAATGAAAATATAGCAAGGTAGTTTAAAGGATTTGCATTAACACTCAAGATAAATGCGATAAAACCTATAATGTGATCATTTCAAATCTGAATTATGTCCGGAAATATGAAAGATAGTTTACAATTATGATAAGTTATATTATGATAAGATATATTAAGATAGTTTTTATGTAAAAATATAAAATATAGTTTAAAATTCTTGAATATAATGGAGATGAGGTAAATTCTTTTATTAAAGGCAGTACTATTTAGTATGCCTGGTATGTATTATCATATTTCTCTGGGCTTATAATAATTTAATTTAAGTTAGAGAACAACAATCTAATTGTTTTACTACAGAGGAATAATTTATATTTCCCAAAAACTCCTAAAAGGAACCATAAAATAAAACATAAAGTGAACTGTACTTTATAAATAAATTGTACGAAACGTATTAACAATTATGTTCCCTCCATACGTTAAATATTGTTTATCTTATGATGACGACGAATGATCTAAACGAATGAAAAATATATCTTGGAAGTTAAACGTATTTACATTAGCACTCCAGATAAATACATATAACCCATAATAAGATGATTTCAAATGTATGAATGAAAATAGAAGCAACAATATCCAATAAATTTAAATACCCAAAATAAATTTAAATTTCCTTAAATATGATAGGAGTGAGGTAAAAAATATGACTACTTTTTTTTTGCACACCTGGAACTTATTATCATATTATTTTCTTAACTTCTAATCATTTATTTTAAGTTGCAGAACCGTCATCTAAGTGTTTTATTACTGACGCATCGTTTATGTTTCATATGATTTCCAAAACATAAAATGAACAGGATTCTCAGGAAAACTCAAAACTTTATATTTAACACCATGTTGATTTAGAAATTTCATGTTTATGTATAAAGCATTATTTACTGAGATAACATAGCAAACTGCGCCGATAAAAAAAATCTAATATCAGTATTTTTTGAATTTCTCAGTTATTAAAACAGTAAAAATGTTATTCATTTTATGATTACTAACTTTTTTATATAGCTTTTCTTTCAAGGATTTTTTCTACCCGAAAAATCGACTAATTAACTTTCGCTTTCATTTGTTTTAATTTAGAATTTTATACTCTCATTACTTCTTTGGAAAAACTTTTATTTGTAGAAAATAATTCTGAAAAATGCCATGAAAAGTATTTTCTGTTCCAAAAAAAATGTGCCCTTTTTATCGTCTGAAAGAGATTAAGTTAAAAAATTTGGGTAATTTTTGGAATCCTTTCCTTCTAAGATTTTATTTTTGTACACAAGTAAAAGTACAGAAATTGATTTTTTTAAATTCTAAATTAAATTAATATTTTTTGTTCACAAATCACAAAATAAATCGTGATTTAATAACCCACTATGCAATATATTCTGCTTATCAGTCGTAATGCATTAACTATAAAAAAGGAAATTTTTCCAGATCAAAGTGATACAAATTAAGTTAATATAATGAAAAAAATAAAACAATTTTATATAAATGTAAATTACGATTTATCCATAAGATTTTTTTCTGGTAGAAAATCATTAGCTTTAAAAGTTATATATCGATTATAGTCGGCACTTCCATTAACCATTCCGAAAGTTCTCGTGTTTGTTTGATTATATTCATATCAGTTTCAGTAAGGATTCTTAAACTGTTAATTACTGAAAATTGTTTAGAAAAATCCACTGAAAAATCCACCAGTTTCACATTTCTACAAAGATGTCATGAATCCAACTGAAAAATAGCAGTCTCTCTACAATTTAAGAATTGTTAGGACATAACAACAATGTTTTTGTTTTCTATTACCTCCATGATATAGTTAACCCTTTTCTATGTGTTTAGTAACTCTCCTCTGAAATTGTAATTAGATTTTTCCAGAAATACTCTGTTGTTGTTTCTAATATAAGTATATACAGCGGAGAAGTTGTAAAGTATAAATCTTAGATTACAGACGAGTTAGACAATACCAGATGCTATCCCAACAATATAAGAAGTTGGTCGTGGTAGTAACCAGGTACTTATGTTTGAAACACACCTGCACATTTCGTGTACAAGATTATGTTTGAGTTTTGGATACATCTATAGTTAATTCTATTTTTAGTTTTATTTCGCGTCGTGTGTGACGTAGCAGACCCCCTCATGCGGCAAATTAAGTAAACTACTAAAATGTTCGGTTTTACTGATTACGGTATTTGTTGAAATACAGTTACGTATTTACCCACGTGTCAAACTGCCCCGCCACAGGTTCAGGGTTTGACCCTGCGACTGGGCAAGGTCGACTCAGCCGTTCGTCCCTGAGTGGGTCGATAAAATGAGAACCAAGCATGCTTGGGAACTAAACTCATAAACTCTGTGGGTCCCACGTCAGGTTGACCACCTGTTTTTTTTCTTTTCGTAATGTCCCTGGGGGCTGACGACAGGTTGACCACCTGACTGAGACATGCTGTATGGCACCCCAAGCCCACGGTCAAGAAAGCGGAGATGGCACCGCTGGCCTTGGTCCACATCAGACTGTTGCGCCATGAGTTTAGTTTTTAGTTTATCCACGTACGAGCCATGATAACCGCTTACAATTCAGCCATCTGTCCCAGTGTCACTCAAACGAGGTTCCTTTAGACGCTTACGTAGAAGCGGTAGGAACACGATCATCAAGAATGGTGAAAGCAGGAAATAACGGTAGCAAAAAGATCGAGAATCGAGACAATTTTTTATAAGTTCACAGAACAATTAAAAGTTCTCGTTAGGTTTAACACAGGATCGTGCAGGCCAGATAATCTTCAAATACGGGATTGTTTTTCCCCGAAACGTAGAACTCGGGAATCCAAACAAAACGCAGAACTTGAACGACTTTCCAGAGATAAAGACAATCTCTCACTTTAAGCTGTGGATGACGCTCCGACCGAATACACGTTCTGTAAAGCTTCTTGTAAGAGGATTTCTAACTTTCCTTAATCACTCGATTACTTCCGTATCTCGCTGGTGCTTTCAGTTTAACATATAGTAACGAGTGTAACGGTCTCTGACAATTAACCACACGAGGAACATTTAACATCTACAGTCTTTACTCGACACAAAATTATTATACAAAAAATATACAATTTTAAACATACGTTTACAAGGCCACTTTTCAATCTTAACCCTATTGAATTGTCTTCAATTGA
The DNA here is from genome assembly GCA_907164885.2 of Dolomedes plantarius. Taxonomy (NCBI): domain Eukaryota; kingdom Metazoa; phylum Arthropoda; class Arachnida; order Araneae; family Dolomedidae; genus Dolomedes; species Dolomedes plantarius. Next base: position 166,324,885 of record OU015493.1, read on the forward strand.
TTGGATAGCCTCCAATATCACCGGACAACCTCATCTTCCCAAACCGGAGTCGCCATCCGGAAACGAAACAAAGAACAGCGTGGAATTCGCACAACATACCTCTAGAGACAGTTCAAATCTCCCACTCCCACATTTCAATTCCCCATGGGCTCTAGGGATTAGAACGCATGTGTCTCCAAGAGGTTCGCAAGCCACCACCTTCTAAGTACTGGATCCAAACATAGATTAGGACCTGGTGACGATACGATATTAAGCGAAATGATGCGATAAATAAAGTTGTAGTTAAATATTCAATATAAAATACAAATTTTGCAGCACAAAATAAAAATAAATATTCCTAAGTTTAAAATCTAGGAACCATTCACATGTATGTTACAAATATAACAAATAATAAAGAATAATTAACTTTGAGGTTTTATTTTACTATAATTTCCAATATATTTTAAAAAGAGTAAATGTATATATATATATATATATATATATATATATATATATATATATATATATTAAGATTAATATTCATGAATGTTTTCAATTACTTGTATTTTGGAAAGGCTGATAATCTAGATTAAAGGAATTTCGCTATTTAATTATTTATAAGGATATCATCGCTAGAATATTTGAAAATCTTATAAAATATAATAAAAATATAATATTTTTAAAATTAAAAATGCATGGGATGAGTGCCGTACAAAATGTTATGAAATATAGGATAAAATACCTCTTAAAATAGGTTGTATGTCTAAATAACATGATCTAAGCTTTTAAAATCTTAAACGAATGAAAAATATATGTAGGAAGTTGAAAGGGTTAATATAAACACTCGAGATAAATGCACATAAAACCCATAATAACATGTTTTGAAATCCGAATTATGCCGGAAAATACGTAGATGTAAAAATATCCAATAATACTTTAAATATCCTTCAATACAGTGCAGGCTATTAAAATTATAACACCACGATGGAAAGCAAATAACTAAACTTTACTTATTGCATGTATAGAGCATAGTAAGAAGAAAACATTATTAAATTTGTAGGCAATATGGGGGTATACAGTGTCTGTAATTAGCACACACAGCTGCTGCCTCTGGCAGTTAGAACGGCTCTAGCCCGGTTAGGCATCGAGTCGAACTGGGGTTTGATGACAGATACAGGCAAGCCATTCCATGCTGCTTCAAGTCTATGCCACATTTCATCAATCGTAGTGGCTTGAGAACGGTGGTGGCCCAGTCTTTCAGCAACCCATGATCAGTTGTTTTCAACGGGGGAGAGATCTGGAGAATGTGCTGTCCGAGGCAACAGTCGAACACCCTCTGTGTCGCAGTAGGTCAGGACACGACTGGCAATATGCGGTTTTGCGTCATCTTGTTGAAAGATGACGTCTCCGAAGTTTCGAACTTACGGCATAGCCACCGGCCTTAATATCTGAGAAATATAATGCTGTCTGTTCAGATTACCGATTATGCGAACAAGAGGTGTTCGTATCGTGTACCCAGAGGCTGCCCAAAACAACACACTAGGTACAAGGCCCGTATGCCGATATCGAATGCAAGCAGGCCAACATACATAAAATCTGCTTATCATAGGATATGCTTAGAAAACATACTATACTTTTAAAATCTTAAACGAATGAAAAATACATCTAGGAAATCGAATTGATTTATTTTAACGCTCCAGTTAAGTGTACATAAAGCTCATCCTTAATAAGACGATTTTAAATCCATGCCGAAAAATATATGCAAAAATATCCAATAGTAGATAAAAAATAACCGACATATTTATTTTAATATCCATGAATATGTTAATGATGAGATTATTCTATGAGACTTTTTTTTGTACGTCTGAAACGTATTATTATATTTAGCTCGTAATCATTTCATTTAAGTTACAGAACAATCAGCGAAATGTTTTACTACAGATGCGTCATTTATGTTTCATATGAACTTCCAAAACATAAAGTGAACAGGATTCTCATGAAAAAATCAAAACTTTCCATTAAACATCATTTCTGTGTTGCTTTAGAAATGTCATGTTTATTTTGAAAGCATTATTTACTGAGATAACACAGCACGTTGCGACGATAAAAAATCTAATACCAGTATTTTTCATTTCCCAGTTAATAAAACAGTAAAAATGTTATTGATTTTATGATTATGGTTTTCTTTTTATAAAGCTTTGCTTTCAAGGATTTTTTCTTCCTAAAAATCGACTAATTAACTTTCGTTTCCATTTGTTTTAATTTAGAATATTATACCCTCATTATTTCTTTGGGAAACTTTTTATTTGTAGAAAATAATTTTGAAAAATGCCACGAAGTGTATTTTCTCTATCTAAAAAGTTTCCTTTTTTTCCATCTGAAAGAGACTAAGTTAAAAAAATTTGGGTAATTTTTGGAATCGTTTCCTTTTGGGATTTTATTTTTATATGCAAGTAAAAGCATATAAATTGATTTTCAAAAACATAAAAGTTCTAAATTAAATCAATATTTTTTCTTTCACAAATCGCACAAAAAATACTTTTCGTGATTTATTAACACACTTTGCAATATATTCTGCTGTCATAATGCATTAACGATAAAAAAGGAAAATTTCTCAGATTAAAGGGATGCAAATTAACTTAATGTTATGAAACAAAGTAAAACGTTTTTAAATAAATATAAATTGCAATCTATATTTTTTTAGTCTGATAGGAACTCATTAGCTTCAAAAGTTTTATATCTTATTCACATCGAGTCTTCTATTAACCATATAGAAGATAATTGCTTGATTGCGCTTATATCATTTTCAGAAACAATTCTAAAATTCTTTGCCACTGAAATGTGTTTGGAAAAATGAATTGTTCGAAATTATTTCCATATCATTCTAGTAATATGAAATTAATACATCAGCATTTTTGAACCCACTTAAACATCAGCGAGGTTCGCATTTACCCATGAATTTTATAATACCAATTGCCAACTCGGTATCGTCCGACGGTTTAAATATCGTTACAGTGCTCCATACTTGTTTTGTATTTTATCCATGAGTAAACATCTTTCTATGTGTTTAGTAACTTTCCTCCGAAACTGTAATTTCGCTTTTAACGGAAGTACGTCAGTGTTGTTTCTTAATAGAATTCCACGAAACATCTCTAGCCGGACACCCTTATTCGGCGGCAACCCCTCTAATCGGCCATGTTTTGATCAGATTTGATTTGAGACTCCATAGGGCATATGATATGCAAGAAACCTCTATTCGACGCCCACCCCTATAAACGGCCACTTTTTTTCGGAACCATTAATGGTCACAATAGGGATCTTTCAGATATATGTAGCAGGAAATAGTATAAAGCAGAGGTTCTAGACCTTTTTAGAAATCTAGAAATGATAAATAGGTGAGCAGTGCTAAATAATTTTCCATTCTTACCAATTTATAATTCTTATTATTTTCCTTAGATAAAGTGGTGTCTTATTGCCACCCATTCATAAATGATTTTGCGATAATATGCTCTCAGATGAAAGCTTCAAGATATAATATAACTTGGGAAGCCGAAAAAGCATTCGAAGCTTTATAAGTGAATTTATCATTAAAGCCTTTCTAAAGCACTAGTTACAATGAATCTTCAACAATCTGCTAAAACGCATTTAATTTTCGAATCAAATCGATATCTATGAAACATAATAACCCCATGCTGGGAATTATACGCCCACAAAGTCAAGGAGAACGCAAAAAACAAGGAAAACTGCACAAAAAAAAACTTTATGAATGCCCTTAATAAAGTCGTTTTGTAATTTTCAAGAATTTCTTGAATCATATGCCATTCACAATAGTAACCAACCACTTCGCAATAACGCATCAAGCGCTGATAATAGAATTTTTTTTCTTTTGAGTTACTGGTTGTATCTTATTTCTTTTTGGCCATCGAATAAAGACTATTGACCTTACACAATGGACTTATTTCTAAGGTAAAAGTTAAAGTGTTTGTTTCACTGTATCAACATATTTATTTTGAGGCTCTATATTCTTAAACAGGCCATTGTATAAATGTTTTACGCTGTAACCCTATTATCCCACACACTCTCTGTAAGTGGATATGTATGTAATCAACTCCTATTATTAAACGTATTTTATTAATATGAAGACTGTCTGGTCTTTATTTATGTTTTATATTGTTTTTTTAATAGTTTTCGGCAATATATTTCGGGAGATAACTAACAGTTAAGTTCAAAAGAGGATCCATGTATATTCATTCACGTTGAATGAAATTTGCAAACATCCGTTAGCCAGAAGTTCACTTAGAGTTAAACTACAACTCCGAGGTTCCTAATTTTGCTTTTGCTGGAAATCTACGGTCTAGATTAGCCACAGTAATCATCCTTCATTGGGTTGAATCCGCGCTAGTAAAAGAGAACAACGCGTGACATGACCAAACTAACCCAATGGCAATCCAGGAAGACAGTACAGGCTCAACCATCCAGCCGATATCATTCGGACTACTAGACATAACTTCTAGAGTAAGAGCTCTAGAATGACAAGAACATCAAGTTCCGTCTGCTCCTGGCATGTAAAAAAAAAAAAAAACAGTGGATCCAATGTACAGATATGTTATACTAGCTGAAAACCCGCATTTCGCTTCGGAGTACATTCAAATAAAATAAAACGGTCAATGTATGCAATTAATGCTAAAAAAAATAAATTTATATATTTATAAAAAAACGACGATCAATGTATACAATTGATGTAAATATATATATATATATATATATATATATATATATATATATATATATATATATATATATATATATATACACTGCTGGCCACCCAAATTGCAACACCAAGAAAGACAAGAGATATCACAACAAAATTTATTTTGTAGATAACATGTTGACCAAGTATCAAATGATTAAATTTATAAACTTCTGTGAAGTTTGGTTCGTGCCAAAATCAGTAGCCAGAGTAGCCGCCATTGTTGGAGATCACCGCTGCCACACGCCTCGCCATTGATTCAAAGAGACTTTGGATGAGTTCTTGCGGTACAGCAGACAAAGCAGCTTCCACACGTTGCCAAAGTTGATCTGCTGTGGCAGCTGGGGATGGAATCTGGGTCAATCGTAGAGCAACAATGGACGACATGTTTTCTATCGGCGAAAGATCCGGAGAGCGAGGCGGCCAGGGAGGCAATTCAATCTGGCGATTGACGAAGAATCGTTGGACAATACGTGCCACGTGTGGTCGCGCATTATCCTGTTGAAATATGGCTGTGGGCAAGCCCTGAAGGTAAGGAAGGACAACTGGCTACAACACCTCGGAGATGTAGCGCTGGATGTTTAAAGTACCGGCAATGCGCACTAGAGGTGTGCGAGAGTGATATCCAATACCGCCCCATACCATAATACCCGGTGCAGGACCAGTGTGATGGTGCATAACGCAGCTGTTCAGCATCCTCTCTTCACGGTGTCTCCAGACTCGAATGCGACCATCTTGGTGTTGCCGACAGAAGCGTGACTCGTCAGTAAAGACAATTTCATTCCATTCTGCCGTCCACATCCTTCTGTCATCGCAGCATTGGCGGCGGAGACGTCTGTGGTTCTGCGTCAAGGGTAGACAAAGCAATGGACGTCTTGCGGACAGACCACTCTGCTGTAAGCGGCGTCGAATGGTACTCGCGGACACTGGATGATGCGTTACAGACTGCATGTGCTGTGCTATGGTTCGTGATGTGACTGAGCGATCCGTCACTTTCATGCGCACAATTTGCCTGTCATCACGTGAAGTGGTGCGCTGAGGTGGATGCGATCGAACACGCTGGTCCGTCGTACCCTCCTGCATCCAACGATCACATATCCGCATTACAGTTGTTTGGTTTCGTCCAACACGACTACCGATTTACCTGAAAGATAATCCACCATCTCGGTAGGCCACTATCCTTTCCTCTGTCGAACTCGAATACTTGATCAAAAGATTATCGCTGTTTTCGACGAGGCATAATTGATCGTTATTTTGAAAAAACCACAAGAAAAACACAATTGCCGAACTTGAAATCGTCGAAATCTCCAAGCCTTAAATAGCGCTTTGAAGTGGTGCCACAGGCGCGCGTGATGTGCGTCTGCGCTCAAATTCTAATCATTTGCATATCTCACCTCCGCTAATGCATGTTGTAAATTTCATGTTATTTGCATGTTTCCTTCAGGGTGTTGCATTTACAGTGGCCAGCAGTCTATATATATATATATATATATATATATATATATATATATATATATATATATATATATATATATATATATATATATATATATATTTATAAAAAAATTGTAAGGGATATTTTTAAAGACAAAATAATGTAGAGGAAAATATTAAAATTAAATCTAATACGATATACTAAAAAATATATTATAGTTAATATAGTACAGTTTGAGGAACATATCTTTTATTGTAATTAAATTTTTTTTTTTGGATAATGTCCGTTCGTCTTTTGCATTAGAAAAAATTTTATTTTGTCTATTTCGTTGTTATCACATCACGATAATTTTATTTAATATACGAGAAAAAGATATCACATGATCAGCATTTAATAAATTAAATTCTAAAAATTAATCTTTAAAAATTCACCAAAAATCAGAAAATGGAGGTAAATATTCGAAAAAGATTTCCTTTTCAAGGAATTTGTATGATCTTTCTCGTGATGTAAATTTTATAACCCTCAAATTATTATTTTATATGAAAACTTAAAAAGAGTTACTAAAACAGCTTAAAAATTTAATTTTAAAAAATCTAAGAAGAATTTTTCAAAAATCTTTCTTAGTGCACCCCTACACCATAAGAAGAATCGCCATGCAAAATTTCAGCCATTGAGGTCCAGCGGTTTGGTCTGTGCGTTGTATGTCAGTGAGTCAGTCAGTTACGGAACTATTTTATATATATAGATTAGTAAGCTAGGTAGGGACGATCAATCGTTGCGCTTGATGCACGTTTTAAAAAATGTGGCTAGTCAAATGTTTGGAGAGATCTTAAGTAATGAATGTGTGGTGTATATATATATATATATATATATATATATATATATATATATATATATATATATATATATATATATATATATATATATATATATATATATATATATATATATAGGAATGAGGCAGACCGTACAGAAGATTGCGGAATAGCTACGTTGTGCAGAATGGCTACTAGATGTCGCTGAGGTTTGCGCGGCAAGGTAAAACGTGCAAGAAGAGAAAAACGACACAGCGGTCGTAGGGAGTGACGAGTTAGGTCATCTCCGCGAGACTGCCCACGCATCGAATTGATTTGTGTTAAATGGTGAAGAGAGCGGTTATTTTAATTCTGAATGTCCCTATAACTGTCTAGTAAATGTCCCGTGTAATTGTCATGTCCCAAGAATAATAAATACTTGTTTGTGCAAAAATTTGCATTATCATTCCCCTAGACATCTTGCCATCCTATAAACTTGGGGGATCGCCCCGGATGGACTTTGAGGACAATTAGTGACTGTGGTTAATTTATATAAGTGACTGTGATATGAAAGAACAATCCGTGGATTTATAGTGATATACTTTTTTGATTTATTGTGTTATATTTTGGATACACGGTGAATTCCTCTACTGATGCGACAGCAACTACTGATGGAAGAGTCCTGCGAGAAAAGGTAGGATACCTTCTTTTTATAACTCTATTGCTGAGAAAAAGATTTATGAAAAATGTCTACTACTATTAATTATAACAAGAATACGCGCAAAGAGGACATAGTGAATGTTCTTACTGAGATTGGTGAGCAGTGCATTGCAAAAGAAACGATTATAGAGTTAAAAAACAAACTTGAGAAATCTAAAGCATTCCAAGATGACCCAGAATTTGTAATGAATCTTCTTAACCGAATAATTGAGGATCGGCAGCCAAAAGCTGGGCTTGAACTGCAGCTAACAAACTCAAAACTAGAATTACAAAAATTAACGCTCCAACGTATAGAACGAGAGGTAGAACTTTGCAAATCGAAAGCAGAAGTATGTCAAAATGTATCAAATACTGAAGTTTGTGATCTTGAAAATTTGATTAAAAGTGTAAAAACTCTAACAATACAGTTGCCGACAAAAGCGGAAAATTTTAGCCTTTTTTTCCAATCATTGGAACGAGCGTTTAAAGTTAAGGATGTCCCAGAGAAATTGAAATCCGAAATTCTTATAAATATTCTCGGAGAGAAGGCCCATAGCATTTTACTATACGTTAAAGATGATGAAATGAATAACTATGAGTTAGTTAAATCTTTAATCATGAAAGAATTCCAACCCACGGCTCAAGAGTGTCTACTTAATTTTAGAAGAGCTAGAAGGCAGGTGAATGAGACGCATGTGCAGTTTGCAACACGCTTAAGTGCAATGTTCCAATATTATCTCAAAATCCGTAATGTTTCTGATTTTAAACAACTTTTTGACCTAATGGTGAGCGATAAATTTTTAGACACACTAGATCAAGAAACAGCTTCTCACATTAAAATCACACAGGCCGACTCGTGGCTGACGCCTGAACAGCTAGGAAAGACTTGTGACGTTTTTTTTGTTTCTAAGAATAAAACTTTGCATGAAACGCGGAACTATTCCAGTGTGCGTTCTAGGAATGAAAGTGACGCTATCAAAGATCGTACAAAATTTGAATATGGAAACCATTCCCCGAGGCAGTTTCAGAGACAGAATCAAAAATTTTCTAGTAGAGAACCTATATCTTGTTATGTTTGTGAAGGGTCGCATTTTGCTAGAAACTGTACAAAGAAATTGTCGAATGCAGAAAACAAAAGTGACCAAAAATACGGAATCAATCACGTTTCAACTTCTATAACAACTCAAAATGACTATTTATTCAGTGAGCTCCAGTATGTCGATGTGTTTATAGAAGGAAAACCTTTAGTCGCCACGGTAGACAGTGGTGCGAGTTCGATAATCGTAAACAAGAATTTTGTTTCGCCTGCAAAGCCAATTCATTCTCAGATTGTTTTGACAAGTGTGTTCGGTGAGCGCCGGCTGGAGAAGGTTTACAAGTTTCGCATTTCGCTACGCGAAGGCGGGAAAGCGCGAGAGGTCTTGGCTGCGAGCTCTGAGATTGTTGCGGAAGTTATTTTGCCAGCGAAAATTTACGACATGTTATTGAAACCAGAGGAGGCGGTGGCGCCGACGAGCGGTGCAGGATTGAAAACGGGAAAACATTTAGAGAGCGCGAATATAAACAACGATTCATCAGCTTCGTTCTTAGTGAGAGTATCCGAATCGTATGATGATTGCCCTTTTGACCTGTCACACATTACTGACTGTAAATTGAGAAACGAAATTCACGCGCTTGTTCAAAATTATGAGCCAAACAAAACAGAAACTACTGCTTTGAAAATGAAAATAATTCTGACCGATGAAAGACCCATTTGTCAAAGATCACGCAGGTTGTCGCTTCCTGAAAAGAGAGAAGTCGAAAAACAAATAAATGATTGGTTAGAGCAAGGGATAATTAGGGAGAGTTGCTCTGATTTTGCTTCGCCTGTTGTGGTGTGTAGAAAGAAGGATGATACGATGCGTTTGTGCATTGACTACAGAGCTTTGAATAAGCGAATAGAATTCCATACTATTATAGAGACAGATATCCGCTGCCTGTTATTGAGGAAGTATTAGATAAGCTAGAAAGTGGAAGGGTGTTCACGACTCTCGATTTGAAAAATGCTTTCTTCCATGTAGAAGTGGATGAAGCAAGTAGAAAATACACTGCGTTTGTAACAGAGTCAGGCCAGTATGAATTCCTAAGAGTACCGTTTGGTTTGTCCATTAGCAGCAATTACTTTCAAAGATACATCAATTACGTGTTCAGAGACCTATTGAGAGACGGGACTTAGTTATTTATTTAGACGATATCATAATCCCAGCTATCAATGAAAAAGAAGCGCATAAAAAATTAAGTCGGGTGTTAGAAACAGCTTCCAAGTATGGTCTTGAGCTGAACCTTAAGAAGTGCCGATTTTTGCAGAGGAAAATCAATTTTTTAGGCCACATCATTGAAAATGGTACTATTCGACCGTCGTTAGAGAAAACTGCAGCAGTCCGTTGTTTTGCTGAACCCAAAAATGCCAAAGAAGTACAGAGTTTCCTGGGGTTGACAGGATATTTTAGAAAGTACATACCTTCATATGCCATTATAGCAAGACCACTTAGTGATTTATTACGAGCCTCAAAACCTTTCGAATTCGGCTTTGAACAGAAAATAGCCTTTCAAAAACTTAAAGACGCGCTGTCTAATGAACCCCTGTTACACCTTTACAGAGAAGGGCAGAAATTGGAATTACACACGGACGCAAGTAAACTTGGGTTAGGGGCAATACTTTTCCAGCAGAGTGATGATGGGCGCTATTATCCAATTCAGTATATGAGCAAAAAAACCTCCATCCAGGAAGAAAAATTGTGTAGCTATGAACTTGAAGTGCTTGCGATTATCCAGGCTTTAAAAAGATTTCGAAATTATTTATTGGGAACCAAATTCAAAATTTTCACAGATTGTGCGGCATTTGCAAAAACCCTAGATAAAAAGGAACTTACACCAAAAGTTGCCAGATGGTCATTATTCATGCAAGAGTTCCAATACGAAGTAGTACATCGCCCTGAAAAACAAATGCAACACGTTGATGCATTGAGCAGATTCCCCGTTATGCTTGTGAATAGTGATGAGTTGACTTACAAAATTGTTAATGCTCAAGAAAGTGACGAATATATCAAAACCATCAAGAAACTGTTACAGGCAGGCAAAACCTCCGAATTTATCTTGAATAATAATGTCTTGTATAAGATTGATAATGATGAAGAGTTACTGGTAGTACCTGAAATGATGCAAGTGGACGTTGTGAAGCATGCACATTCGTTTGGACATTTTGCTGCTGTAAAAACTGAAGACTTGGTGAAACGCAATTTTTATTTCCCAAACATGAGAAAGTGTGCTGAGAATGTGATAAGAAACTGTGTTGAATGCATAGTGGTAAATAAGAAGACTGGGAAAGGAGAAGGACTGTTACATCCTATTCCTAAGGAAGATTCGCCATTATCAACATATCATGTGGATTTCATTAGACCACTGCCAACAACCAATAAGAATTACAATCACATTTTCACGGTCGTAGATGCATTTACAAAATTCACATGGCTTTATCCAACTAAAAGTACCACAGCGCAAGAAGTCATCGAAAGACTAAAGCTACAGCAGAAAACCTTCGGGAATCCTTCGACCATAATCAGTGATCGAGGAGGAGCTTTCAGATCCAACGAATTCGAAGAATACTGCACTAAAGAGAATATACATCATGTACAAATAACTGCGGGAGTACCAAGAGCAAATGGTCAAGTGGAAAGAATTCAAAGAACCCTTATCCCGGTATTAACAAAGATGTCCTTAAATGATCCCGCGAAGTGGTTTAAACATGTTGACTCATTGCAAAGAGTTTTAAACTGCAGTACGTCACGTAGTACTAAGTACTCACCGTTTGAATTACTCATAGGAACCAGAATGAAAAATCCCGAGGATGCCATTATAAGAAATTTGCTTGTGGAAGAAAGTCAAAACCAATTTAATCAACATCGTGATAGCATTAGGAAAGACGCTAAGGAGAATATTTTAAAAATTCAAGAGGAAAATCGTAAGACTTACAATAGAAAACGCAAGGAAGCTTATCAGTACAAGCAAGGAGAACTGGTGGCAATCATGAGAACTCAGTTTGGAAGCAAGCTGAAACTCCGACCGAAATATTTTGGACCCTACCGTGTTACTAAAGTTAAATACCATGATCGCTACGATGTCGCCAAAATTGGAGATCATGAAGGACCAAATGTTACATCTTCATCAGCGGACCAAATGAAGCCCTGGACCAAATGTTGACTTATATAAATGTTTTGGCCAGAATTTAATGTTTGTAAACTGTATACTAATCTATGTGTTTTTGTTTTTTTAGTTCGTGTATTTTAGATCCTAGGCTGTTGCAGCAGTGAGGACACTGCTAGTCAGGATAGACGAGCGCTATGGGAATGAGGCAGACCGTACCAGAAGATTGCGGAATAGCTACGTTGTGCAGAATGGCTACTAGATGTCACTGAGGTTTGCGCGGCAAGGTAAAACGTGCAAGAAGAGACAAACGACACAGCGGTCGTAGGGAGTGACGAGTTAGGTCATCTCCGCGAGACTGCCCACGCATCGAATTGATTTGTGTTAAATGGTGAAGAGAGCGGTTATTTTAATTCTGAATGTCCCTATAACTGTCTAGTAAATGTCCCGTGTAATTGTCATATCCCAAGAATAATAAATAATGTTCGTTTGTGCAAAAGTTGCATCATCATTCCCCTAGACATCTTGCCATCCTATATATATATATATATATATATATATATATATATATAAATTCATTTTTTAAAAAAGCACAAAAATTTAAAAGATTTCAGAACTTAAAATAAAAGTAGAAAAAGCAAATAAATATAGATATAATTCGTTATGTAATAAAAATAATTTTATCAATCATTCTTCGAGCCATTATTGCAGCACATTGTCTCTTCTGTAGAAATTATCGTTAGATCATTCACTCGCTCTTGAGTTATTCTTGTTCATACAAAATTCATAAAACTTTTCAGTTTAGAAACACTGCGTTCAGATTCTGCTGCAGTTACAGGTAGTGTTAGTAAAATTCTTAGAGCCACAATAACGTTTGGAAATATGCATTCAAAATTTAATTCTCATAATCACAAATTCAGGAGTTTATGATAAATGATCTAAATAATCGCTTATATTTCTATTTTTTGATGAATTTCTTCATATGTTAGATTAAACTGTTAATGTATCTTATTTATTTGTTAAACATTTAGTATTTTTAGTATATGCCAATTTGGCGCAAGAATAGGTCGCCTCGCCGCCCAACTTACGGTGTCAGCCCGGTCAGTAAGACTAAACGATGCCCAAAATAAATACCATTAATAATTTGCGTATGTTCTTTCATTCAAAAGTTTAAATGCTAATTTTATATCCCTATTTGACTGCGTTGAGAATATGAAATGACGCATTCATGAAAGCATATTCTAGGTAGCTTTTGTATCATACGAAATGTATTTAAATTGTTCTATCATTTTTATTGTCCTGTAGGTTTTTATTTTCAATACCTTAGATTTTTATAATATTATTTCTTTAGTCATAAAATGGATATACTTGATGGATACTTTAAGAATATACTTAATTGCATAAAAAATTTTAGAACTTTACAGCATTCCCACCTCGACGAGTAAAGCAAACAGAATTAATTTCTTGAATGTAAATCCGTTAAAAAAACTTTTAATATTTACATTTTGTTTCTTTATCTAATGACATTACTTCAGACAATTTTTTTTTGTTTCTGTTGAACTTTTCTTGTTGATGGTCTATTGAAAGAGACATTAAAAGTTCTGCAAAGCAAATATAATTAAACTGTTTTGGTAGCTTTGAACCCCTCCTTTTGCGTTCTCTCAGATGTATTGGGGATTTACGTAAAAGGTTTTTTGCTTGTCATGTTAACAGTTTTAATGGCACCGCTCCCCAGCAAAGCAATAAATCCTGTCAAGTTAGTTTTAAGCGATAATGATGTTTCCACTAAGTTTTCTATTTTTTTTTATAGTCGTGATATTTTTTTCGTATTGTAAGTGAAAGAATAGTATATTTAATTTATCAATGAAGAGATAACCAAATAAGCTATAAAAAGTGCTTAGAACTTAAAGTGACTTCCAAAATCGAGCAAATATTGGACTAGAGGAAAATTTAAAAGTACACACGTTCGGACCACTTTTTTTTCAAAAGATATACAGTACTTATTAAATATACATATTTTAAGTTCAAATTTTATATAAAAGCATGGAAAAATATAATTTTGATAAAAATTTCATAACATTTTTAAATACATGGAATTTTTATAAATTTTTAGTACAGTTTGGGAGAAAATTTACTCAACTCAACTAAATATATTTTAATTTCCTTTATACTACATACAACTGTGACACTTACCTGTGAACTAAAAGTTTTATCCAAAAATCACTGAAATATACCAAAAAAGGGACAATTTTTTTAAAAATAATAATATTTTTTTTAAGTACAGGTATCTGCCGAACAATTAAATTAACATATATATCTTTGCTTTTAGTTTAAAACATAGTTAGTAATATGTAAAACACTATTGCAAAATTTTATTCAAATATATTGAAAACTTTTTAAATTATTAGCTTTCTCGTTTACAAAACTAGCTTAAAAAATTTCTTTTCTAGAACATGCATTAAAAGATGTTACTTCCTGTATTTTAATATAGCTTTCGTTTCATTAAATTGGCCTAAGTTGTCATCCAATCATCTTACGAATAAAAGTAAAGATATTCTACAATGATATATATATATATATATATATATATATATATATATATATATACAGGGTATTTATTTTTAACTGACACTACTCAGAGCGACGTGTAGCGCAATCTATCAGCGGAAATTCCACCAAAATTGATAGAGGGACTAAGGACGACATAGTAAAGTGTTTCCATGAAAAACAAAAATAGTTCCAAAAGTCGCCGATAAGGGAAGATATGGCGCGATTGTTGTCGGATCACACGAGAATTTGCATAAAGCGCAAGTAAAACATCAAAATGGAAATTCATGACTACGCAGTCGATAGCAGCGGCAATATTTTGGGCTTTAAAGATCGCTGCGGAATCTGTTGCGCCATCACTTTAAAAAAAAAAGAGACTGATGACACTTTCTTCTGTAAACAGAAGAAAATGTCATCAGTTGTTTTTTTCCACTTGCATTTCCAACTCTCTCCCCGGACCAAACCTATGTGGCTTCTTCCTGTGGGGCTATTTATAATCTAAGGTGTATCTTGCTGAAGTATCTAACTTGGAGGCCCTAAAGGTTAACATATCCCGGACTGTGATGAACATTCCTGGTGACATGTTACGCTCAGACTTTGAAAACGTAAAGTTCAGGATGCAATGTGTCGTCCACCAAGACGGTAGTCACATTGAAGGGGGGAGAAGTGAATTTGTTGCTTAAAGGGGTGTTGCAGTGAATTCTTTTTACTATTCATTTGCCTGCTTATTACAATTTTTTGTTTATGCACCCCTTATTTTCATAGCCTCAATTACTGGCGCTGCTGTCGACTACGTAGTCGTGAATTTGCATTTTCATGTTTTACTTGCGTTTTGTGCAAATTATCAGGTGCGCCGATAGCACATTTCTTCCCCTATCGGCGACTTTTGGAACTTTTGTTTTCATGGAAACTATTTCCTATGTCCTCCTTAGTCCCTCTATAAATTTTAGTGGAATTCCGGTTGATAGATCGTGCTACAGATGACTCTGAGTAGTGTCAGTTGAATAAAAATCACCCCGTCTATGTGAGTTTGTGTGTGTAGTCTAAGCGAGAAGTCCGTCATGTGGATCTTTTTTTGTATTAGAAATCTAGGTTTTGGTTAACAGAAATCGACAACCTCTTAACAACGATAGCCATAAAATAACATTATAGTTGACGTTAATTGTAGGGAAGAGGTTTTTGTGCTTATCAGTCATTTGTTTTAAAAACAGTTATTTTCTGCAGAAGATAGTAAGTGTCTTATACTGACAGTTATGTGTATAAGAAAACAAGAGTCATGTAATAAATGGAATAAGTAAACTTTCTCGGTACCTTGTCAGGATTTACAGGCAGATATTTAAAGTAAGAATGTTAACATAAAGCCTTACGGATTTTTTAAGGAAAAGGATGATATCACATTATCTGTCTTTGTATATATACGCATTATCGAACTATCTACAACCTGGGTATGCATGTGTGTGTAGAAATAGTGAGTTGATAGAAACAGATATACAGATAGAAATAGTAGAAGAAATAGTGAGATGGGATTTTCATGTTTATACTTGAGTCAAAAATTTAGAAAGGAAAGGCATATACTGCATTGGAATAAAATGTGCATATATACATTGATAGACCGACAAAACAATTTGTAGAAAATATATGACATTCTCCCTTTATTTTTTCCATAAGCTGGACGTTTTCTTCGTTTTTTCGCAATATGCTGATGTTTCCATATTTTGACTTAGGAAAACTCTGTCAAACAGTTTCGCGACCTATTCTGCATTTTAAAAGGATATTTTGACGTACTTTTTTCCTTTCTATAAACGAACTATTTGAAACAGAATGCTGAATACTGTTTTTTTTTTTTGGTTTTGCATTTAAATAACACTAAAACATATACAAAATCTACAAATAAAGTTGATCATATATTTTTGAGCTAACTGAGCTGTTTTGCTTTACGACTCTTTGCAAGATAAGTTAGTTGAAGTTTGAAAGCAGATAAAAAAATAGACTTTGACATTTGTAAGTTTAGTTAAGAAAAACTATCCGTTTTCTGTACTGAAGAATGGGAAACAAAAAATAAAAATGAGAAAACCATTGTTCAGTGTTTCTGATCCTTAAAAAATTCGAAAGTGCCAAAACTTCAGCTTAAATTTTTAGCTGTTATTTTTATCAGCGTCAAAAATTCTAAGAAAATTCATGTACACGTGTAATATAGTATGTGTATCAACTGTCGAAATTTTGAATACATTATTAGTAAACCTACCTAAGAGGGAAAGTTACATATCACACCCCCCCCCCCCCGTACTGGTAAACATTTTATAATACCACGTGACCGGTGTATTGCAAGGTGAGTTATTTCCAGAAAGTAATATGCAACCTCGCTTTAATTTAATTTCTATATATCTCTATTCCATAAAAATACCATAACCCTACAGTTTTAGTTTGACTATTTTTAAACTCACATGGCTAATTTTTTTATGTTACATAACTCATGATAAATAGTTAGCTTAATAAATTTAATAAAGCAAGCATTCTTAAGCGTTTCTTCTAATGGTCGCGTGCCAATCTAACAGACATAGACCAAGTCCGAAGAAGAGATTCGGGTCATCAAACCTAAAAGCTTGATGTCAAATGTATTACTAAATTCCAAATCTTTTACGTCGCAACAAATTACCTTAGTGTTCAACGAAACAATATATACCGAGAAATGGACTTAAAATATTGTCGAAATGTCTTGAGTCAAATATTTTGAAAAACATAACAAAATAAGTAAATGCATTTTGAATATTAAAAAAAATATTGGAAACGAAACAAGACGGAGATATATTTTATTGTAGAAATATCATAAAGAAATCTGTAACTTAATATTTATCTTATAGTCATTGTAATTCATGGTTGATGGATTTAATGCGACATATATAAAGGCTGTGTATTATAATAACTATATCTATTTGCATTTTTTGCTATGATTGTAATGGATGAGTTTAATTTGAAGGGAAACATAATTTGTTACCTAAAGAAATTATGCGAAGACCAACCGACTTAGCAATACTTAGGTATACTGTATCTTCTACATAAAAAATAATATTTTAATAAAGGGATATAAATCTTAAACATGAAAAAATAAGGCTACCGGTTCTTAAGCATATATTCGTAAAGATCATTTGGTTGAATCTGTGATGACTATCATATTGCAATCTAAGGCATAAATCAATAGCTCATTTTGGAGCATTTTCGTAAAATATCAATGCAACGGACACATCTTATCGAAGAGCATCTGCAATTTTAATATTTTTTTCAATCCGCCATATTTTACTCATAGTAAATGTGCAGAGTTTTCGCTTTTCTTCTATTACAAACTCCGTAGACATAAATTGGCTTATGGGCTTATTGTAAAAAAAGTTTGCATTTGCTAATGGAGTTGCCGTTTCCTGTGCAAGTTTTTCGCAGTCGTTAATGAAGTCTCCATGGATTTAAACACACACTATCTCTCATGTGTTTCCCTGCGGTACAAAAGATTCCGAGAATTCTACCTTGATCTATTCTAGGGACTCTCTTTTTTTCAGACTCTTTCCCTCTGCGTAACTAGCTCCAACTTTTGAAGCGTTTAAGAATTGAGCTTATGAAAGTCGGAAATAAATAGGGTTTTCTTCAAATCCACATTTTTCGTTCATCACTATAAAGTATATATTGACTCAAAAAGCTTTTTTTTTAATATTTTTGTTTACTCGCGCAAAATAAAACTTATGAAATGTATGAATATATTCTTCTCTTTAAGATCATTTAAATAATTTTCAAACTTAGTTCTTTATTTTCTATTAATGGTTTTGGGTTTTAAAAGCCAGCTATAAACTGGAACAGTGTTGTTAAATGTCTAAAAAACAGATTGTTTTACATAAAACAGATTGTTTTACAAGAAGCATAATGAAATCTATAATTTTGCCTGCCTGACTTACATGGTTTCTACTATTCGATTTCCGAATGAATATGTGAAGTTGCAGCGCATCTTACTGCGCAACTGGCAGGATATTAAAGAGTAGAAATTTCGATTCCAGATTATAAATTCTTTCAGAATTTTATTCCGTGTTCTGAGGTAGACAGTAACTATGCCTCGCATAAAGGTGCGCGAACAATATGCGCAGATGTCAGAATTTGAGAAAGGGCATGTAGTTGAGATCAAAGAAGCCGCTTGGTCTAATCGGCGAATCAATCGACATTTAGATAGGAGCGATGCCGCTATTAGACGATATTGGCAGGAAGGGGTGAACCATGGCTGAACACAACGTCAAGAAGGAAGCGGCCGGCCTAGAGAAACGACAGAACGTGAGGACCGAGCAATCGTCATAGCGGCACTCACAGCCCCAGAAGAATTATTATCATCGATCGTACATGCAACTGGTGCTTCAGTGACCGCAAGGACCATTCATAGGCGGCTCAGAGAAAGGGGTCTGAGCTCACGGCGCCCCTACCATCGACCTCTGTACACCGACAAACCCATTTGAAGTGGTGTCGGGCACATTCGACCTGCAATGTCACTGACTGGAGTAGAATTGTCTTCAGTGATGAGTCTCGCTTCGAATTGAACCCCGATGACCAGCGAATATGTGTCTGGAGACGCCCCAGACAGCGATGGGACTCCAACATGACTGTCTTCCGCCATAAGGGCCGACAACCAGGAGTGATGGTCTGGGGTGCCATTTCATTTCATAGCAGGACCCCCTTCGGTTGTCATCCGCGGCACCCTTACAGCACGGCGGTACGTCGACGATATTCTGCATCCCGTCGTGTTGCCCTTCATATCACGCCATCCTGGGCTTACATTTCAGCAAGTTAATGCCCGCCGGCACACGGCGAGAGTTTCTACTGCTTTGTGCTAACCCAACGCTACCTTGACCAGCAAGGTTGTCGGATCTATCTCCCATTGAGCACGTTTGGAGCATTATGAACAGGGCCCTCCAGCCAGCTCGGGATTTTGACGATATAACGCACCAATCGGACGCGTTGATCGGACGCTCGGAATTTGGCACGACATCCCGCAGGAGGACATCAATCATCTATGAATCAATGGCAAGCCGAATAACTGTTTGCATAAGGACCAGACGTGGATCAACGCGTTATTGACTTTTTCACTCTGTGAAGCTCTTTCTCTTGCATAAATCATTCATTTCTTCTCAAATTGTAATCATTTGTTTTTCTGTACATGTACATCACATCTACCAATTTTCGTCCCATTCGGATAACTCCTTGGTGCATCTTTTTTGTTTGTTTGTCTAAAACTATCGTTGTTACAGTCGCTTGGTAAATGTCTCCGATTGCTGAAACGCATAGAATTTGTTTATATATCTGGGTTGTTTTGTTTATATATCGTTATAACATATTTGTTAATATGTGTTTATATATTTTTTGTTCCTACTTGTTATATATTTTATATATTTCTAGAATTTTGTTTATATTTTGTGTATTAATCATTAATTAATCATTTGTGTATTAATCATTGTGTATTAATTATATTTAGTGTGTCAATCTAATAATATAAATTAACACAACTCTATAAAATTGTGATTTTTTTAAGGAATGCCATCCTCAATCTTGTTTATATAAGAGGGATCCCGACATTCATTTGATATACTGTATAAGTGGTACTGTCTCTAACTGAAAATATATTTTTACTGTCTGATTCAGAGATTTTTTTTAAGTTATCGGTATGCCAAACATATTACTACGTTGTTATCATAGAAAATATAGAACTATGCTAATATTCAATTCTATTATCTGAACACAGTAAAATCTAGAGTGACATGTCATTAAACAAAATCGGTGAACGCGCATCTCGTTTGCGAAAATCTCTTTAATTTAAAATCATTCATGCAGTCAAAAATGGACTGATTCGTCTCAGTTTCGGAGACACTAATTAACAAATTCCTATTATAATATGATCTAGCTTTCCATCAAAAGTTGATTGATCTCGTCAGATTGCTTAACTTCGCTAACTGAAATCAATATTTATGCTGCAATAAAATTTTAAATAATAGCAATAACAGGATATCATTTCTAAACAAAATACACCAACACATTGTTTACGTTTGCATTTTATCTATGAGCTATACGTAGTTTCAATCGTTGAAAGTCATCCCACTGCGGTTTGCTATTATCTCCTTATAGAGCTGTAACTGATGAACATAAAACTTTACCACCCATACGCGACACAGAAATTATGTTCATTTCTGATTCCCTTCAAACTTACACCCTTTGTTAAAAAAAAAACCAAAAATGTTCCACAAGTTTTGCATTTAATGGTATTGTATTTAATGAAACTAAGAAAAAAGTTTATACAAGTTGTTTTTTACTACTGAATACGCAAATAAAAGCTTTGATCTAATTCCATTTGCAAAAATTATAAGACAGAATGTGTTATACTTTCCTATAAATAATGTTAAAATTTATAATAGTTTTAGTTATTGCCGAACAATTGGTAGAATTCTATTTAATTACAATTGGATATCACAAAATCTGAGCTCGGAAACACCATGTATATATAATTGTAAAAGTACATCGTTAGGATATAATGATAATTATAAACATATTATTACTAGTAACAACTTGGTAGCTAATAACAGTAATAATACTGATTTGGTAATAATAATAATTTGACCGACATCATGAATAAAGGTACTGGATACCGCTTAGGGTACTAAAAAAATGTGAATCAAATCTTTGAAAATAACTTGGATAATTTTATATACAAACCAGCCATTAAATTTAGTATACCTGAAGTAACTTTCAATGAATGGAAGCATCGCATGGTAGGGGATTTTTTAAGTTCGTATGGTACACCAAAATATTTATATGGGAAACTGAAGATTAATATCCTGAGAACGTATATAGATAATATGCAGAAAGTTTTTATAGTTACATATATTGACAAGGTTTCTTCAAACTATGCGTTAATTTTAAAAAATTATATTGTGAATACTTGTTGAAGGTGCATCAGAATGATAAAATGCACAAAAAATTGGATATTAACGAACGTACTATTATTAATCGAATAAAGGCATTGTACCGCAGGGCAGGTTTAGATATTAAACAAATTAAATTCCCATACTTTGTATTGACACCGAAGTTTCATAAAAATCCCATAAAATTTAGAACAGTTACCATAGGTTACAATACATATTTAAAACAGCAAATGACAGACTTCTTACGATACTTAATCGGGTTTTAGTTAAACTAACAGCAGTGGGAGGTTATGTCATCAAAAATAGTCATACTGTTATAAAACAATTAAAAGGTTTGGGAAATGTAAAAGACATAAAAAGTTATGATTTTACAGATTTGTTTAACTCAATAGATTTAAAGGACCTATCTCTCTATATAAAACAGTTCTGTAACTGACTAATTCATTCACTGACTGACTGACATACAACGCACAGACCAAACCGCTGGACCTAAAGGGCTGAAATTTTGCATGGCTAATCTTCTAATAGTGTAGGGGTGCACTAAGAAAGATTTTTCAAAAATTCTTCTTAGATTTTTTAAAATTAAATTTTTAAGCTGTATTTTAAACTTTTTTTACGTTTGCATTCAAAATAATACATTGAGGGTTATAAAATTTATATCACGAGAAAGATCATAAAAATTCCTTCAAAATTAAATTTTTTTCGAATTTTTACCTCCATTTCCTGATTTTTGGTGAATTTTCAAAGATTCATTTTTAGAATTTAATTTATTAAATGCTGATCACGTGATTTCTTTTCTGGTACTTTAAATAAATTTATCGTCACGTGCGTAACAACTAAATAGACAAAAAAAAATATTTTTTTCTCTTTCTAATGCAGCAGACGATTGGATATTATCCAAAAAAAATGCATATCCCTTACGATTTTTTTATAAATATATATATATAGATAGATATATATTGTACATCCATTGTATACATTGATCATCGCATTTATTATAAATATATATATTTATTTTTTGGCATAAATTGCATACGTTGACCGTTGTATTTAATTTGAATGTACTCCGTAGCGAAGCGCGGGTTTTCAGCTAGTCTATATATATAAAACAGTTCCGTAACTGGCTCATTCATTCACTGACTGACTGACTGACTGACATACAACGCACAGACCAAACCGCTGGACCTAAAGGGCTGAAATTTTGCATGGCGATTCTTCTAATAGTGTAGGGGTGCACTAAGAAAGTTTTTTCAAAAATTCTTCTTAGATTGTTTTAAATTAAATTTTTAAGCTGTTTTTAAAACTTTTTTTACGTTTGAATTTAAAATAATACATTGAGGGTTATAAAATTTATATCACGAGAAAGATCATAAAAATTCCTTCAAAATGAAATTTTTTTCGAATTTTTACCTCCATTTCCTGATTTTTGGTGAATTTTTAAAGATTAATTTTTAGAATTTAATTTATTATATGCTGATCACGTGATTTCTTTTTCTGGTACTTTCAATAAATTTGTCGTCACGTGCGTAAGGCCCCCTGATGACGTGACCTGTCGATTACCTCTGTCGTTTTATGGTTCAGTTCCAGCTCTTATGCAGAATCTTGCCGTTGGTGCGTGGATGCCCAGAGTGCTTGATTTCTGTTTGTTTTTGTCTATTTTAGTATAATTTTTTATCTATATATGTTGGATTATTTATTTGTTTTTTCATTATGGGGATATGAAGCTTCTGCGCTATCCTCTATTGAAAATGTTTTCTTTGCAGGATATGTTTTATGTTATAGTGATTTAGCAGCCTATGCTTGAATTTTAATTTTGTTTATTTCTATGGTTTACTTTTTAAATTGTACTTTTCGGTATGAAGGTTTGCAGCTTTGCGCAATCTTCTATTGGAAGCTCTTTATTTTTAATTTTTAAGTTAGTTTTATGTTTATGGTTAGTCTCGAGGTTCCTCATGTAGTAAGCAGGCTCTTCTAATATATCATTTGCTTTTCAGATAACTTTTATATAATTATGCAAACTAATATTAAAGATTTTTTTATGGGACATGGCTCGTCGCGTTCTGTAACAAGGAGCCCTGCTGAACGTCTTGTTCAGGGGAGTGTGGTGGTTAATAAGTTACCTGAACAACTGTTACGTTTATATAATATAAAATTCAAAAAATATGCAAAATGCAAAGATAAAAGGTGTCTCACGTGCCCTATGGCGAACAGTGGTCAAGTGGGGGTTGGTTCAGGCAATAATGATTTGTTCTGTAAGTGTAAGGGATTAATTTACATTATAGAGTGTCAAGAATGTAATTTATGCTATATTGGGCAAACAGGGACTGAGTTTAATAAAAGGGTTAATAGCCATAGGTCAGCAATAAAAAATTTTAAAGACGACACTACTTTTGATTATGAACTTTTACACTTTCAAGTACATAACTTCGAGCAGGCTAAATTATATATTATTGTTGAGATTAATGATTTAAATAAAAGGTTGGATTTTGAAAATTTATATATTTGTAAGCTTAAAACACTATTTCCGTATGGTTTAAACAGTAAGCTTAACGGGGAAGGACCGGTGAATTTAGATAATAACTGCGTTTATAAAAAATTCATGGTTATTGATAGGTTTAATTATATACTTTCTAACTATAGGGGTAAAAGAGGGAAAGGTAGAAATAGTTTAAAAACAAAATTGAAACTGGATGATCTGCAAAGGGTTTGTAATTTATTTATTGATTTTAAGAATATTAAAATAATTAAACATTTTTTATTCAACCAAAAAAAATTCTGGTTTAAGGTGGGTAATTAAACATCATTTATCTTCAATTAAACTTGTTTCGAGATTTACAAAACTAATAATTTTAGATTTAATTAAATACAAGCTTAACCTGACTAATTTGGATGTTAAGAGGGGAAGGGATGTAGGGTAGAGTACTGTACCATTAACTTTCTAGATAAAGATTTCGAGTATTTAAAACTACCTACTATTGTACATAATAATTCTAAATTATTACCAATCAAGGATTGTGGGAAAATCGCTATTGTGTTTAAATATCAAAAAACGTTAAGGGACTTAATCTGCAACTATAACTTTTATTGTCATAACTTAGGCAAAATTTCTAATTCTAATTGTAATTGTCATATTGAGGAGTTTAAAAACTTTGTAAATCCAACTTTGGGGCATATCGTAACAGGAGATCTTAATATTATTAATGATGTTAGGTTGAGGGAAGTTCTACGTAAGGGCTCAAAATTTAGGGTAAGAAATAAGGTAAATTTAAAGCAAATTTTAAGTTCTATCACTAAAGATTTAGACTACTTTATTATAAAATTAGCAAGGAATTACAATTGGCCTATCGAAGGTTTTATGGAGTGGAAGGTGCATATTTTACAGGATGTAAAGAGGAATTATGAAGAGTTTGGTATGGTGTACAAGAGGGGTTTCTTTGTAAACAAAGTTCTATACAGTAAAATTAAAGGTTTAAAAAATAAGTTTATTATTACGGTTGTTGATAAGGCGGCAAATAACTTTGGTTTTATGTGTAAAGATTATTTTAAGCAGTTAATTTCTAGGGAATACAACTCAAATAATACCTATCAAAAAATTAACCTTACCAAAAAAGAAATAGATAATAGGATTTTAGCTTTCAGCAAAAAATTTAAGTTTAAGATTAATAGCATAAAATACCCTTACCTGTTTCCTACAATAAAATTCCATAAAGTACCTACTAAATTTAGGTTTGTTACTTGTAGTACAAATTGTTATAACACTTTGTTCAGTAAAAAATTCTTTAGCTATTTAAAAATTATTCTAAATAAAATTAAGGTTACCGAAAAAAGCTTTATTATAAATAATAACCAGGATATTCTACATTTTTTAAAAAGTAAGAATATAGATAGCATTTACACGTTTTATTTTGAAAACCTGTTTACCAGTATTCCTGATGATAATTTATTGATTATATGTTCAGAAATCTATGATGCTTATTTAGATAGTACTTTAATCTTAAAATGTGACTGGATTGATTTATGTTATGATTAATATTTTTGAAAACTATCTCTTTAACGGCTTATGTTTCTTTAAACAGATAAAGGGTATACCTATGGGAAATAGCTACTCTAGTGCATTTGCCAACCTATTCTTACATTTTTACGAAACTAAATTTCTTAACTCTAATAATATTACCGGTTTTAGATATATTGATGACCTCATAATTTTTAACTGTAACGATTTGGAGTTTCTTAATCAAATCTACCCAAAGGAACTTACTTTAAACCGGACTAACGAAAATAATCTTTGTGCGACTTATCTGGATTTAAAAATTAATATTCAAAATAGGGAAATAAAAATAGGAATTTATGATAAAAGGTTAGATTTTAACTTCGAGGTTATTACTTTTACCAATTTCCATAGCAATTTAAACTATAAAATTTATTATAATATTTTTTACTCACAACTTTACAGAATAAAAAACATATGTAACAATGCTGGGGATTTTTTGGAGGCATGTAGTATTTTCGAGGAAAACTTAAGAAAAAACGATTTCCCTAAAAATTCGGCAATTTAAAAGTTTTTAAAAAATGGCATTTAGACTCAGGAATTTTTAAAGGTGTTTAGAATAGTATTTGTGTTTTTGGTTAAGTTGTAATGGGGGGTGGAGCTATAGTAATGTTACAATGACGTAACCATTAGGATAGTACTGGCTGCTGTTTCGCTATAACCGTCACTTACGGAATTAGGGTGTGTAGGCACCGTTTATATTGCATTAGGATTTTTGTGTTCTTGCTTGTAAGGTGCATTGAGCCCATACAGTAAGTTGTGTTTGTCTTTTCATTTTCTTCTTGACTAATTGCTTCATTGGGGAACTCGGGGCCTTGGGATATCTTTTGGGATTACCTGCATCCTATTCAGAAAGTTCCCCTTGAGGTAATTGACTTGGTTAGGCCCCCTGATGACGTGACCTGTCGATTACCTCTGTCGTTTTATGGTTCAGTTCCGGCTCTTATGCAGAATCTTGCCGTTGGTGCGTGGTTGCCCAGAGTGCTTGATTTCTGTTTGTTTTTGTCTATTTTAGTATAATTTTTTATCTATATATGTTGGATTATTTATATGCTGATCACGTGATTTCTTTTCTGGTACTTTAAATAAATTTATCGTCACGTGCGTAACAACTAAATAGACAAAAAAAATATTTTTTTTCTCTTTCTAATGCAGCAGACGATTGGATATTATCCAAAAAAATGCATATCCCTTACGATTTTTTTATAAATATATATATATAGATACATATATATTTTACATCAATTGTATACATTGATCATCGCATTTATTATAAATATATATATTTATTTTTTGGCATAAATTGCATACGTTGACCGTTGTATTTAATTTGAATGTACTCCGTAGCGAAGCGCGGGTTTTCAGCTAGTCTATATATATAAAACAGTTCCGTAACTGGCTCATTCATTCACTGACTGACTGACTGACTGACATACAACGCTCAGACCAAACCGCTGGACCTAAAGGGCTGAAATTTTGCATGGCGATTCTTCTAATAGTGTAGGGGTGCACTAAGAAAGATTTTTCAAAAATTGTTCTTAGATTGTTTTAAATTAAATTTTTAAGCTGTTTTTAAAACTTTTTTTTACGTTTGAATTTAAAATAATACATTGAGGGTTATAAAATTTATATCACGAGAAAGATCATAAAAATTCATACAAAATGAAATTTTTTTCGAATTTTTACCTCCATTTCCTGATTTTTGGTGAATTTTTAAAGATTAATTTTTAGAATTTAATTTATTATATGCTGATCACGTGATTTCTTTTTCTGGTACTTTCAATAAATTTATCGTCACGTGCGTAACAACTAAATAGACAAAAAAAATAAGCAGACGATTGGATATTATCCAAAAAATATTAAAATACAGTAAAAGATATGTTTCTTAAACTGTAGTATATGGTTTAGCATGTTCTATTAATTTAATTTGAATATTTTCTTCTACATTATTTTGTATATAAAAATATCTGTTACGATAATTTTTATAAATATAGTTTGTTGGGTTTTTTTTTGTCATTATATATATAAATATATATATATATATATATATATATATATATATATATATATATATATATATATATATATATATATATATTTATTTATTTATTTATTTATTTAGTTTTGGCATTAATTGCATACATTGACCGTTGTATTTAATTTGAATGTATTCCGTAGCGAAGCGCGGGTTTTCAGCTAGTATAAAATAATCATAGAATTATATGAACAATACGACCTAAAAGCGTATATTACGTTCAATAGGTTTAGGGCTCTAATGGATTTGGTATTACATGAGAATATATTATACAATGGTACGGGTATTTATAGGCAAGTGCAGGGTATCCCTATGGGAGGGGGATGTTCTTCTTCACTTGCCGACATATATCTGCATTTTTATGAGAGTAAAGTAATGATCTTAAATGAGCTCCTTTATTTCCGATATGTTGATGACGTACTAATTGTATTTTATGAAAATATTACATCACCGAGTTTGTGTTTTTACCCTGAATGTTTAGAGCTCGTGGAGTCTAAACTTGACAAAAACGGTAATCTGGTCTTTTTGGATTTGAGTTTGAACATCGATGATCAGTATAACTTACAGTATGTATGACAAACGTGATGAATATGGATTTGAGACAGTCAGAACTATGTCTTGGGATAACAATATACACAAAAACATAAAGCGGAATATTATTTTAAATCATATAATTAGAAGTAGAAGATATAGTGGAGTTTAACATCAATATAGACAGTTTCATGAGAAGGGCATGTGAAAGAGGATTTCCACTTCTGTTTCTAAGAAACATATTAACCAAGTTTTTGAAAGCAAATGCCTGTGACCGTGATTGAGTATTGGCTGAAGCTGGTGTTTGAGGTGTATGTTGACTTTTTTATATTTTTAGTATTAGTGTGTGTTGCATTTGATAAAGGTATGCATTGATGTCCTGACAGTTTTGGCTGTTTTGCTTTCTTTTGCAATTCATTTCTATTTTTTTAAATTTTTAAATTTTTTAATTTTATGCAAGCTTTCAGCTTCAATTTGGTTTCAGGAATTTTAGTGACCTCCGGGAGTGTTGCCATGGCTTGAAAACATGTTTTAACCGGAAAGGGGGGTCAAAACTCCCCCCAGTCATTAAGTACAAGGACTTCATGTTTTGATGTACTATTGTTATATTATCGGCCCTAGCTTTCTGAACTGTCTTGCTTTTTCATTCTCTCTCCTTTATTTCATTATTTAAATGCTTATATAGTACAGTTTTTACGAGCAGCTCTGCGCAGTAAATAATGTTTACTCTTATTGATTTTGTTAATTTTAATCACTTAATGCATTTTCAACTTTTATATATATATATATATATATATATATAGATAGATAGATAGATAGATAGATATGTCGGACGTAGGTGCTTCACACCCGATCTATTTAACACATTATTCCAAACATCCTGAGAATCATCTTACAGTCCGTGTTCCGGTGGCGAGGACACACATATTTTAATAATTTCCATCAGTGCAGTGAAGGTGTTGACACAATTAGTCAGAAACCAGTCTAGTTGACTTTACTAAATATCTTTATTAACTCATAATTAATTACTCGGCTCCATAACTTAATAATTTCCTTCCCAATCCCCACTAAAATCTGTGCGCCTACAGCACACATCTTTACTCATTGCTATCTCTCCATGGCTCTGAAGATTTTCTTTGTCTCAACCTTAAAAACCAACGCGTAGTGACGCTCATTACTTATTTATTTCGTCATAACGTATATGCTTTTTAGCTAATCTAAACATTTCCTTTCTTTGCGCCAGCTGAAGGCTACATCTACGTAAAATTCTCCATTTGGTTTTGTGGTTCTTCGGTAATCGAATCAAGTCGAACCCAATAATTCTATTTTCAATGCAAAACGTGATGCCGCTTATTTGAACTCCCAGACTTTTAAATTTTTAATCCTATATTTTACTAACTAATATCCCGTTTTAAGGTCGCGTGATCGCCCCCCCCCCCATATTTTTACTCTCACATATTTCCCCGCGTCCCTCTGAAGGCGTGCACAGAAATAGGAGCCAACTCTCTGCAGCAAGTCTCCAGAAGAGAAAACTAAAATTATATTTGAAACCTAACTGCCAAAATGCTGAACAGGGCTGCAGTACCTATTCAACAACATTAAATATTAACCCTAACTACTGACAACTCACCATTATTATCTTGTTAACCCATTTAAACTAATTAAAATTAAATTAACATTTACGATTATAATAGGGCGATCGCTCTCCTAAGTCGTGCACACAAAGAATGGCCAGTTCCCTGCAACATGTCTCCAGAAGAGAACACCCACATTGCAACTCCTAGCTCAAGAAAAATAAAACTTGTGCCCAAGCATCTTGAGTCCATTACCTAAAACAGAGTCCTCACTTTAAAAACGCAGTTAAAGTTCAGAGTTCTTGAAATACATATATTTCTTGTAGAAAATTGGGGTGTCACAGAACTTCATACAAAATAAATTTTATTTTTACTCTGTTACCAAAATTCAAAAACCTTTTCTCAGATGTCTGTTATGGTGGCCATACTCCACAACAGCACTGGGAATTTTATTAAGAGCTTTCAGCGTATCATCGGGGATACCTGATTCCTCCTAAACTTCAAATTTGACACAAAACAAATCAATAGTGAAAAGCATAACCCTAATACACATTTCAAATTCTCCAATATTTCGAAAAAAATTTCGTTTTCACCATGATGTACAAAATTTTATACCTCTGAGTCTTACAGAATAATGAAGCATGTCTTTACACTCATGCTTGTCTGAAAATTTTACAGGGAAACATCCAAAATAACTAGTAAACCAAGTGGCAACTAAGAGCACACAAGAAAATAAATATAAAATTATTAATACTAAAACACAATAAACAAATTAAAAAGATCAAATTTAAGTGCTTTAAACTAAAAAAATTCACAATATTTATCAATATGGAAAAAAACAATTAAATCATTGAGGTATGGAATAAACTGTCATTAAAACACTTTCCTATACATTATAATACCATACACTATTCATTTCATTCCAAACCAATTTAAATACCCTACTCAAGTTTGAAGTAAACATGGTTGAACTCACGCTTAGTTCTGCTTCTAGACACAATTTGATAAAATATGTTAACATTACTCACACTTAATCAAAACTCACAATTCTATCAATTTCAAAAATTAAAATTTCACACCTTTCATCTAGTTCAATACAACTCAATCCCCTACCTCAGAAAGCATTACTTATCGAAATAAATTTATTTGAAGACAATAAAAATACACTTATAAATTACATCCAAAATTTATCAATTATATACACTTAAGCACCAATATGCAATATACCGAAAATAAACATATTATTAATCAATAACCTTAAAAATATTTACAAAATGACGAGACTGCCAACAGCAACAAAACCAAAAGGGACAATTTAACTTTAATATGTTCTAAAATTTTCCAATAACTATACCAAAACTTATAAATTTCCAAAACATAATGAAATTACAATTTTCCAAATTTTATTAATATTTATTACTAAAACTCTGCTATCTAGCTTCCCCCCCCCCCCGAAAACAAAACAGGATTGACTGGAGTGATCATCCCCAGAAAACAATTTTCAAAATGTCCTTAATTTTTACAATATTAAAATTTTCATTTTTTATTACCAACAGTTTCAAATTGTCAGCATATTTTTTACTGAATTTAACTTGTCACCACAATTTCCAAAATTTACAAAGAACATTCACCTTTAACACAGAATTGTTACTTATTTAAATTTTTCATCGATACCATTTCAATTTTAAAATTTCAATACCTTAATGTCAAAAATTATTTACATCTTCAACTTGTACAATTGCAAATTTAACCATTTAAATCATTTTTTCATATTTTTAAATTTTCACATCTTTGCAAACATAATTTTCTCGTCAATATTTTCTTTTAAACATTATCATCATCTGCATTTTATAATTTGAATGAAATTTTTTACCTTTAACTTTGCCATATTAAAAAAAATTATATATTTTCAAACGCAACTATTTTATCCGATTTTATTTGAATACTCGCTAGGCAGTCCCGGAGAGCCATGGTAAACTTTTTCTCACATATCTTGGAATATTCTAGAAAGTTCCTTGATAATTTCTTTAATACAAACACCATCGTTGAAAAACTCAAACAACACCAAAATTCACTAGTTTTTTAACGGCACACTTTCTTTTGGTTGAATTGATAAACAGCCATGTCGCTGTGTAAACTAAACTCGATCCAAATTCTAAATTTGACGAACACCAATGTTTTTTAAAACCTTTTTCCGATGATTTATTTATTTATTTATTTTTTTTTTCGAAGCACAAATTTTTCTCGTAAATTTTGACGATCCGCCATACTTGTAATCTAGATGACACCAAAACCAATTCCGAAGCACAAACCTGAAACACTCGGGTGAACATTTTTTAAACGATGAACAGCCGAAGATTCTCGCACGCCGAAAAATTTTGTTACCTTTTTCTTAAAATGATGAAATTGCGGTTTCAGTAATCCTGCGTAGATGACTTTCTTTACCGGCTTATGTCGGACGTAGGTGCTTCAAGCCGATCTATTTAACACATAAATTCCAAACATCCTGAGAATCATCTTGCAGTCCGTGGTCCGGTGGCGAGAACACCCATAATTTAATAATTTCCATCAGTGCAGTCAAGGTGTTGACACAATTTGTCAGAAACCAGTCTAGTTGACTTTCCTAAATATCTTTATTAACTCATAATTAATTTCTCAGCTCCATAACTTAATAATTTCCTTCCCAATCCCCATTAAAATCTGTGCGCCTACAGCACACATCTTTACTCATTGCTATCTCTCCATGGCTCTGAAGATTTCTTTGTCTCAACCTTAAAAACCAACGCTTAGTGACGGTCATAAATTATTCATTTTGTCATAACGTAAATGCTTTTTAGCTAAATCTAAACATTTCCTTTCTTAGCGCCAGCTCAAGGCTACATCTACCTAAAATTCTCCATGTGGTTCTGTGGTTCTTCGGTAATCGAATCAATCGAACCCATTAATTCTATTTTCACTTCAAAACCTGATACTGTTTATTTTGACTCCCAGACTTTTAAATTGTTAATCCTATATTTTACTAAATAATATTCCGTTTTAAGGTCGCGCGATCGCCCCCCCCCCATATTTTTAGCCTCACACACACACACACACACACACATATGTAAATATATATATAAATATATATATATATATATATATATATATATATATATATATATATATATATATATATATATATACACTCAAGTGCCACTGAATTAGGGATACCTACCTAGTAACGAGTTGGGCCTCCTGTGTCCTTGATAACGGCTGCCACACGACGAGGCATAGATTCAACAAGTTTCTGGAAACGTTCCACGGGAATGGCTTGCCAAATATTGGCTAAAGCTGTCCATAATTCAATAAGGTTCTTTGGTGCTGTGTGATGGCCTTTCACGCCTTGTTCCAAAACATCCCAAAGAAGCTCAATAGGATTTAAGTCTGGGCTTCTAGGTGGCCAATTCATGACAGAGAATTCAGTGGAATGCTCATCCAACCAGCCAGTAGCCAACCGGGACTTGTGAGAGGTACAGTTGCATTGCTGGAAAACTCCTTTACCGTGCGGATGACAGAACAGCATAAACGGATGGCGGTGATCACCCAGCAACTCTACCTATCTAATTGCATTGAGGGAGGTTGATACACGCACCAAAGATCCCAAGCTGTGCCATGAAAAAACAGCCCAGACCACGATTGAGCCACCATGCCCTTGTACAGTTCCAGCCAGGCATGCTGGTTTCATGGCTTCATGAGCCTGACACCATATTCTCAGCCTCCCGTCGGCGTTAAGTAGTCAGAATCGACACTCATCCCTCCATGCTCCTCGTTTCCAGTCCTCTACACTCCACTCTCCGTGCTCTCTTGCCCAGGCAAGACGTGCAGCCCGATGGCGAGTATAGAGCAATGGTACTCTCGTATGTCGATGACTCCCGAAACCCATACGGAGAAGCGAGCGTTGCACAGTCCGTTTACTGACTGTACGAGTGGCACCGTCATTAAACTGGGTGGTAATTTGAACTAATGTTTGGCTTCGCTTGCTACGTACAATACGTCTGAGCCGTCTCTCACCACGCACTGTCAAGGCTAATTGTCCTTTGCAGTTTGCCCGATTGCTAGTATTTTTTCCACCATCCATGTATTCTTGGTATACTCTTGACTCTGTCGACCTTGAAAATCCTAGCTGTCTGACGATTTCGGAAATTGAATGGCCCATGCGTCACGCACCTACGATTTGTCCGCGATCGAAGGCGTCTAAATCAGGCAGTTTACCCATACTGGCAATTCCAACAACTATTTCAGAACAACCACAGTACGCGCTATATATGCAGTTACCACAGCGCCCTTACTTTCGCATACATGATGCGCAGCGCTACACAATTTGCATAGGCTTTGCTATCCCTAATTCAGTGGCACTTCAGTGTATATATATATATATATATATATATATATTGGGAGAATTTTTTTTATTTATTTTCGCATGTAGGTTTCATGGGAAAATTTAAAATGCACATAACTGAGATAATCAATAATCCTATTAGTTACTGGAGCTCCAAGACTCGTCACTTATTGATATACATGCGATTATATGTGCAGGAAGGCAATTCCTGCACATATAATCGCATTGAGTGATTGGCAATTCCATTTTCTTTATTCGATCCTGGATGGCTCGTTATTTAAAATTTTCTTTAAGCCTTCTAAAATATTTATTTTCTAGTTAGAATCAGTAATTGTTAAATCTCATAGATATTATTATTGAAACTAAGTAGCTATAATTATTTTTACCTTGATGATTTCGTGGAGGCTAAAACTATAAATAATCAATCGCGATACTAAAGTATGATTTTTAGCTTCGAGGTAAAATATCATTTGCTGAAAAGTTTCACTAAACATCTTTTACAAATCAAAATTTCGTCGTTTTTATCTGGCTTTGTTAGAATGTTAGCTGCCGTTTCAGATTCAGAGAATTGAATTGATTTTTTATAAATGTTTTCTAATGTCTCTTCTTGTGTAAGGAGTAATTTTTAATTTCAGAGGGATTACCTCTCTAAAATTTGCATTTGATTTATGGGCTTTTGTTGGGGCTTTTGTTCAGATGAAACTGCCGCGCAAGTATCAGAATTCATTGGAGCTTCCTCAAATAATAAAAAAACTAGGTTCCTCGTGCGAAAATTTCGCATACGAATTAAATACGATTAATTTTGTAGCGAGGTTGGTGGTTGGTATTAGCATGAAAGAAGCACCGTTTCATGTGTAGACATTGTTTAATTTTCTAAAAACAATGGTGCGTAACGATGATATAAAACCAATTACAAAACACCTGAGGACACAATATTGGACGTGAAGTGTTAGGAAGACATTCCTCTTCTCTTCGTCGGGGTTGCGTTGTGTAGTAAGCGTGAAGGGATATCAATCCTTCCGGACAAATAGGTTTCCGGAGCCCCCAAAACACCACGTTCAAGTCGAATTCCAGTATCTTTATTTGCACAACTAATACAGCGAACAGACTCCCTGAGACTGTCAGAAAAAAGGAGCTTTCAAAAAGACCAACTCTAACTCACTAATTCGGCCGTGGTCATCCCTCATAAAGTCGGGGTTGCCAGAAAATGTGTGCCTCAAGAAAACCGCTAACAAAAGAAAGCTTGCGAAGAAGAGTGAACCAACACCCATATCCCTAGTGACTGGGACATAATGATCTGGAGTGCTGACCCGCCAATGTTGTGGCCAGTACCCCAACATATCCACCCACCAGTGGGGTCCGTCAAGAAACATTAATGATGACCTGATCCAACCCAGACGGCAGCAGATGTTCCAGACCAGTGGCGATTGCTTCTCAGTCACCACACACTGCGACAAAGCCATTCCCGGAAACGGAAGAGGAGAGCGAGAAGAAAGAGTGCAAGTCATTTAGAACCCTTTCTACAGCAGACAAATGTCGTCATAATAGAAGCGCAAAACGGAGGTAATAACACAAAATGGGAGAACACGAGATATGTACACTTCAAAAAACATTTGTAGACAATATTAAAAGTTCAGCATGACACAAACTCCTGGAAAATTGCATATTTACATTTCAATACTTCTTCGTTCACACTTTTTTACCGCGCCGTATCTACTCATCCATGGAAAGAACTCTGGGGCCAAAAGTGAATTTTCAACTTCTAAATAAACAATTCGTCAAAAGCGGAGAAGTTAATCTCTAAAATGGTACCTCAGTTTTCATTAAGTATGAATGGAGAAAAAGGGATCGTCACCAAAAATCACCATCTAGAAATAATACATATGATATTATGATTTGTTTTTTCAAACCAAAGTATATAAATTAACATAAACAATTTCAAGTTTTTCTGCTAAAATTAGTAATTAATATAATTGTCTACTTATAGTAAAAATATAAAGTATAATAACCACTGAACTGAGCCCCTGATTTAATAACGAGAAAAAAAAACAAGTGTTTGAATTATATTGTCTAGGGTAAAGAATTCTCAAAGAGGAGTTATTTATCATTCCTTCATATAATTTATTTTTTATTATCATTATGTTAAATAACTCATCTTTCTTGGAACAGCTTTATAGTGAAGGTCAAATTTGTTAGCATTTCTTTTCGAAATGAAAACAAACAGTATCTCAGTATAATAGTATAAGGTGTAATTTGTCATTTTATTTGACACTTGCAGTTGTCCTTTAAGGAAAAAAGATGTATTGATAGTGTTATTGAAAGGACTTGGAAATAATCAGACAAATATTGCTTATAGCGAGAAAAAAATTGTGCCGAAGCCAAGAATGCGAATGCGTCTAATATGCTTTAACTGCTATAACGTATCAATCCATTTCGAGTAAGCTACTGTTACTTTTGATAAATGAGTTTATAATATGTTAAATATATTGTATATGTAATTCTTATTTATTTTTTTTATATTTTTTAAATATATATTTTGGTTATTCAAATGAGCGGCAAATAATATTTATAAGAAGCATAGAATAAAATAACAATAATGAAATTTTAAAATAAGATCCAGATGCTGGTGACGTATGGCGTCTGGAATAAACAGACATTATATTACAAGAATCGACAAATGCATTCCGTAGAAACAAATGTCAATTCATCCGCCATATGCAATGTGTTCGGCGGCTTAGCTTTCAGATCGGCCCTGATGGAATGTTAAAAAGAAAAAAAAACACACCTATTCCCTAATTCAAAATGTGTTCCATAACGCATCAAAACGATGTAATAGAATTTACTGCGGTAGACTCTTGCATGTTTTTTGAAGAATTTTGTTTGTTTTCATGAAATATGCATTTTCACATTTCCAAAATATACAGGAAAAAGAATTATACGTAGAATATCTATTTTTCTTCTTCACACTTTCCGAAATGCATTTCAACCGGAAATTTCAGTGATTTTTGGAAACTTTCTATTCGGTCTGGCTTGATAAATTTCAAATTCTATTACATTTCCTTGAATATTTAAAATTACAGAACTTAGGTTTGGGAATTAATGGAGTATAACGCATGAAACCGCTTTGGCTTTTGGAAATTTTGTAAAGAATGATCTTTTGTAATATTTTTCATAGAGTTTTTAGGCTCATATACATACAGCGAACGACGGAAAAAGAAGGAAAACGAACGTTGTTGATGGCTAAATGTATATGTAGCAACCTAACACCACCGGATGCATTTGCTTGGCATTGCTACGATTCGCTCACTAGGTGAAACATCAAAGAAGTTCGGTATTCTTCATTATCTGTCATTTGCTGCATGTATGCAGTCTACAGTTCAGCGTGGAATACTTTAACTTTCTGCTTGGAAATATCCTTTCGAGTGGGAAATAATTTCCATTGTTCGTTATCGAGAGAGATAATCCATAGACTAGTATGGACTGGGAAAATTCCCTGTCGTTAGAACTGATTCAATTATATCAATTCATTTCAGGAAATAGAGCGGACGGCAGGTTTGTTATAAGGTGCAAGGCCAATCAAATTTAAAACCTAATGCCGAATACTCTCAAAATCATTATGTTTGATTCTGAAGAAGGGTAAAAAAGTTTTCTGTGAACGGTTAAAAAGAGAAGGTCTTAGTGGGCCACATTCAAGAAATAAATACTTAATATATTTGAGTGGCACGTTCATTGAATTAGTTAAAGGGATAATTCTTTCAAACCCGGTATAAAGGGCTTAAGTCAAAAACAGTGATTTTTAGATATTTGTTAGTATTGTTAAATAAAAAAAAATATTTTGATTGGTATAAAAGGCTGAAGTCTATCAATTTTGTATACAAAATTACATTTATTGGTACAAAAGACTTAAGTCGAAATTATAGTTCTGCGATTGGCATAAAAGCCAATAACTTGGCATATACAAATTACTGTTTTTTACTTAGACCCTTTATACCAGGCTTCAAAGAATTGAGATTAGTCATTTACACATTTTGGTTATTTTCTATCTTAGAAAAGTTTGCATTTAGCTCTTCAGATTTGATTTAATTTACAGTGGAATCGTTTTCGGATCCATCGTTTTTCCGTATGTGTCGTTCTATTTATCCAGTACCAAAGATCTTATTTGTTACGTTTCCGCGTCTATCGTTTTCCCGCATTTATCGTTCATTTCAATCGGTCCCTTGAAAAACGATAGATCGACATTCCACTGTATATACTTTTAGAAACATTCCAAGCCCCCAACTTTATTCTAAACATTAGCAATTATTTTATAACAATATTTTAACGAATTAATGGGGATCCAACAATCTGCAGAATTCCGTTATGCCTCTAATAATCATACTGAGTCAATCAAGTCTTGTAGACAAGTTTGAACGCGAAATTAGATAAGGCATTTATCAATGATGGCTCTTGCGGTTTGGAATGAGCTTAATACTATGTATCTTGGTGTAGCAAATCTTATCTCTTTCGTATAATATTTTATCTCTTTCGTAGAAAAAATGATGACATAATTTTAAAAATACGAACTAGTACTCTCCAACTCATGACAGTAGAGGGAACTCCAACAAAAATTTAGAGCAAAAATAATTTGTAAGTTTCAATTTTAAGAATCTGAAAAATACACGCCCCATTTTTATGTTCGTAGTTAAATTAGCTGTATTCAGAGAAAACTCTTCAACTTATAGGAATGAAATAAATATAAATAACTGATGTTTACACTTAGCAATAATTATTAATACACAGGGAATGCGGCCACAGTTAAAAACAGGCTTGAATCTCGAACATTAAACGCATTTAGTTTTCAGAATGTATATTCCTTGATATTTCCTCAGACAAATGCTTATCATTGGGGACCCTCTTAAGCCATAATAGTAAGAAAATTACTTTTACAGTAAGAAATATCATGAATTGCCGTAAAATGTTACTTCATTTTAATAGAAGTAATCATTTGTGTCAGCTACTTTTCAAAATTCAAAGATAATCAGACTTTAGTTGACTATAAAGTCAATATGTTGAATTATTTGTATCGATTCAGTTAACTATGCAATTAAAAATCTTTTTATATCATTGAAATATATGCAGGAATCTTGCAGGCATTTCTGGAATATATGTGTTGCATTGGTATAAACTGATGCTTTCCAATTTTCAAATTGCTTTAACCAAATTGAATACTTTTTAAGAGAAATTTTTGCGTACCTATTATATTATTAGAGTAGGAATGCCTTGCGGAAATGGGATTCTTAACACCACCAAAGAAAGGAAAAGCGTAGTTTACTAAAAATACAAGAGTCCTCTACTAAGCTTAGGATATTTTGCTACATCTTATACGCCTATAGATTGCAAGGATAGTTAATATTCTCTAGATCAATAGGAATAAGGAAAATTTATATGGGATGCATGTGTTATTGTAAAACCTCTCAGCACACTGTCAAGTTTAAAATGTTATGCTCATTCATTGCTCTTGCTCTGCATATATTAGAGAGCCTTGGGGGCCAAGAGA
The DNA here is from genome assembly GCA_907164885.2 of Dolomedes plantarius. Classification (NCBI taxonomy): domain Eukaryota; kingdom Metazoa; phylum Arthropoda; class Arachnida; order Araneae; family Dolomedidae; genus Dolomedes; species Dolomedes plantarius. The sequence continues at coordinate 166,364,311 of OU015493.1, forward strand.
GATTTTCCCCGAATGTGGGTGGAGGTTGTACAGGGAACAGTTGTAAGAAATGCATTTGGCAAACCATTGTGCTCTGGGACTAATAAAAAGCTTTACGAAGGACTTTCATTAAGTCTTTAGCTGTATAACATCATACGGCGAGATCGCTGGCATCACGGACGCGGTGGAGACCGTATCGCCCGGATTTTCTCGGTGTCTCTGGTTCTACATTTAGCCAATGTGATGCCAAAAAAATAATAAAACTCATATGGTGGTTTTGCTGATGTTATTGCTTCCATAAGTAATTTGACACCTGCACCCCGTTTTCGTTTATGACATGCACTTTGGAGAACATACTCCTATAGGACTAAACAAATTTTTAGGAAGGTCTTTAAGGAAGTTATCTTAGGTAATAATCAAGAGCATTACCCACGAGAAGTATTTAATAGAAGTACTAAAATTTAAATAGAAATGTTAAAGATATATAACTTGGAAAGAAATTTATAACTTGGAAAATAGGTATAAGAAATCAGCGTTCACACCGTTCACCTCACATTTTAAAAATCTTGCAAATTCGAGTATATTTGTGGCCCTGCGACACTCGACACGTGAGGGGCATGTCATATCGTCCTGAAAGCTCCCATGTTGCTCAATCGTTAGTAGAAAAATCGGTAATTACGATAATCTGACTTCACCGCTTTCACGATTAATTCGGAATCAGCGCCAACGTTGTAAGGCCAACGCTGAATCTTCGGCTTTCTGGGAAAAGGTCTTTTGGAGGAATAAATCTTTAGCATACATTTCAGGCGTCACTAGTGCTAGTTTTTGCAAATAAGTTGCTGAAAAAACTATAAGCTGGCACGGTGGTTTCTTTGACGACATCGCTTTCTTGAGATACTTGAAACCTGCAACCCGATCTTCGTTTTGGGGATACATATGGCAGAACATAGAGCTCGGGACTAAAAAAATCTTTACGAAAGAATTTCATTATTATTCAGTGGTAAGACATCATACGGCGAGATCGCTGGATTTTCGGAGTTGGCGGATACCGTATCGCCAAGTTCTACTCAGGATTTAAAAAACCTCGAAAATGTGAGTATCCTTGAGGCCAACCCGACGCGTGAGGGGCCCCTTCAGATTGTTCCGAAAGCTTCCTCTTTTTGTGACTTCCAGCGGGAAAATCGGTCATTGCGATAAGCTGATGTCCCTGGTTTCACGATTAATTCGGAATCGGAACTAACGGTGTTTTTCCGCGTTTCTGTGCAGAGGTCTTTGGGGGACATAGAGATTTTGGATGAATTCAAGGCGTCTCTGGTTGGGCCATTAGCCAATAGTGTCCCGGAAAAAGATAAATTCGTATAGCGGTTTCTCTGACGTCATCGCTTTATCCAGTAACTTGAAACCTGCTACCCCATCTTCGTAGGCTTTATGAAGGTTTTAAGTCTTTAGCAGTATGACGTCATACGGTGAGATCGATGGTTTCATGAACTTGGCGGATACCTTATCACCCCGATTTCCTCGGGATTTTAAAAGTCATCGCAAATTCGAATATACTCTCGGCTCTTCGATATCCGACGCGTGAGACGCGCGTGGAATCGTTTCGAAAGCTTCGTGTTTCTTCGATCGGTAGCGGAAAAATCGTTAATTTCGATAATCTGACGTCATCGCTTTCACGACTATTTCAGAATCAGCGCTAACGCTGTATATTCGACTTTCTAAACAGATATCTGTTGAAGAAAATTGGGGCTTGTCCACATAGCGTCCGTCACCGTCAGCGTTACTCGTATTGAAATATATGTAAGAGAATTGCGGTTAGTAATGCAGTATATGGAATAGTATTATAAGTAATAGTCTTATTTCTCAGTGCTTAATTCAGAAAACTTTTATGTTTGGCATTGCAGTACTACTGTAGAAGAAAGAACTTCACTGTACTCAAAAACTTGAAGTTAGAATTTACGTTAATTAACGTTATTTAAGTCAGGATGTGTGACGTATACCTACGTGCGTAGTTAAGCATCATAACTGTATCGTCAAGTTTACTCTCGCATAAAATCCGAAAAACTTGTCTATTTTGGCTCTTTACAGAAAGAAACAAAAAATCAAGCTACGTGTTTTCTAGTCAAATCCAGAATCTTACAAATGAAGGTTTTTTTTTCAGCCAAGGATATCCTTTCATAATATGCTACATATTTAGTTTTAATATTCTTTATCCATAACATTATGGATCTCACAGACGTTTGTCAACCGTACATAACAGCCCATTTTCGTCATAGAGAGTCAACTACAAAGTATCTTTTGTAATAGGTATATTCCGTTAATTTCCCTTTCAGATTATTATGCTTTTCGAATCTTAGTCTAATATTCTTAGTCTCAGTTTATCTTTTTACTCCTCCATTAGCGAGATTTTGTAAAATTTGGTAAGGAAAAGATGGGACAACAATAATAAACATAGTTGATCAGTGTTTTCTTTAAAACTTTCATAGTACTTTGTATTATTAACCTTTAGCTTACGGGGCCCATTTTTACGATTCTCTCTCTAGAACGGGAAATTCGATGCTCCTTTCTCCGCGCGCGCACACACACACACACACAGATATATATATATATATATATATATATATATATATATATATATATATATATATATATATATATATATATATATATATATATATACACTGCTGGACACCCAAATTGCAACACCAAGAAAGACAAGAGATATCACAACAAAATTTATTTTGTAGATAACATGTTGACCAAGTATCAAATGATTAAATTTATAGACTTCTGTGAAGTGTGGTTCCTGCCAAAATCAGTAGCCTGAGTAGCCGCCATTGTTGGAGATCACCGCTGCCACACGCCTCGGCATTGATTCAAAGAGACTTTGCATGGGTTCTTGGGGTACAGCAGACCAAGCAGCTTCCATACGTTGCCAAAGTTGATCTGCTGTGGCAGCTGGGGATGGAATCTGGGCCAATCGTAGAGCAACCATGGACCACATGCTTTCTATCAGCGAAAGATCCGGGGAGCGAGGCGGCCAGGGAAGCAATTCAATCTGGCGATTGACGAAGAACCGTTGGACAAAGCATGCCACGTGTGGTCGTGCATTATCCTGTTGAAATATGGCTGTGGGCAAGCCCTGAAGATAAGGAAGGACAACTGGCTCCAACACCTCGGAGATGTAGCGCTGGCTGTTTAAAGTACCGGCAATGCGTACTAGACGTGTGCGAGAGTGATATCCAGTACCGCCCCATATCATAATACCCGGTACAGGACGAGTGTGGCGGTGCATAACGCAGCTGTTCAGCATCCTCTCTTCACGGTGTCTCCAGACTCGAATGCGATCATCGTGGTGTTGCAGACAGAAGCGTGACTCGTCAGTAAAGACAATTTCATTCCATTCTGCCGTCCACATCCTTCTGTCATCGCACCATTGGCGGCGGAGACGTCTGTGGTTCTGCGTCAAGGATAGACAAAGCAATGGACGTCTTCCGGACAGACCACTCTGCTGTAAACGGCGTCGAATGGTACGCGCAGACACAGGATGATGCGTTACAGACTGCATGTGCTGTGCTATGGTTCGTGATGTGACTGAGCGATCCGTCACTGCCATGCGCACAATTTGCCTGTCATCACGTGAAGTGGTGCGCTGAGGTGGATGCGATCGAACACGCCGGTCAGTCGTACCCTCCTGCATCCAACGATCACACATCCGCATTACAGTTGTTTGGTTACGTCCAACACGACTACCGATTTCCCTGAAAGATAATCCACAATCTCGGAAGGTCACTATCCTTCCTCTGTCGAACTCGGATATTTGATCAAAAGATGATCGCTGTTTTCGACGAGGCATAATTGATCGTTTTTTTGAAAAAACCACAAGAAAAACACAATTTCCGAACTTGAAATCGTCGAAATCTCCAAGCCTTAAATAGCGCTTTGAAGTGGCGCCACAGACGCGCGTGATGTGCGTCTGCGCTGAAATTCTAATCATTTGCATATCTCACCTCCGCTAATGCATGTTGTAAATTTCAGGTTATTTGCATGTTTCCTTCAGGGTGTTGCATTTACAGTGGCCAGCAGTGTATATATATATATATATATACACTCATGGACAAAAAAATTAGTGCACCAAGAAATAATTGCGGGATCGTAACGAAATTTGCAATGAAGGTACATGTCGGGGAGATATGCAAATGATTAGAAATGCAGCGTGATTGCGCATTACGTATAGCCGGTAGAAGGCGTTGAACATCGTACTCTGTGGAGTATAAAACAGGTAACCAAAGCTTGTTTGAGTGTGCTGAATCATTTACAAAGGAAGAGCTGAGATAGACATGCCATTACGCCGTGTTCGAAGGCAATATAAGCAGTTGTCGCAGTTTGAGAGGGGGAGAATCGTCGGGATGATGGAAGCTGGGTGGTCAGCTAGGCGAGTAGCTCGTATACTAGGCGAGTAGCTCTGATTGTGTTGTGAGGAGGTGTTGGGACCAGTGGACCCGAGAGATGTCATGTACACGAAGATCAGGCTCAGGACGCCCTCGACAGACCAGTCGTCGAGAAGACCGCCACATCGTAAGAAATGCACGCGTACAGCCAACTGCTTCATCGGCCGCCATCCAGACACAGGTAGCACCTTCACTAGGGACCTCTGTGTCTTCTCGAACCATACGAAGGCGCCTGGCTGAAGGACAGTTGGTATCGCGGTGCCTATTACGTGTGCTGCCCTTGACACCCACCCATCGACGCCTCCGTTTGGAGTTTTGCGAATTAATCGTGCATAAATTGGAGGTGCGTCTTATGGTACCAAACATAGGGTAAGCAAATCCTAATGTTTGGTGGCGGTTTCTTGGAATCTCATGTTTAGGGACATTCTGAAAAGTGGGACTAAAAAAAGACATTAACATTTCAGTACAATCAACAATACACACTATCTATTTTAATCTGTAAAAATGCTTCCTTTATCCTGAGGAGATCAATAGAAGGCCTGTGTAATTATTCGAAGTTCAGGGAGGGATGCCGTATCAGAACGGAAAATTATAAAAGGTGGAATTGCCAACACAAGTGGCAGGAAAGAGTAGAAGTCAAGGAGTTAAGAAAAGGTGGGGAAAAATAGAAAGATGCAGGGAATATCAGTCCAAAGTTATGTAGGAAGAGGTGAAATTAGTGCATAATAGCCTTTCTAGTTCCACTGACACGAGGGACCTAATCAACCAAGTATCTTGCGGGACGAATTTTCTAATCATGCAGTATTTAAACTAGCTGTAGTGATTATTTTCCAGCAATTTCTTTCTTCCAATATCGGACAATGATGAGTCATTTACGTCTTTTCAATGATTTGGGATTGGATTCATAGATCACGTTCTCGTTCATTTAAATTAGGCTAGGCGCCCACTGGTGATTATTTCAAAGCAACTTTTTAATAAAAAAAAAATGAAACACATCGATTCCTTCGGTAATGCGCCCACTGGAGATTTTTTAGTTGCGGCAACTAAAAAATTCCTACATGTTCGATTCTTTGGGTGATGAAACTGTTGGCGGGGAAAATAGATCACGTTGGTTTAGATAGGACTGCGCCCACTGGCGATTATTTAGTTGCTTGCAATAGATCTGATCATAGGCGTAGCGTGCTTTTTTGGGGGCTGTACGAATTGAATTCAGTTAAGGTCCTCTTCCGCGCATTAACTGCCAGACGGTTCTTAAAATATGAAATATGATATTTTTGAAATTGAATAACAATAGAATGGATGTTTGTGTAGTATTCAAAAGTTATCCAATAAGAAAAATAAATATAAGCAAAATGAGAAAAATAAATAGCATCGAATTTTTGCTATGGATCATATCATTGTTAAAAACTATGTTAAGGCTAAAGACATAATCAGAATCTTTAGTTTCATAGTTTGAAAAAGCGGAGAAAAAACAACTTTCTTAAAAGTTTTCTACAATTTTCCGATTTTAGCTGAACTTCTATTAAAGTTTTAATTTATTTCAATTTAAGTTGGGGGGCACGTGCCCCCCCCCCCCCGACGCTACGTCTATGGATCTGATCGAGGCAAATCATCGAGGGCGTGTTTGGCTAGTCTGATTCACGAGGAGTTGGCAAAGTTGAAGTTCACCAGTTTGCTTCAGTACTCGGTGTAAACATGTAGCTGGACACTGAACTATTTATAAGTGAAATTGAAAAACGGCCAGCTTTATACAACATAAAATCAAAAAGAATATTCTGAGAAAAATTTAAAGAAGACTTTATGGGAGAAATTGTGTCAACAATTCATTGAAAATTGGGATAAGTTGGAGGAAAAACAAAATAACTAAATGAGTAAGTTGATAATTTTTTTATATTAAATCTTTTCATTTATCATATACAGCTTTTATATCAAATTTTGTCATACTGCCAAGGAACACTTCTTTGAGGAGAAATGAAATAATATTAAAATAATCTCTTATCGCAAAACCTTGATTGTTGCTTCTTACTCCAACTGTAGAGATTCTTTTCAATGAACAGTTTAAGAGAGTGTCTTCAAAACGCATTCCATCTTGATTTCTAACAAAATTCTGTGCAGCATGCTTTAATAACAGATTCACTGAATTATTATTATAATTCAGTGAATCGAGAGGCCTGTGAAATATTCTCCATTTGTTTGCTAAAATTCCAAAATGTACATTCTACCAGTCTGCAGGACTCTTGTTAATCTGTAATTCAAGATACGTTGTTTTACGGACAGATTTCTCCTGGGATATGGTCGTAATACAAACTGTGAAAGAGCAAATGCCTCATCCCCCACTAGAGTAAATGGCATTGTCGTTCCATTGTCGTCATTACGGAGACAACCTTGTTCTGGAATTTTTAATTGGTTTCTTTCAAGCAACCTTGAAAATGCTGACTGTTTAAAAATATTAGAATCACTTGATGAACCGCATGCTCCAACTTCTACATAAATGAACTTGTAATCGCAATCCACTATTGCTAGAAGCACAGTCAAAATTTTTTTTACAAAAAAGTGTTTGTAATATGTATTTTATTTCAATAAACTTGCAAATCTTTAAGAAAATTCGGCTTTTTCTTACCTTAAAGTCACAGCTAATCTTTCCTGCGGTGGTATAGCCAAACGTAATCTTGTATTTTGGTAAGAAATACTGGGCCCCACTAATAGGAACAGGTTCTCGAAACTTTCAATGCTATTCTGAAAGTAGTTGAAAAATTTTGTTGGGTGTACTCTTAAATTTTCAAATAATTTATAAAAACTGCCCGTCAAATAATCTACTTAATATTGGATGGACCCAAAATCTTCTGTGGCTTTGTTTACGTTTTCGCCGTAGAGCGAGGGCACAAACACATGCAGCTGCCTTGAAATCCATTTTCAAACTGAGTTCAAAGCAACTATTTAGTTGCCAGTGGGCGCATGTGAAAGGTATCCGGCAACTTTAAAGTGACTAAACTGTTTAGTTGCCCAAATTAAAAGTTGCCAGTGGGCGCCTGGCCTTACTCTAAGCAGGGAATTAAGACAATGGACGACTAGAGAAGATTACCCCTCCCAAACATAAGTTCCTTGTACGCTACCGCAGTATAGAAACCAATAATAGGGTTTTTAACAAGGATTTTGTCAAACATTGTTGATTCTCAGCCGAACTTTTACCCCGATCACATTGTCACTCCTGCTGATATTCCAGTTCCATCGTAAAATTCTACGACACATAGTTTATTTAGATGTTGTCTAATAGCATCCTGTTGATCAAGAAATCGTCCTTATCTTTCAATCATTGAAAGTTTGTTTTTTTTATGTCTCGGCTGATAAGAAACCCAGCATTTCGTCTATCACATTACAATTGATATTAGGTTTTCAAACTCTTACGGAGGCCTGATAGTGGAAGATGAGCAAAGAAGATAAAATAACGCAGTTGATTGTGGAGACAGAAGTCAATCTCTTTTATCTTGAGGGCAGTTATTTGAAGTAATGACAGTAATTTTAAAGGATCTTGTAGTCTGTTGAAAAAAAAAAATAATCCGTCCATGATCTATGAGTAATCTTGAAGTAGATTAGTGAAGTGGTTTCCAATATAGATAATGATTTAATGCTTTAATGACGCTATTGATAGATTCAATCTATTTTATCTGGAAGACAGTGATTTGAAGTAACGACAGTAATTTTAATGGATCACGTATCCTGTTGGAAAAAAAATTAGCTGTCCAGGATCTGAATGTAATCATGGGATAGATTAGTAGATTTGATTGCAAGATTAGATAGAAGTAGATATATAAATACTGTAGGGCTCCGTTATATCGTTTGGCTGACATCAAGCTTTGGTGTCATTTATTTTCTAGGTTAATAAAACATGAATGTTTTTGAAGAAACGTTTATGGCTCAGAAGTTTTATTGATGGAATTTGATCTTTAAATTTCTTAACTCTCAGATTTCTTCGTTTAATAATTTTACAATTTTGAATACAAATGTGATGCAACTGCCAGCCGTTATTTCCTTTTCAGAAATAATGAAGAAAATTTGAGTTTTTTCAAGTGGTTTGAAGAGCAGCCCTGTAAGTTGTTGAAGCTTATGAATGGAAACTTTTGGAGTAAAATGAAGTTTTCCCTCCCATTACAATTTTAAAAAATGTTTTTATCTTAGAATTTATTTATATATATATATATATATATATATATATATATATATATCCTTAACTACTATCCCTTAGAGCTTTGCTTAATATTTCAAGATCAAATATTTATTTGAGTCAATAATTTGAAGCATCAACTTTATGCTTATCCTAAGAAACCGTTTTCTTGCTTTACAGTTTAGATAGCGTTGTGATATTAATAGAGTGGTCGTAGAAAACATTTCAAGCGTTCGTGTGTACGTGCTTGTGTCGAAGAGATGTAGAACCTTGTACGGGTTGTTTTCATATAAAAACAATCGGTTGTGTGGACTTGAGTGAGTCACGTTTCCCTTTACTATGAGTTCAGTAACTGTGATCTTTTACAGCGTAGCCTATTGTAATATCCCCATCATCTAATTATATTAACTGTAAACTTGAATGATTTAAATTTTGCCGCAATATATTGGGCTGCATTTCCTGTACTAAATATGTGTTTGAAATTTCTTACCGAACACTGGCTATGTTACTAATTGTAAGTTCAACTAACTATTATAATTAAGTAATGGTTGTAGAACAATTATCCGAATACAGATCAAGCAGAAAAGTTTAAAATCCAAATATATTTTAATACTGTTGTGACAATGCAAATGAAAATTTACAAGTTTGAATTCGTTTGTTTAGACATGGTTCTGACTTTCGTATGAATACAGACATTTGGTCATTATCTTTAGTGCTGGATCCATATGCATTAGTTACTACTTTTGATTGCATTTCCTGATCTGTACAAGTATTTATTGTTGAAAAAGTGGAAAAGAAATGTCGATTCCCCAAATAAAAACTGAAAGAGTAATGTTCATTTATAGCCCAGACAGTCAAGATGTTAACGTGATATAAAAGCTGTGTGTTTTTGTTTGCTCCGTCTCTAAAAGGTATGTTAACCTTTTCCTTACGGGTTGCGATAGCATGTATCCTAAGAATGAAGGAAAGTATATATATATATATATATATATATATATATATATATATATATAGATAGATAGATAGATAGATAGGTAGATAGATATTTTTATTGTTCACAAACTTTTTTTCATGCACAAAATAATTTTTAAAAGTTGTTTAAATTGATTCTATGCATAAGGGTTATTGAATCTGTGTAAAAGTCATTAACTCTATGTTAAAATACTGAAAAATCTCATTTTGTCCTCACGCTTTTGTATTTATATTAGAAAATGATGATCTGCTGATCGCGTTTAATCTGCTGATCGCAGTGGCGTTTCGAAGGAAGCAACATAAAAATAAATGTTTTTTGTTGTTTCATCTGGCAGAAAGTATACAACATTTCGGAAGTTTCAGAAAACTCATACTATATTTTCCATCTGCTGAGAAACTTTGAAGGAAAGACAGTCGAAATTCATGCAAAATTCAGGACCTATATCTATCACAATCTTATTCGCATCCGGGATGTCTCAAAATATCCAAATATTGTATCCGAATCGACTGAGCCGCGTTTCATTTCCTACTACGGCATATTGTCTGTTTTCATGAAATATGTATTTCCAGATGTATAACAGTTTCGAAGAGCGCGTCAAAAGAAATATTGAAATAACAAGTCGTCTCCCGGTGAAATGTGATAGCGAAATGTCACACTTTCCAAAAATAGCCCGTTTCCAAAAGTTTATGTCACTTTGGATCTCTAAAGTTGTTGGAAATTAGAGATGTATAGCAGATTAGATTCTGATTTGAATCAAGATTTGAAGATTTTAAATGCTGATTAATGTTTCGAGATTTAAATCGTCATGACGACTGAGTTTAGACAATTGGATACATAATTATGAATTTCTAGAAACATTTGGTGCAGTATCATGTTGTTATTACCTTTTGAAATGCTAAATTAAATTTTTTATCTCATTTACAGAGAGAAGTATTTCGTTTTGATAGAAATTGTAATGCTGTTAAAATATAACAAGAATAAATGAAGGGTAAGAAAGCAGAAATAATGTATGTGTAACTTCATATATATCTAATATATTTTTAATGGAATTTAAAGGCTGATTAATGTTTTCAAATCCATTCATTTTGACGACTGCGTATAGGAAATAAGGTTTTTTTTAGATATTACTAAAGACGTTAAGAAAATCATGTTATTATTACCTTTCGAAATATAAAATTTTGTCTTTTACAGAGAAGAGCATTCGTTTTCGATAGAAAATTTTAAGGCTGTTAAAATATAACAAGAATAAATAAATTCGTATAAAAACAGACATAACATACATGTGACAAGCATAAATATACATGACATGCATATTTATCTATATGATATGGTGCATATCTTTAATAACGAATTTGCTTTGTGTAACCTAAGACATTAAAATGTGAATTTGGATAGTTGACATGATTAATGTCTTAGACTCCAGATGTCATGAATCCAAATTTACAAGAGGTCCACGAAGCATTTCAATCCATAAAAATAATGTATATGAATTTATACATAAATATATTATAAATACTTAGGTGTGGTTGTGCGAGAAATATTTTCATATATTCACATGACGATAAACTTGAGACGTACATAATAAACAAATAAATAAATAAATAGTAAGTGAGACTGTATGCATTATCTTTGTAAAAAACATACGAATTATTCTACTATATCTAAATACAACATTAGTCCAGGACTTTCTCTCTTATGCTCATTGATTGAACTGTATAATCGTCTACTATCCATCCATCTTGCAGGATGTTACTCAACAACCCTTGAGCAAAATAGTGGGCCTAATTGTTTAACAGCTAGTAGTCTGTTTTACCTGGTTTCTTTATCAACGCATTTTTTGTAGAGGCCACAACTTCCTGTACCGTATGTGTAGTAAATGTTTTTGAAGTCAAAGTTATGATGTTTTCAGAATCGCTAGCATAGGTTAAAGTTTACTGGTTTTTGCTATACTATCTACTTACTATCTAAGTGATAAAAATGGAAAATAAGGATTTTATTTAAATGCTATTTTGGCTAAAATATAATTTTTACTGGAAAAACCAGATGGACAATAAAATATCACAAAGGTATGTAGAAATAATATTATAGCCTGAATAAACCAAGTCTGATTTTAAGGGTGGTTGAAGCTGATACCTCAATAATAGGGCACAAATTGTCAATGTCAATACGTGGAAATCATAGTAAATATGAGAACGTACATTAAAGATTTATTGGAAATAACATGCGAGAACATAAACCTTAAAAAAGTCTTTAAAAATGTGCTATGGTAATTAGGTGAATAAATTGAGACTTGTGTTAAAGTTCCAAACTTCGACTGTATTAAACAGCATCAGACCAGTAAGCCATAGACTAGAGTTAGACCATTCTAGGGTGTTTAGACAAACTCAAGGCAAAGTTCATAAGCTGATAAATTGTGGCGCATATAATTCTAACTCTATAGGTTTAGCTTTTCTGAGTTGATAGTAAGTTTCGTATTGAGGATGAATATTGACGATTTTGAGGATGACATCAATTTTGGCATACTGAATATCTAAGTGCGCGCATCGTCATCTGAATCTGAAACACTGATAATCAAGACGAGTTATGTATGACAGTGATCTCTAAGATTAATTTCTGTAAAGAATTTTTTAAACGCGGAGGCCTAAAAACATTCGCCTGTTATCACCGTGGTTTTGCAGGACTCTTTGTTATGGGAGCACCATATAGGTGGACCAGCATCGCCCAATATGAACCGGTCCCGCAATTTTGAACCGAGTCAAGTGACGAGATCGGAAACACTTGACCCTGCCCTTCCAGAGGTATTTTGGGAACTTGGATGGCATTGCATGTACGGCACATTTTCCCCTTTCACCAGCCGCCATTAGTGTACACGTCGGTGGATTTGTTGGCAACGGGCATCGAACCGGCAACTTGCAGGTTACTGGCTGGACGCCTTTGCCAGGTGGGCCACCTGCGCCCTATTTCTGTGAAGTAACGAGCCGAACGAATTCATTTGGGGTACTGACAACAATTCCCAAATGATTCCGAAATTTTTATGTATATAAGGTGTAGTAAAGAAGGTAAGATATTTTATTTTCGGTTTGGTTTTAGAAACTTCTTAAAACTTACAATGAATCAAAAAATATTAACATTTTTCTGAACTTTTGATTTTACATTTCTCTACTTTTCTCACAAAATAGCTTTAGTATTTTCTTAAATATTTTCTGCAATAGTAGCTCAGCAACAGCCGCTCACCTTCCTTTCGGCGTCTGTTTCGGGTCACTGTAAAGAGGAGGAGTATATTAGTTCAACTGCAGATATCACCAAGCCATTTTGATGATTAAGAAGAATTATTAAATCACAGCAAAAATCACTTGAAAAAGAGGGCCAGATATTGCCTAGTGATAGCGTGTTGGTTTTCGGTACACAAATGAACGTTACAAAAATATAGTTCATTATTCTACGAAAATCATGGTACATTAAGGGGACAAGGGACCTTCAATCTCGTTTTCAATATTTTACTTTAAATACCACTTCAGTATAATTATTTTTCTTTTTTACTACGTTTAAATCACTTATAATTCACAAATAAGTATTATCTGGAAGAATAAGACTTGTTTATCAAATACCCTTCAAAAATGCTATAACTTTTCAAAATTCTCCATGCGAATTCATTTTTCATCTGATTTCTTTCAAATTTCTTAGGATTGTCAATTGAAGTATTTGTCATAAACCTAAATGAAGTATTTGTTTATGCATAGTTCTTTGAAACCACAAATCTTTTTCAAATTTATATACCCTTCAATGAAAGTAAAAACATGTAAAAACATAAAAAAATAACTGGTAGAATTTAAAAAAAAATGATTTAAAACTTTAAATTCTTACAGAAAAAAAATTTCAATACACAATTATGTTTATATATATATATATATATATATATATATATATATATATATTGTAAGCAATTTTCTATGTTAATAGATGGCAGCATGTAACAGACCGCACGAAGAATGTGAGCGCATGCGCACTGCAATATTGTAACAGAGAGAGAGCGATGTGTAATGGATGGCGGTCGCACATTGACGGCCAGCCGCTAAGTGTTTTCTATATTCCTCAAATAAAACTGTTGTTATCGTTTTAAGTATAATGTCATGTTGATCTTCCGTTATTAAGTAACCAGAAGCTTGCCTTGTTAGCAAAAGAAGAGATAACAATTAATATATATATATATATATATATATATATATATATATATATATATATATATATATATATATATATATATATATATATATATATATATATATATATATATATATATACTAGCTGTACCCGTCCCGGCGTTGCTCCGGTAATGTAATTACCAAATTTTAGTAGCCTTAACCCTTTGTTAATGGGCTTCGCTGTCATCCTTTTCCTCACCACAATACATTATTTTACCCATATAAATTTAATCCTTTCTGGCACATTTTGACAAAATTTTTGACATAGGATTACTTAAAACGTACAAATTCCTATTCAATAAAATAAAATTACTAAACAAATCAAAACTACTAAACAAATGAAGTCATTGTTTAAATTCTTCATACATTTTTTCAAACAACAAAGCGCAAGTTATATGAGAATAAGTAACTGTTGCCAAAAAAAATACGGCATTAGGAAATTGGATTTTTTAATCGAATATCACTGCAATAGTAATCGATTTCATGAAAGCGAATATGTCACATCCTCCACATGCTGAAATTCTTTGAAATCTTCATAGATTTTTTCCACAAACACACCACAAATTATATGATATTAACTAAGTTTTGGCCAAAAAAAATACGGCATTACTAAATGCGATTTTTTAATCGATAATCACTGCCATAGTAATCGATTTCCTTTAACCAGCCAATCCCTCATAGAAAACAAACGCCCCCACACATCACGTGCTTGACGTCGAAATCTCATGCCTATTTTCCCCCTCTTTACCTTCGTCCGGAAATGAAGAACGAAATCTCCAAAATGAGATTTCTCGCAAGACCTTCCGAATCATAAAATAAATGATTAAAAAATAACTACAATTTGAAAATTAATTTTGGTTCTGGCTTTCGAAACTGTGATGTCTAGGGTCTCTGAGATAAAAATTTCGTAAAAATGTAACGACATTTACGTATTGATTCGACAATTTGAAAAAAGGGGTAGCGGCCAAAATCGCGTTTTTTTCCGAAAAACGGGTGCGTACAGGCGATCGAAAAAAAATCACAATTAATCGATAAATTAAGACAGACAATTTTAATTGTGATTTCCGTATAGTGTCATCTTTCCCGTATAGGCTCGTCCGAAAAAAAAAAAAAATTTGGACTGATACTTTAGGATTTACGGAGCTTTTACTCGTCCGGGAGCTCCAAATCGCGACTAAATATTTAATTACGGAAAATCTAATTAAAAAATCGAAAAAAGGGCTTCAAGGTGCATAATGAGACCTCGGGGGGGCATCTTCGTGTCGAATCTCAAGACTGTCCGACCTGCCGTCTTTGCGCCGTGCCGCGAGCAGACAAAAACTCGATCACACACACACAGACTTTGCCTTTTATATATAAAGATATATATATATATATATATATATATCGCAAACCTATATTAAAAAATTTAAAGTTTTTAAATGATACAGAAAACGCATGGAGAATTTTGTAAAATGTTAGCATTTTTGAGAATAATCTGAAAAACACGCTTTATTCTGCTATAAAAATTACTTTTAATTATAAGGGCCTTAATTAAAAAATATTGATTATTCTCATTCTGTATATAGAGTTAATAATTTGAAATTAAAAAATTTGAGATTGAAGATTACTTGTCCCCTTAACAATAGAATTTTTCTTCTCTGTAAAAAATTCCCCATGTAATTTATAGGCATCCCCCCTCAAACTCAAAAATCGCTGCTCAAAACTTTGATATATGTCAAAAGACTTCCCTAGAAAATTCTAAACATTTTGCTAGATTAAAATGAAGTATTTTATCCGGATCTAGCGCATAAAATATCAGTATACTCAGTAATAACTCTTTAGAAATTTCTCCAGAAATTCGAAACTTTTGAATAGCCTTATAAATGATCAAATATATGTAATGAATTTCAGTGCATTTATTTTCTTTTTCGTATAATACGTATTGAGAAAAAATATATTTCCTATCTCGACACGAATCCTAAGTCTGTCAAGCGCAATATTAAAATACCTATTCTTCAACTCTGAAAATACTACACCATCGTGTCAAACACTTCACAAGCGTTTCTACTGAACGCTTCAATAACTTTTGAGGCACTTTATCTTTTGAGCTTTATAAATCCCTTATTCGATCAGAGATACTTTCCCATGCAGGGGAAAATCATCTGCTGAGACTTTGTGCAATGTAAGATAAAATGCGAATGATTAATATTTATATATATATATATATATATATATATATATATATATATATATATATATATATATATATATATATGTATATATATATATAGATAGATATATATATATATATATATATATATATATGTGTGTGTGTGTGTGTGTTTGTGTTTGTTTGTTTGTTTGTTTGTTTTTTTGTTTGTTTGTTTGTGTTCGTTATGAAAAATAGTATTCGTAATTCCCTAACATAAATTGTCCGATAAATTACTAATTTTATTGACCCCTTTTATACTTTTCGTAGTAAAAAAATTATAGCTACCCACAAGCGAGCTCTGGTTTAAAAAGACCCGTGAGAGAATAGACAGCTTGCAGTTTTAGACTTGGAAGTGATATCGGTATACGACAATTTCAGACTTCGAAATTTCCTATCCTAAGGAAAATTCTGACCACAGAAAGGTCGACTTTGAGACTTTCTGGTATGAACGGATGTATAATTCCTTTTTTTCCAGTTACTCTCGTCAGATAGAACATGATGATCATTTCTCTGGGGAATATGTCTGTGGTCTCGATCTAGTAATGCAGTTATAAACATGTTTTTATGCATGAAACCGTGTATTAAGGTAAGTTGGGGTAGCTGGGCCATAAATTTGCAACTTTTTTATATACTATACTTTTAACACATTAAAATTATACTAATATGTATAATTTTCAAAAATCTTTGTACTACGTGTATTTTAGCAAGTCTTACGGAATATGTTTAAGATATGATATTGGTTTTTATTATACGTATAATGTATATAAATATTGTATATATTTTTATATACAGGTGGGCCTAATTCCCCTGATAACTGGGGTAAGTGGACCACCCAGGTCTATTTCTCATAATAAACAACAAACAACAGAATCTGTCACTGGGTAAATGGGTCCATTGCTTGTATATCGAGAAAGAAAAAAATTTACCCCCATTTAAAAATAATTTTTCAAAGCAATTACCAATGTTGCAAGATAGATTGTTGTGAACACCGGAAAAAAATAACACACAGAGGGATTAAAAAACACAATGTAATTGATTATAAACAGATTTTCAAAAGTAAAAACATACTTTCTAACTTAGTTAGTAGATGTAATGGCCTATTCTATTTAAAAATGTAATACTAATTTCAGTTTAACAAGCCCTGAGTTAGTTAGTGAATTAATGGGAGAATTAACGTGTCACTTGCAAAAAAATGTTTTTCGTAATGACTTAACCAGTAGTAAGCTTAAGTGAAAAAGATCACAAAGGAGTGACTTACATACTTAACTTGTAATAGTTAAACTTACCCATACTCAAATAAACAACCTTTTAACTGTGGAACACTGAAAATTCCCCTTTGAACTTGTGGATTGTGGATCTAATCAATCTTAAAATATCTTCTTCATACCACAGAATGTTCTCCTCTTCTGCCCATCGCTAGTAAGTTACACCAACACTTTTCATGTGTTTTATTTTCAGTTGGTCTCTACATAAATCTACAACTTTTCCAGGTTATTTTGTACCATTATACGATACAATGACATAGTCCTTTGATAACAGTGATACCAGGCACAACTTTATCTGATTCACAGTCCGCAATGTTCATACCAGTTGAGTTATCATCATCAGAGTCTGAATTCACTACAGGTTTCACTATTTTAAATTTGAAGAAACCAAGGCAATTGCTTTTCTAAATCTACTGAAGCCAGTGGTTTAAATACGATCTTTCTTTTCTTTTTCTGTTTTTTCCCTCACATTGCATCTTCAATTTGCTGTTTCTCTCTTTCTTTATATTTTCAAGTTTTTTCTTCAAAATGTCATCTTTTTCTGTTTTTTACGAGTTTTTTTTCTATTTTGTAATTTTTTCTTGTAAAGCCAAAACTTCCAACCACTTTTATTCCTGTCTTTTTTCTATGTAAATATGACGCAAATCTTGGGTGAGTTGTAAGAAAAAAAAGAAAGCATGTTTGAACTCTCACAAGCTTTAAAAGTACAAATTTCTCCAACAGCATTCTATCTATAAGGGCCTTTGTCTTGATTGACTTTATTTCAACTTATTAAGATAACTTGATTAGTTAATTTACTTAGGTTAGGTTAGTAGTAGTTAATATAAGCATTAGTGGATCAGTGTGGGTTAACTGGGCCATACCTGGACCCAGTTCCCCTGAAGGTAGGGCCCAGATACCCCAAATCGCTAAATCTGATGGGGCAACTGGGTCATAACCGTCCACAGAACTTTAAAATGCAGGATAGGTTAAAACATTACGCAGATGGTTATTTTGACATTAACGGAGCTAAAAATTCTTACATTCAATTAATAAGAGATAAAAATAGACTTATCAAAAATTATTGAATTCACCCTTGTAGAAAGATGTTTTGTGATTGCAAATACAAAAAACATTAGCACCCATAAAACATTCCTCAACCAAGCTGAAGACAAAAGGGTTATTGTTTTGTTGACTTCTGATTACCAGTGTTGCCACAACAGAGTGGAATTCCTCTGAAGTGGGATACTTATTTGTTGCTAACCCTGTATATTAAGCTACTTTTCGAAATAGTCAACATTATACAATTTTGATAACCTGTAAGGGATTATAAACTTTCTAAATCTACCACTTTTTGAGACTTTCTACTGCACTATGTATATCAGTACCTATATTCGATCTATTTTTTAAACATATGCATACAGTGTTAATTCGTGTATAAAATTTGAAATTTGTCACTGTAGATAATGGTTATGAAAATACAATAAAATATATTTCTCCATCATAGTAATATGTATTTTGTGCAACGAAAGTTAAAAGCGGCAATATTAGTTTCTCAAAATACAAGAATAGACAGAAATATTTAAATAAAATTCAAGTACCCAAAATAAATTCAAAAGCACTATGGAATGAAGATTAAAGTAGTTTGACAAGAGTAATAGAGTATTTGCCTATTTTTTGAGTAACTCTAGAATGGTTTCTATGCATTTAAACTAACTCTAATTATATATCTAGATATGTTAAAAAATTGCCTAGTTTGTCAGACTACCCCATAGCAAAAATATTACGAGACATTGTTGCTCTATCTATTGGTGTCAAAATATTTTTTTTTCTTTCTGCAACGAGAAAAATCTCGTGCCTCTAGCGATGTCAGAATACGAAGAGAAAGATCAGAATATTTTATCGTCTTGTCCTTTGGATGGGTGTTGCCAAAACCCGGCTTGGAAAAAATACGAAAAAGAAAAGAGATTTCCAAAAATGTTGCCTAAAAGGATAAGAAAATGTGGAAATGAAATTAAAGGAGCGGTGTAAGGGTTTATAATTATATCTAAATGAAAAACTTACATTAAATGTAAATTTCCTAGTAATATTTTCCTATGGAATAAAAGAGTATGCAAAAACTTAATTTTAAGGAAATAACTAAATACAATTTAAAATTCATAATTGAATAGTATGTGTGATAAAATCAGCAATTGGAGAACAAAACACAAGTGTTTTAGGCTGAAATAAAACTCAAATTTCGGCTTCTTTATGGTCACCCAGATAAATATATTATGAAGAAATATATACGTTATTTTTATCTTGTATTTTGAGCAAGACGAAGCAACAAAAATGTGTTACCTTTCGTTATTTTGAATTAGATTGAAATATAAAAATATTTATGAAAAAATGAAATGTTTATAGCTAATTGCTTAAATACCTCAAAAACGTTGATGAATTTACACCATCAAATCCCATTTGTTGGAGGAAAAATATTACAAATTGTTACTTATAGTATGACCGGTATAAATCGTGAATAATTCCGTTGAAATTCATAGATGTGATGATTCCCATAATTGGCGCTTATTATTGTAATATTTGATATTCAGTAACAAGCACAGGTATTAAAACTATTTATCTGTATTGTATTTGTAGCCATACATAAAAATATTCTCACCATTTAAACTCCACACGCATACAGTTCATAGGTATGAAAATCATAGATCTGATGTTTCCCATTATTGATGCTCAATATTGTAATATTTAATATTCAGTAATAAACAAAGGTATTAAAACTATTTATCTCTATCGTATTTATTGCCATACATAAAATTGTTAGTCTCGTCAATTGAACTTCAGACGCATACCGTTCATAGGTATGAAAATAATAGATCTGATGTTTGTCATTATTGATGCTCAATATTGTAATATTCAATATTCAATAACAATCAAAGGTATTAAAACTACTTATCTCTATCGTATTTATAGCCATACATAAAAGTGTTAGCCTCGTCATTTAAATTCCGCACGCATACAGTTCATAGATATGAAAATGATAGATCTGATGTTTGCCTTAATATGCGCTAATTCTTGAAATATTCAATATTCAATAACGAACAGAGGTATCAAATCTATTCATAGCCACCGTATTTATAACTGTACATAAAATTGTTAGCCTCGTCATCCAAACTCCACACACATAAGTACAGTTCATAGGTATGAAAATCATAGATCTGATGTTTGCCATAATTGGTGCTCACTATTATAATATTTAATATTCAATAACAAACAAAAGTATTAAAACTATTTATATCAATCATATTTATAGCCATTCATAAAACTGTTAGCCTCATCCTTTAAACTCCAGGCTCATACAGTTCACATGTACGAAAATCGTAGATCTGATGTTTGCCATAATAGGTGCTCATTATTGTAATATTTAATATTCAATAACAAACAAAGGTATTCAAAATATGCATATCTATCCTATTTATAACTATACATAAAATTTTAGCCTCGTCATCTAAAACTCCAGACGCATACAGTTCATATGTTTGAAAATCCTAGATCTGATGTTTGCCCCAATAGGCGCTAACTATTGTTATATTTAATATTCAATAACATAGATATTCCAAACTATTTATCTCTATAGCATTTATAGTCATACATAAAATTGTTAGCCTCGTCATTTTAACTTTAGAAACTTACAGTTAGTTCATAGTATGAGCTACGAAACACCAAAATGAGAATGAAATTCCCTCACAATTCACGTTTACCTCGGAAAATAAAAGGTTTGACTAGTAAAATAGCCTGTACTGAAGTATTGTGAGAAGTGTCTATTTGCATCAGAGTACTTTTAGTTTGGGAGGGGGGGAAAAAGGAAAAACTCCACGCCTCTGGCGGTGTCAGAATCCGAAGTGAGGGAGGAAAATATTTTATCGTTTTGTCTTGATGGATATCGTCGAAACAAATAGAAGGAAAAGACACGAGGAATAAAATTTTCCAGAATTGTTGCCCCGGGAGGGTAGGAAATGATGGAATATAAATAAATTTCGGTTATTTCTGGCTCCTTATTTTTATGATGGAAAAAAAGGAAATTGAATAAGTTGTCGAAACGTTTTCAAAATTTCTTAAAACAAGAAAACCGCATGAATATCTTAACTTCTAGTCTAAACGGGTGGTACTTTTTTGACCTCATATATACACTGCTGGCCACTGTAAATGCAACACCATGAAGGAAACATGCAAATAACATGAAATTTACAACATGCATTAGCGGAGGTGAGATATGCAAATGATTAGAATTTCAGCGCAGACGCACATCACGCGCGCCTGTGGCGTCACTTCAAAGCGCTATTTAAGGCTTGGAGATTTCGACGATTTCCAGTTCGGCAATTGTGTTTTTCTTGTGGTTTTTTCAAAAAAACGATCAATTATGCCTCGTCGAAAACAGCGCTCATCTTTTGATCAAGTATCCGAGTTCGACAGAGGAAGGAACAGGCCTACCGAGATTGTGGATTATATTTCAGGGAAATCGGTAGTCGTGTTGGACGAAACCAAACAACTGTAATGCGGATATGTGATCGTTGGATGCAGGAGGGTACGACGGACCGGCGTGTTCGATCGCATCCACCTCAGCGCACCTCTTCACGTGATGAGAGGCAAATTGTGCGCATGGCAGTGACGGATCGCTCAGTCACATCACGAACCATAGCACAGCACATGCAGTCTGTAACGTATCATCCAGTGTCTGCGCGTACCATTCGACGCCGTTTACAGCAGAGCGGTCTGTCCGCAAGACGTCCATTGCTTTGTCTACCCTTGACGCAGAACCACAGACGTCTCCGCCGCCAATGGTGCGATGACAGAAGGATGTGGACGGCAGAATGGAATGAAATTGTCTTTACTGACGAGTCACGCTTCTGTCTGCAACACCACGATGGTCGCATTCGAGTCTGGAGACACCGTGAAGAGAGGATGCTGAACAGTTGCGTTATTGACCGCCACACTGGTCCTGCACCGGGTATTATGGTATGGGGCGGTATTGGATATCACTCTCGCACACCTCTAGTACGCATTGCCGGCACTTTAAACAGCCAGCGCTACATCTCCGAGGTGTTGGAGCCAGTTGTCCTTCCTTACCTTCAGGGCTTGCCCACAGCCATATTTCAACAGGATAATGCGCGACCACACGTGGCACGCATTGTCCAACGGTTCTTCGTCAATCGCCAGATTGAATTGCTTCCCTGGCCGCCTCGCTCACCGGATCTTTCACCGATAGAAAACATGTGGTCCATGGTTGCTCTACGATTGACCCAGATTCCATCCCCAGCTGCCACAGCAGATCAACTTTGACAACGTGTGGAAGCTGCTTGGCCTGCTGTACCCCAAGAACTCATCCAAAGTCTCTTTGAATCAATGCCGAGGCGTGAGGCAGCGGTGATCTCCAACAATGGCGGCTACTCTGGCTACTGATTTTGGCAGGAACCACACTTCACAGAAGTCTATAAATTTTATCATTTGATACTTGGTCAACATGTTATCTACAAAATAAATTTTGTTGTGATATCTCTTGTCTTTCTTGGTGTTGCAATTTGGGTGGCCAGCAGTGTATATCAAGATCCAATACCGTTAAAGTGACAGTTTTTCATGTAATCCTATATCGGGCTTATATATACAGTGATTTCCGCTTATAAGAATCACGTTTGTTATTACTGTTTTTGATTCTTATAAGCGGTTGATTCTTATAACCGAAATTTAGGTTTTTGGACAGGAACACACACACCTATATATACATATATTAGATAATTTACCATAAAATACTCTTTAATTTACATTAACTATCTTTTATTAAAATTATTTTTTACAGTTTTAAAAATAAAACTTAATTTTTAGACCTATAAGTAGATACACATGATTATAGTACGAGAAGAAAAAAAATACAATATTTGTTACAAGTTACAACATACCTGCTTAACAGTTTTAACATTTCAACTACAGGAAGGGAGCAAGAAAAAGTTTTCTAGGGTAGTTTGACGTAATGAAGTTTTCAGAAGGCTGTTTATACCTCTTTTAATACTTATAGTCTCAGACGAAGATTTACTCGGACGGGTAAAGTTGCACCCGGGTCTAGCTAATAGGACAGTGTTGTGGTAAAGCGTTTAAGCGGAAACTATTATGTTATGTATAATAAAGGGGTGAATTTTACGACTATATTCCATCTCATCTTATCAATCTTTCTTAAAAAAAAAGAAAGAACTTCGTGCCTTTTGAGGGTTTAAGTGGCTTTTTTGGAAAAATGAAAGGAAAGCGAAGAGTGTAAACTGATTCTTAAAACCGGTGGATTGATTCTTTAAAGCGAAAATTTTAACATGGAAATAATACATTTGTTTTTGTTTTCGCGATATTGATTCTTATAAACGGTTGATTCTTATAACCAGTGATCACTATAAGCGGTGGTTACTGTATATATATATATATATATATATATATATATATATATACTAAAGTACATATTTCAACAAAAGTGTCACTTATGAATTAACTATGTAAATAATCATTCAGTCATCAAGCATGTTATATTGAGTAAATTAAGCATATTCAGTTATTAAGTTAAATTTTTGTTACTTAATTATTTTTAAATTTAAAAGAGGTACTACTATAAGCTTAAATATGTTTAGGATTAAACTTATGAAAGCTTATATGTTTAGACCTAGCGTATAATCTTTAATATGTTGACACCTAAATATCTCTCGCAAAATGGAAAGTAGTTTCGCTCACTGCATTGAACCGCATTATCTAGGGACTGAAAGACTGGTCACATTAACGGTGTTATATATTTCTACCTATTAATAGATTCGTCCCTTTTATCAAAAGTTATAAAGTTTAGCTACGCTAGAAATAGAGTAGTTGTATAATTTGCGCTACTCAACACATTACTATACAAATGTAATCCACCTTTTCCATATGCGAAAAATTAATTGAGTTGATACCTTAGATCAGAGGTCGGCAACGCGACGCCAGCGAAGCAATTTTAAGGTGCCCGCCGATCAAAGTTCGAAATTTTTTAGGTATTTGAACAACATTCGTACTTGTAATGAATAATTGTAGGAAAAAATAAAATTCGCAAAACCGTAAAAATGAAAATCTGAGCAGCCTGATCTCTCGACAGCGTCGTTCACTCCTTGCTTCTATGATAAGTACGATAAATGCATTAAAACATAAATTGTCGCTCTGGAAATCTCACATTAAGAAACATAATTTATCACATTTCCCAAATTTAAAATTAGAAAATTATTGCACTGGAAATGCTACCACCTATTAGTTTGTTAAACATTTTGATTCCTTATTGGAAGTGTTTAATACCAAGAATTTATGCTTGTGAATCTTGGTTTTCTAATATGAAACACTAAAATCAAGCCACACTGACACTTACTTGAACCAATGCCTGAGAACTGGGAATTCAATTTATGTTCCTCATTACAATGAGTTGGCCGCAGATTTGCAATGTCAAATATTGCATTATCAATTTTAAGATTATTTTGTTTAAATTAAAATTTAAATTTAAGTATTAAAAATTTATGTCGCATTAATATTTTCATGTTTAAATATTAACCTCCCTGTAATGGTTTAAAGGGGATATAGAGAGATGGTCTCGGCAGCAAATGTAATGGTTTTAAATAATAGGAGGGAGGGTAATTGGAATAATTAATTGAACTAATCACTCAAAATTACAAATAAAAACGATACATTGCGTTGTGAATAAAATATAACAGGGCCTTTCTGAATGAACTTAATAGACGGATTTATTAGACACAAAAATGAAATCAATACAGTACATCTTAAATTAAACTTGATTAAATAGCTTCAACTAACTCAAATGAGACGATAGGCATGCACTTAAATTCATACCAATCTCTCTATTCTAAAAAAAAGTAACTGGCGCTGCCGCTGCCTCTGTCGCTGCCGGCAACGCCGCTGTCAAAAGCTTGTCACGCTATCTCCTCCGAAACCGCTGGGGGGTATGGGGTCGAGACCGATACCAATCCATGCAGAACAATGTGGGGAAGAAAGTAAGACATGTCTCATATTCGTCGGACTTTAAGTTTTTTTTATTAAATTTTATGTTTTGTGGGAAAATATTGACTTTTTCATGTTCAGATTACGATAACTCGCCAAAAAAGGATCGTAGAATATTTTTTTTTTTTACAATCTAAGACTACAGACATTTCTACTTCAAACAAGACCTCGTTTGTTTAAAAATAATTTAAAACAGACTGATATTTTTATTAAAATTGAAAACCCACTTTTTGGAAATATTTATGCGTTTCGAGATATATAAAGTCGATGCTCTCAGACTTATTATGTTACAAAGAAAATATTTATATCAACTGGAAGATGAAAGCTTTCTCATTCATATAAACTTCATTTCAAGTCTCTATCTTAAAATTTCGATTTTTAATTGAATTTTAAAGAAATACTTCAAAAAAATCTTCTCATTCGCTTCCTTTGCAAAAGGACATGAAAGAAGATCCAATTTTTCACCCATAGGCGGGCTTCATCCATTTTGCCGGGAGGGGGGGGAAGCTTCAACTGTAAACAAATGAATGACTCAATCGCTGTAAACAACTATTGAGTCATTCATTCACTTGATTCACCAGAGGAGCGAGCGTAGCGAGCCTAGGGGCGAAGCCCCTAGTATATTAAAAATAACTAATTCATCATTCAATTTCTCTCTTACAAAAAGGCAATTATGAAGCAAAAGGCAATTATGAAAGGCATGGAAGAGTTTCGTAAATCTTTAAATTATTGATCTCTTTTCATCTAATTATTTATCATCATGAGGCAGTAAGGCAATGCATATATAGTGACCAATAAATAATATAACAAAAAACTTATAATGGGAGCTACGTCGCTGCAGACATTACCCCTCAGGTAGGCTCGGAATTTGTCGTTCTGAAACAGTTCTTTTGTAGAGGCACTCTCATATACGCATTCAACTCTTTCGGTGGCTTTCTGGGATCAATAGGGGATGTCACAGTTCGTCAGTCATAGTCCGGAGATTACCTTCGTTGACAGATGTGGCCAGACGGTGTCTTTCAGTCGTTCCTCTGGGGGCTGGCTAATAAACTTGAAGCAAACATCTTTTCTCATCGGCTCTTTGATTCTCGGCGACTTGCGGGGTCGTTCACTCCGTTTGGAGAAGTCAGGCT
This sequence comes from Dolomedes plantarius, assembly GCA_907164885.2. Classification (NCBI taxonomy): domain Eukaryota; kingdom Metazoa; phylum Arthropoda; class Arachnida; order Araneae; family Dolomedidae; genus Dolomedes; species Dolomedes plantarius. Next base: position 166,390,704 of record OU015493.1, read on the forward strand.
CTGGTCATCTCGAGTCGCTGTTCTATCGGCTTAGATTCTGTGATTGCTCCAAGTTATGTCTAGTTCATGGCAGCTCAGATATGCTTATTGTGGTCAGCTCTGCCCCTGGAGTCTCTCTTGTATCGGCTTAGTCTCTGTGATGGCTCCTCGTCGGTAGATCAGATTTGTGTCTGGTAGTCAGCTCTGCATCTGGAGTCTCTGGTCAGCTCTGCATCTTGAGTATATGTTCTAACTGCTTACAAATTCTCTTGCACGAATTATCACTGGCTCCACCTTCTCTTAATTTCTTATTGGCCATATATTTTCTTTTTGATTTTATTGGCTCCTACTCATCTTTCTCGAACATTCCATTACATCCTTCTCTGAGGCCGTGGTGCCTATCCTCATTACCTCTTTTTCCCATGGTATCCACGATCGTACTTACATCTGTTTTCCGTTTTCCTCATTACTACAAAATTACTTTTCCATTTATAGTTCCCTTCTTCATTCATCTCCGAGCCAAACTATCGTTTCACCACATCTGTTTCCTCTTTTTCGAGTCCTGCTAGTTCACTTAATCATTGCTACTTAGCCCTATTCCTTTTTTATCTCGTTAACTATGCTCTTAAAATTGGCTACCTTTACCTGTGCCGCTTCCTGTTCTCATCAATTTTGTACCTTTTGCGGTTTCTTGGGCTATTCCCCTGATCTTTTATTCATCCTCCATGAATTCTTCTCGATCTTTCTTCATTTTACCTCGTTTCTATGGCCCTCTTATTTTATTCCATATCTTTGTTTAATATCGACAAAATACCCTGCAACAACCCCTCTTCCTCCTTTGCACTCGGTGGTGCCTGCCGAACTCCCGCATTTCTGAAATAAATAAAAAGGTTGCCGACCCCTGCCTTAGATCTTAATTTCATAATGTATAGGGAGTTTACAGTATCTTTTCTAACCATATTTGTTTTTCTACTGTGGTAAGCCCTTTTGGATTTCGACATTCGCATATCACTGGGAAAGTTTTTTGGTTCTTGTAGTAAGAGCATCATCACCTCCTTGTGCCTCTCAGATTAAATCGAACACCCACATGGACGCCATCTGAGGGCCTTATATCCTCCTCCTACCCTTATATATCACACGGAGGAACTTTCCGGCTTACACATTTAACTTGTACATACCGTCTGTAAAACGAGGACATTCAGAGGCTGTTATCGGGTCTGGATCCGAGCAAACTTATCACCCAGTCCCGACGAGTTAACCACTAGGTTGTCCCAAGCGCTTCTAACCACAGATTGACAAATCAATTTTTTTTTGTTCTATGCATTTGAAAAATAATCTTTAAACACATGTATTGAAAAAAAATATTTTTTTTAATTTTTAAAATATTATATATAATTTTAGACTGACGTCCTATAAAAACATATGCAGGAAAAACATTTAAGATTTGAAAAAGTTCTTGCCTTTTATTTCAACATCTACCTTCTTATCTAACCAGCGCATGAAAATTATATTTCCTGCAAGGAGATAACACGAATATATTCGAACACAATTTTACGAAGTATATGTGTTTTGATATATTTCTTCTTTCCGCTTATATCATAATAGTTTTTTATGACTAAGAACCTATTCACGCAGAATGTATTGAAATATATATTCAATGAGTGAATTCAATGTTTTACCGTTCCCTGTCCTGATAATCTATATTAATATATAAATTTCAAATTTGTTTTACATTTTTTATCCAATAACCATGTACCGTACCCATAAGTGCATTATATCGTTGTATTCGATAAGACAATAGGAAGGTTCTAACGTCTTTATTTTTTTTAAATTGCTATTGGAGGAAATCCCCAAGGTAAAATGCAAATTTCACGTAAACCCTGCTAGAAGGCATGTCCGTATTTCTTTAGGGGTCCGGTGCTATTCAAATATGAAGAGCTGTGCAGTCATTTGAACAATACTTAAAAGTGACATTCATGATTGCTTATTAAATTTAAATTATTTAACCTAAGCAGTTTTTTAAACACTATTTACCTTTACTCAATAATGTATACTTATATATAAAGAGAGAGTGATTTTGTATGTGGAGGGTAGTCTCCAGAACCACTGCACCTATTTGAAAAATTCTTTCACTGTTTGAAAGGTACATTATTCCAGATGGACATAGGCTATATATTATGTATATCTGATCAGTAGAAATAAAGTTAGGGGCTTAATCCTACCAACCTCCATTGTTACCGCTACTGTCCTCTACCGGTTTTTGTGCCGAAGACTTCAAGGATTCTTAGCGTGGTGCCACCGCGGTGGGCTTCTGTTCTGACGTTAGCGGTTCGAACTTAACCGTTCTCCGGCATGCCTTTTTATTATAAAAAATTAACTTTAATTATTAACTAATGTAATATTAATTTGAATATTATTTTAGGAATATTATTTTAAAAAAACATTCTTTACTTAAAATCCTTTTTTTATTTTTAAATAAAACTACGGTCTCAAGCACACCTCTTTCTTTTAAAAAAATAAGTTTAATTAATAACTAACGTAATATTAATTTGAATATTATTTTAGGAATATTATTTAAAAAAAATTCGAATATTATTTTTAAAAAAACATTCTTTACTTAAAATCGTTTTTTTATTTTTGTATTTTTATTTCATCTCTTAACCTCTTTCTTTTAAAAAATTAACTTTAATTAATAACTAACGTAATATTAATTTGAATATTATTTTAGGTGCTTAAAATAATTAAAAAAACATTCTTTACTTAAAATCCTTTTTTATTTTTGTATTTTTATTTCATCTCTTATTGTAATTTTGGGATACCAATGTGTATCTATACTTCTATAATCTATAAATAAAAATGTAAATAAAAATGTAAATGTTCCTTTCTTCAAAACCTCAAATCTCCGAAAGTTCTTCACCCCTTTCTTTGAACTTTTGACACAACGTTGCATTCAAATACTTGACTGTTTTTATATATGTATTATAATTTGTCACGGTAGAGTGCGACCCCACTATCAGCAGTCCCAACGGGTCATAAAGTACGCAGTAATCGTTCTAGACAATAAAAGACGATCGAAGAGATAAGAGAACGCACATGGCTGAAGATATTTCCCGTCGAATACGCGAGAAAAATTCAAATATGAACATGGATTTCACAGCAGAAATTACAACGAAGCGTTGATAATAATTGAAGATTTGTGCTTAGAAATCGCGAACAAAGTTCTAAATCAATTGGGAATGCCATCACCGAATCGATCTGCTGATGCTTCGTTCGATGCAAATTTGTGTAGTGAACAAAATTGCAACATGGGTGATCTTTTGTCGTATGTGTAATCAAATAATCCTAAGCTAACGCTTAAGCAAAAAGGTATTTACGATCAAATATTGCAAACTGTCAATAACGGGGTTGGAGAAATCTTTTTAGATGCACCAGGAGGAACTGGTTAAACGTTCCTAATTAGATTGATTCTAGCAGCAATTCGATCCCAAAATGACATAGCCTTAGCTCTTGCGTCGTGCGGAATAGCTGCGAGATTGCTAGCAGGTGGAAGAACTGCACATTCCGCTTTGAAATTGCCATTGAACATACAATTCATTGAAACTCCCACGTGCAACATTTCCAAAGCATCCGGCATGGGAAAAAGTATTGCAGAAAGGAAAACTTATTTTTTAGGAGGAATGTACAATGGCACACAAAAAATCGCTCGAGGCTCTTCATCGATCATTGCAAGATTTGCGTGGAAACATCAGACCATTTGGGAATGCATTAATATTGTTTGCAGGAGATTTCAGGCAAACATTACCTATAATTCCTCGATCGTCACCAGCGGACGAATTAAATGCTTACCTGAAATACTCTACTTTGTGTCGACACGTAAAGACGTTGAAATTATCTACAAATATACATGTCCATCTGAAAAACGATCGACCAGCTGAGTTATTCTCACATCAATTGCTGGAAATTGGGAACGGAAAGGTGCCGATTGATCTGACATCAGGACGAATTTCATTGCCTCATAACTTCTGCAATATAGTATCGTGAAAAGAAGAATTGGTTGAAAAAGTATTTCCCAATATTCAAAACAATTATAAGAATCACGATGAGTGAACGAGCTATTCTTGCCGCCAAGAACAAAGACGTCTACGAACTTAACAATATCATTCAGTAAAACATTCCAAGCGAGGCGGTCACATACATGTCCGTCGACACTGTTGTGGAAGCAGATGAAGCGGTTAATTATCCAACAGAATTTTTGAATTCACTCGATTTGCAAGGGATGCCATCGCACGTGCTGCAATTGAAAATCGGCTTGCCAATTATAATGTGGCGAAATATCAACCAACAAAAGCTTTGCAACGGCACGCGGCTTGCAGTAAAAAAATTACTGAGCAACGTCGTAGAAGGAAAGATCTTCACAGGACTATTCAAAGGTGAAGATGTCGTCATTCCTAACATTCCCATGATTCCAACGGATATGGCATTTATATTTAAGAGATTGCAATTCCCAATTCGATTGGCGTTTGCAATCACCATCAATAAAGCTCAGGGTCAATCTTTTAATTGTGCAGGTTCTATTTAGACACGGATTGTTTCTCCCATGGACAATTATATGTTGCGTGCTCTAGAGTCAGAAAACCAGACAATCTATATACACTGAAGTGCCACTGAATTAGGGATACCTATCTAGTAACGAGTTGGGCCTCCTCTGGCTTTGATAACGGCTGCCACACAACGAGGCATAGATCAACAAGTTTCTGGAAACGTTCCACGGGAATGGCTTGCCAAATATTGGCTAAATCTGTCCATAATTCAGTAAGGTTCTTTGGTGCTGTGTGATGGCCTTTCACGCCTTGTTCCAAACCATCCCAAAGATGCTCAATAGGCTTTAATTCTGGGCTTCTAGGTAGCCAATTCCTGAAAGAGAAGTCAGAGGAATGCTCATCCAACCAGCCAGTAGCCAACCGGGACTTGTGAGAGGTACAGTTGTCTTGCTGGAAAACTCCATTACCGTGCGAATAACAGAACAGCATAAACGGATGGAGGTGATCACCCAGCAACTCTACATACCGAATTGCATTGAGGGAGGTTGGTACACGCACCAAAGATCCCAAACTGTGCCACGAAAAAAACACCCCATACCATGATTGAGCCACCATGCCCTTGTACAGTTCCAGCCAGGCATGCAGGATCCAAGGCTTCATGAGCCTGACGCCATATTCTCAGCCCCTCGTCGGCGTTAAGTAGTCGGAATCGAGACTCATCACTCCATGCTACTCGTTTCCAGTCCTCTACACTCCATTCTCTGTGCTCTCTTGCCCAGGCAAGACGTGCAGCCTGATGGCGAGTATAGAGCAATGGTACTCTCGTAGGTCGACGGCTCCCGAAACCCATACGGTGAAGCGAGCGTTGCACAGTCCGTTTACTGACTGTACGACTGGCGCAGTCATTAAACTGGGTGGTAATTTTAGATAATGTTTGGCTTCGCTGGCTACGTACAATACGCCTGAGCCGTCTCTCACCACGCACTGTCAAGGATAATTGTCCTTTGCAGTTTGCCCGATCGCTAGTTTTTTTTTCCACCATCCATGTATTCTTGGTATACTCTTGACACTGTCGACCTTGAAAATCCTAGCTGTCTGACGATTTGGGAAATTGAATGGCCCATGCGTCGCGCACCTATGATTTGTCCGCGATTGAAGGCGTCTAAATCAGGCAGTTTACCCATACTGGCAATTCCAACAACTAATTCAGAACAACCACAGTACGAGCTATATATGCAGTTACCACAGCGCCCTCACTTGCGCATACATGATGCGCACCGCTACACAATTTGCATAGGGTTTGCTATCCCTAATTCAGTGGTACTTCAGTGTATCTGCACAGACAATGGGACAGCAAAAAATATTGTATACCCACAAGTATTGTAAAATTAAAGATTTTTTAATTTTTTTTTTATTTCCAATGCAGCGGGCGAAGGGGAACACATTTCTTTCGCCAAGATATTACATAAAACAAGCAAGTACTAAAAACTGAACTATAAAATATGTTGATGGGTAACGTTACTAGCGTCCGTAGCATACTTTAAGCTACATGTGCCCCCTGGGTAGTGCTAAATGAGTAACAGCTTTGCAGCCTTTATAAATTAAACATATTAGAAACGTGCTTTCCCTTTTCTCTCTTTTCCATTTAACTTGACTGAGCCACAGCAACGCGTGGCCTGGTACAGCTAGTCTGTCATATTTTGCTTATTTGCTTTAACTTATGTTTACTTAAACAGTACTATTCAATATTGACATTTTGAATTTTCCATGCTATTAAAAGGAGCGGAACTTACGATTATTCCAACTTTTTTACTTTATAATCACATGTTTTTTCCTTATACTTTATGCTGTTTAAACGTCTACTTATTGCGGATCATTTAGTTCTTGCACTTCTGATTTTGTACTTACATTCTATTTTTAATAATTTTTACTCCTTAATTCCTTATTTTATTTATCTTGTGTTGTTTTCATTACTTCAAATGATTACCACTATATCAAATTTGTTGTCTTGAATTAAATCTTCGCTATAAATCTATTAATTCAACGGAGATAAATAAATGATAATAAAATTTTCAATCTATATCATGGCTTAAAAAAAAAAACAATAGAAGTCTATAAATTAAGAGCTATGCTGCCCAAGAGAAAATTATCTGATTAGATTTTAAAAGTTTAGCTTATGTTTCTCATATTTTCTTCAAAAAATATATTACATGACAAGAAAAATGCTTGCCGCAAAATGATGCAAGGACATGGAAGAAAGTTTTCACTCAAGAAATTTTATCATCCATCATCTTTAGGAAGTATTATTTTATTTTCATGATTTTTTAAGAAAACTACATTTTTGAATTACCTCTTTTCTTGGGAATTTATTAGCCGTTTACTCAGGTAGGGAGGTACCGAAAATCTATGATAATTTCTTGGGTCTTAGATTTTCAAAATAAGTTGTTGTGTCCAACACGGCAACGTCTATGTCTATTACGAGATTCATCTATCCACATATAGGTGACTAAGAATCTATTCAAGCAGGTCGTATTGAAATATATATAAGGGAGCGAATTTAGTGCTTTACCTTTACCTGTCATGATAATCTTAATTAATATCAAAGTTTCAAAGTTGGTGCTTTGGATTTTTTTCCCAATAACCTTCTGTACCGTTTAGCATTATATCGTTCTATTCCATATGTAAATAAGAAGATTCGAACATTTATATTTCTTTGAAAAATCGTTATTGGAGGAAATTCTCAGGGTATGTGAAACGCTATTTCATGTAAAATCCGCTAGAATTGATGCCGGTATTTCCTCAAAGGCCAGGTGCTATACAAACATGCAGAATTTTGCAGTCATTCTAACATATAGGTGAGTCAGCATAACACCCTAATTTCAGCCTTGGGATCGATTTGGCCTCGGGAATCGAACCCACGATCTAATGGTGAAGACTCTCATTGTCAGTGGGACAAATTCCTGAGCCACCACTCTGCTAAATAAGTGTTTCACATCATTTTTATGATACTGTGACACACATAATATTTACACCTCAGAAGATTATGAATGGAATTTTAAGGCATGTAAAATTTTTCCTAGTCTCTATTTTTATGCGCAAATTAACTAACAAATAGAAATACTTCCTTTATATACGAAAACTAACTTTTTCCATGCATACAGTATGAGTTAATTGGTATCACAGTATTCCATGGTCAACAAATATGTTTTTTAAATAGTGTAAAACATGACGATTATTATATTAAATGTAAATAAAAGTAAACAATTAAAAGCCATACACGAAAACATTTTTGCAACGATGCTTCAGTGATCCAGTAATCAGCCCTAAGCTTATTTAATTAAGTTTATTTCAGTACTATATACATATCTACAAGATTTAATAAACTGAGGGTGTTAATTATTAGGCAACCGCAATCCTTACAGAACTAAACTCAGGGTGTTAATTATTAGGCAACCTCAATCGTTACAGAACTTACATATCCATTCGCCTGCCACATACTGGTGGAAACACGAAAACACATTTCATGCGGTGCTCACACAGCACCCTCTCGCGGTGAAAGGGAGAAATAAGCAACACTCCCCACCTGAACTCTCATGAGTTCACTTACCTTAGATTCCAAACATTTTGCAACCAATAACCATTTACAATTACAAGAATAAAAACACAAAGAATATATCAATACAAACATCAAAATTAAGCATAATTTGATAAACAAACGCACACAAATAAGAATATAAGAAGTAAAAAAGTGGTATGCACTAAGTATTACACAAATTAGAACTTCAAGTATTTTAAATGAAAAAATAATTAATAATCAATGTTGCAAATGTATTCACACACAGTACAATAATCAATAACACAGATAGGAAATCAACATTATACTTTTCAATTAGACTTACATAATTAAGGGTTAATTTCTAAATTATAAACAAGTTGTATTGAGCGTTTTATGTTACCTTTAGGCGTTTTGATAAGAAGAGAACGGACATTTCCGTCTCGTCCCGGATACAGTTCTAAAATCTTTCCCATCATCCACATATTCCTAGGGTAACGCTCATCATTGATTAAAACAATATCATTCACTTTAAATGAAGAAACTTTACCTGGTTGTTGAGAGATATACGCTGATCTGAGATTAAGTAAATACTCCTTTCTCCATCTATTCCAGAAATGATTCAAAAGGGTTTGTTGATATTTAAATTTCTTTACCAAAGAATTCCTATTAACAATTAAGTCTTCATTCTTATGTTTAGTTACAGGTAAACACATTAACCTTTTTCCAACTAGAAAATGAGATGGGGTAAGGGGAGAGGGTTCTGAGGGTTCGTTGTACAGATACGTGATAGGCCTAGAATTAACCATGGCTTCAATTTCTAGGAATACAGTTTCTAATTCCTTAAAAGAAAGAGATGACCTTCCAATAATTTTCTTTAAGCATGTTTTAACAGTACGTATCTGTCTCTCCCAGAAACCTCCCCACCATGGACTTTTTTCAACAATAAATTTCCAAACAATACGTTTGGAAGCAAACATATTTTTAACTTCAGGATTATTAATTTGATTCCACCATTTCTTTAATTCACAATTTGCCTTTTTAAAGGCCTTTGCATTATCTGAATTAATACAGAACATAAACCCCGACGAGAAATGAATCGACGGAATCCCAACAAAAATGAATCAGTATTCATATTAAGAACTAATTCCAAGTGAATTGCTCTTGTCACTGCACATGTAAAAATAAGTAAATAACATTTTGAATTAGAATCATTCACAAAAAAGGGTCCGGCAAAGTCCACACCACATACATCAAATCGGGGATGTTCTTGAATTCTGTCAGGGGGTAGTGGAGCTACTACCTGAGTTCCAGGCTTCGCTTTCAAACGTCTGCAAATTAAACAGTTATTCAACACCTTTTTTACAAACTGTCGACCTTTGATAATCAAGAATTGTTCTCGTAAGTGCGTTAAAGTAGCATCTACACCTGAATGACACATTTTACTGTGAGCATCAAGGATGAGTAGTTCAACAAATTTATCATTAGTTGGAAGAAGCCAAGGAAGCTTGGCTCTCTCGTCATCATTTGAGAACTGTAAGCGTCCTTTCAAACAAAGCAAGATATTGTCATCAAGTTCAGGATTCAGATTAAATATGCGTGAACCCTTGTCGATAGTACCTTTAGAGTTAAGTTGCATAACTTCCGCACCAAAATGATTTAATTGAGTAGTTTTTATCCAAAAGTACATGGCTTCCTGAAGTTCCGATACACCAATAGGTCCATTTAATTTCGAAGAATTTTTCCGGATATTGTTGACAAACCTCAATACATAAGCTGTAATAAACTTTTAGCAGTTTGCTAAACCTCGTCACGTCTAACAATGGTGTTGTATTCTGGACAGAAATCTGACAGGTATTGACCGCTTGTGACCGTTTCTCACTCGCGATGCTTTCTTCAACATTTTCTCTCTGCTGATTCATCGGCCAATCACATTCAGGCTGTGAGAGCCAACTTGGTCCATGCAACCAAAGGGAATTTTTCACAAGATTAAAGGCATTTTCTCCACGGGATAATGAATCCGCGGGGTTTTCTTTACCACTGCAATGGAACCACCTTCGTGGATCGGTAAGAGATTGAATTTCGGAAACCCTGTTACCGACAAAGGGCTTCCAATCTCTGGCGTATCCTTTCACCCAATGGAGAGTGATCTGGCTGTCACTCCAAAGGAATATTCGGTGACAAAGTTCAGGAAACAGTCCGGTTAAATATTTTGCTAACTTGGCAGCTACAAATGCAGCCATCAACTCTAAACGCGGAAGAGTCAGCGGCTTCAGAGGTGCGACACGACTTTTAGCTGTGATGAAGCTCGTACAGATGGAACCATTTGAGTTCGAATACCGAAAGTAGGCAACTGAACCGTAGGCGGCAGGACTAGCGTCCGCAAACAAATGGAGACTCACATCGTTTCTTTTGCAACTGTCAAAATATTTCCTGGGAATAACAAGTGTTTCAAGCACTTTTAGTTCTGATTTCCATTTTAACCACTCTCTGATTATTTCTGACGGAAGTGCTTTGTCCCAATCTAGACCTAGAGTCCATATTTGTTGTAAAAGGATCTTAATCCTCATTAAGAATGGTTGCGTGATTTCAATGGGATCGTAAACACTAGCCACTGCATGAAGGATTATTCTTTTTGTGGCCTGAGTATCTTCTAATACTTTGTCAAAATTATCACAGTTAATTTTTATTTTGTCAGTTGCTGGGGTCCAGATCATGCCCAGCATTTTTGATTCCTTTAACGCTCCTACATTATAACCTTTTTCCATCCAAAATGAAGTTAATTCTTCGGAATTAGATTTTAATTTCCTAAGATTCATCCCAGCATCTTTAAAAATGTTAACCGCGTCTGAAGATGACCTACATGCATCTTCAATTGTTTCACAACCTTAATACAAATCATCTACATACATCGAAGAGTCTAACATCGTGTAGCTTTCGGGATTCGTGTCTTTATATTTTTTAATATGAAACTTTATTACCATTACTAAAATCGCAGGACTACAAGAAAGACCGAATGGGAGACGTGCAAACCTCAAAATTTTATAATCTCGCTCATTGTCTCCGAACCAAAGAAATTTCAAAAACTCCCTGTCCCTTTCCGAAATCTCTATCATTAAAAAGGCCTTAGCAATATCTCCGTTAAAGGCAATTTCAAATTTTCGAAATTTTAAAATTAAGTCTAGGACAAGTGGGTTTAAACTGGGTCCAATGTCAAGAAATTCGTTTAATGATTTTACGCCCTCAGCTCTAGAAGTTCTCGCATCATATACAATTCTGCAACGCGTAGTTTCGGTAGGTTTAATCACCTCTCTGTGTGGCATAAAATAGGACGATTCCGTTATTTCTTGGGAACATTCTTCAATTATATTCTCTTTTAACTGTTCTTCTATCACGTTTTTATATTGTTGATAAATCTTTGGATTTCTAATTAATCTATTTTTAAGATTCTCAAAACGCCTTAATGCCACTGAGAAATTATTCTCTAACTCATTTGTATCCGATTTCCATAATAAACTTACCGAATATCTGTTTTCTTTAAACTTTATTCCCCTTTCAAAATGCTGAATCAGTTCCTTTTCCTCATTAGACATTGACGCGTCATCATTTATTCCCATCAAATCCAAACTCCAAATTGTTCTCAAAGAATCTCGTAAACAGGATGTCGAGTTTACAAGTACGCAATTCTGCGAAATTACGCCGTTTTCATTGAATTGTAACCCGACTGGTATATATCCAAACATAGTTGACACCGCATAAATTCCCTTAGTGAGATTTATTTTTTCCCGCACTATCTGCCAAAAGTAATCCACGCCTATAAGTACCCCTACGTTGACCGAAGTATCGCACATGTCAGCAATTCTCAATCCCAGACTTCATCATTTCAAATGTTTTTCCCGAAGCAATGCTAAGTGGCGCCGCTGTGATTACGTCACTCTCTAAACACGTTACTTTCATTTTATTCCTTTTCTGTTTATCGGAAACAAAAAATTTCACAACTGGGAAAGTCTTAGGGGAAGCATTTTTCATCCCAAAACAAAAAAGTGAGAGTTTTTCTTCCCCTATAATTTTTAATCCAAGTTTTTTAACTAGGCTAATGTGGATAAAACTCCAAGATGAAGCGCTATATAAAATTAAATTGGTTACTTCTGATTTGCCATTAGAATAGGCTAAAACCGAACAGGTTTGTAATAAAGTATTACTTGAAACATTATTAGACACTGAAAGAGTTTGCTCATCTGGGATATTTTCTCGCGCGTTGTCAGACGATATATTTTCGCTTTGTTTAATTTCAGGTGACTCTTTTTTCTCCTTCGAAACCGATTGCGTTCTGTTTCGATTTTGAAGATTAGTACATATAGATTCGTGATGCGATTTGAATCACCATTTCGTACGATTTTTTCTATTTTTACAAGCCCTACTTAAGTGAAAACTTTTAAAACAAACGAAACAACGATTTTCATCGCGTAATTTATACAGTTTCTCTTTGACACTTTTTTCACATGAAAACGAATCGTGGAATTTATTACAGAAGATGCATGCTCGATTATCAACAGTATTAAAACTGGCAGCCGTGGGTACATTTCTAAAGTATTTTTATTGCCAAATTGTGCATTTTCAGAACATGGAGGCACGGTACCTTTTCTCTCTTGCGTCAAAAAATTAGACGCTTCGCGACATTCAAGTTCGGTTTTTATGAAATGCAATAACTCTGAGATATTTATATCTTCATTAGATTTTTTCTTTCGATTGAATTCCAGCACTAGGTCTTCCGGGATTGATTTTAACAAAACAGGAATTAATAACTGACCGAATGACCTTTTGTTACGTCCTGTGCCTCCAAATTTCGAACGGAAATTTCAATTTCATCATATAATTTTCTCAAACCTTTAACATTACGTGAACTCCTCACAGGTTCTAAATTTAACAGTTTGCTCATGAATTGGCTCACTATTAAATCCCTTTTCCCAAATCTGTCTTTGAATGTCTTTACACTCTCATCATAATTTTTCTCATTTAATTCCAAAGCAGCTACTACATTACTAGCTGGACCTACAAGTAACGTTTTCAGATATGTGAATTTTTCTACCTTGTTAAGAGTTTCATTTCTATGTAGGGTAGGTGGGGGCAAAGGTTTGCAGTTTTGAGTTTTGGGTTTCTTACGGGCCTCCGTTAGATCCTATCGCCCCAAAAATTCACTTGTATTGTAGTTGGGTATCCCCTCTACCTTCTATAAAATAATGAATTTTTTCCCGAAATATTTAGTCACCGAATTTTTAATTTTACCAAAAGACCTGTTTGCGAACCTTTGCCCCAATCGGTGGGGCAAAGGTTCGCACTGCAAACCTTTACCCCACTCGTTGGTTTCTTACTGGATAGGCATCGGAAATCACAAAAAGAGTTGTCTAAATAATTTTATTTCACATTTTGTAATGTTTTTAAAGGTGTTACATATATAGAAAATCACAAATTGAACAGGTTAATCTGAATAAATTTTTTCTTAAACTAAATAACTTCAAAATGAAATATCAACTATTAACACAGAAAGTTGAATCTAACAAAGAAATTCACAAAATAAAAAAGGGTTAATCTCAATAATTTTTTTCTTAAACTAAAGAACTAACAATTAAAATATCAACTATTAACACTATCGTTATATCATATCTTAGGCTTTACTCATTCTTTTAAAACCCGTAAAAATTAAGCAAATTAAGGGGATGGGGGACATTACAAAGCAATTTTTGAAATTTTTACCTCAGAGATATGAAATTGGGTATAAATATTCATTAAAGTAAAACTATTTCAAACACCTTATAAAATTTTATAAATATTTAAAATTTTATTTTTTATATTTAAAAAATTGAAATTTTTATTATGTGTTTTAAAATGCTCCTTGCGATCCAATTTTTAACCTTATCCTTAATTTTGCATTTAGATTGCTTATACATTTTGATCAGGATTATGTTTTGATTTGTGCTTTCGTTGAATAATTAATTTTTAAGAAATATTTTTATGCTTGTACTCTGAATTCTCGTGAAATTTTTGTACTTTTCCACGCTTAAGTTAAACTTTGATAATCTGAATGATGTCGAAACCTGAAATGGATACATAACTTTATTTTACTGTATAAGAGGAGTCTTTGTAATAAATTTTATAAAATTTCGTCAAAAATTGTGACGCAAGGAGCATTTTAAAGACTTGCAAATCTGGAAATTACTCATTTAGAGCTTTTTTCCCTAACCAGACCTTCGAAGCTTATAATGTCTTGTAACAACATTTAATTCTTTTATCTTGTAAAATAGGTCTTTGTTCAGAGCTATTTTAATTTTGTGTTGTACTAATTTATTTTATTTTTAATTTATGGATTTTCAAGCATTTTACAAAAAATTTTCTGATTTAAAAACAGGCAGTTTTTATCAAAAACCATAATTTTTTTTCAAATTACAAAAATGTTAATTCCCATTAATAATAAAAGACGTTGTTAATAAGGATTCCTAATGAAAAGAGGACATGAAACAAATGTTAATAGTTAGAGCGGCAAAGGTTTGCAGATGGGGCAAAGGTTTGCACTGCGAACCTTTACCCCATGACTCCTGCAAACCTTTACCCCATTTCGTGCTGGTTCTGTTTCTGCAGAATGGACGCCACTGTATTTGAGTTAACCCAAAACTTAAGGTAGGATTTGAAAGGTTAATTACCACCCTAACATGCGAAAATAAGCCCAAAACAGTTCGTGAGTTTGAGTGATGCTCAAAATTACTCAAAAGTTGCAAAAAATTACATTAAAAGAGACGAAAATAAACTTACCTCATTTTCTCTGCGAAAGGGGGTCTTAACTCCAACATTTTTTACGAGGCAACTGACTGGAAGTAGAGGAATGCATTGCCTACCCTATTCTTCCTAAAACTCTTCCCGGTCATTTTAAAATGTATGTGCGAACCTTTGCCCCATGCGAACCTTTGCCCCCACCTACCCTATAGTGTTTTCAAAATTGTTCCAGAAATCCGTGAATTTGGTCGGATCACCGGAATACTTTTCTAAGAGTAATTTTGGAAGCTTAACCGAACTCTGAGCAACTTGAGAAATATTTATTTGTTGTGCGGCATTTGGTTCACAAGATTTATTATCATTCAATATTAAACTCATTATTTTAATTATTCGCGAACATTTCTCCTGATATTCTTCGGATGTAACTACATCCGATTCCAGAGATTCTAAATCAATTGACTCGTGAATTCTTTCATCTAGTTCTTTTAAATTAACCTTTTTTTCTAATAACAAGTCATAGGACTCCTTCAAGTCATCTTTATTTCCCGATGTTATACTTTCCTCAATTTTCTTTAACAATTTTGAAACTACAGTTCTTAAAGCCGTTCGTTTAGTTTTTAATCGTTGAAAGTTTTCAGCCATTTCTATATCATACATAGTACATGTACCCAAGACTGCACAAAAGTATCAAATCTATTTTTTTAACAAAACTCTTACCGTTATTCCTGTTCGCGCACAAGCATGATCCGGAAACAAAACATTTTAATTTCCATATCTTCTTCTTGTCGGCCTGGATGCACCAGTTTTGCAACGATGCTTCAGTGATCCAGTAATCAGCCCTAAGCTTATTTAATTAAGTTTATTTCACTACTATATACATATCTACAAGATTTAACAAACTGAGGGTGTTAATTATTAGGCAACCCCAATCCTTACAGAACTAAACTGAGGGTGTTAATTATTAGGCAACCCCAATCCTTACAGAACCTACATATTCATTCGCCTGCCACAGACTGGCGGAAACACGAAAACACATTTCATGCGGTGCTCACACAGCACCCTCTCGCGGTGAAAGGGAGAAATACGCAACAAACATTTTCTAAATGTCAACGATTATCCTATTTATTTAGTAACTAAAAAATTTATTAAGTTCTCTTATTTTGTTTTTACTCAATGCCTTTGAACTTCTTGAAATTATAATTTCTAAAAAGGAAAGATTAGTTAACTTCCGTTCATGAAAAGAAGAAAATTTTAAAAGAAAATTCATACGTTCTAACAAATTTATGTACCAATTTTCTTTTTTCCTCACTAAGCTTCAATTTATATTTAGTTTGTAATTAGAAATTTTCAATTAAAAATAAATATAAAAGTATTTCACTAATTTACTCCTTTGAAGATTTGACATTTTATAATAATATATGCTTAAAATATATTAATTTTGAATAAAATTATCCATATAAAATAATTTGTTTTTAATTTGGATATTAAAAATATTAGTATTAGAAATATAAATATAAAAAAGGAAATATTTTAGATTGTACTTGCAATGCCTATAGAAACATCATCATTTATGATAATTGAAAACATAGATAAGTTCTTTCAGCTTAATGATTTAAAAGTTCATAATTTTATATACTTTTATATAAAGAGAGAGCGATTTTGTACGTGGAGGGTAATCTCCAGAACCACTGCTCCTATTTGAAAAATTCTTTCACTGTTTGAAAGGTACATTATTCCAGATGGACATAGGCTATATATTATGCATATCTGATCAGTAGAAATAAAGTTAGGGGCTGAATCCTAACAAGCTCTATTGTTGCCGTTACTGTCCTCTACCGGTGTTTGTGCTGCAGACTTCAACGATCCTTAGCGTGGTGCTATCGCGGTGGGCTTCTGTTCTGACGTTAGCAGTTCGAAACTAGCCATTCTCCGGCACGCCTTTTTCTTTTAGAAAATTAACTTTAATTATTAACTAACGTAATATTAATTTGAATATTATTTTAAGAATATTATTTTTAAAAAATTAAATATTTAAAAAAAAGCATTCTTTACTTAAAATCCTTTTTTTATTTTTGTATTTTTATTTCATCTCTTAACCTCTTTCTATTAATTTGAATACAATTTTAAGTGCTTAAAATAATTAAAAAAACATTCTTTTCTTAAAATCCTTTTTTTATTTTTGAATAAAACTACGGTCTCAAGCACTCCTCTTTCTTTTAAAAAATTATTTTTTCTACTAATTTGAATACTATTTTAGGTGCTTAAACTAATTAAAAAAAACATTCTTTACATAAAATTCTTTTTTTATTTTTGAATAAAACTACGGTCTCAAACCACCTCTTTCTTTTAAAAAAATAACTTTAATTAATAACTAACGTAACATTAATTTGAATATTATTTTAGGAATATTATTTAAAAAAAATTTGAATATTATTTTTAAAAATATTCTTTACTTAAAATCCTTTTTTTATTTTTGTATTTTTATTTCATCTCTTAACCTCTTTCTTTTAAAAAATTAACTTTAATTAATAACTTACGTAATATTCATTTGAATACTATTTAAGGTGCTTAAAATAATTTAAAAAAAACATTCTTTACTTAAAATCCTTTTTTTATTTTTGAATAAAACTACGGTCTCAAGCACACCTCTTTCTTTTAAAAAATTAACTTTAATTAATAACTAACGTAATATTAATTTGAATATTATTTTAGGGGCTTAAAATAATTAAAAAAACATTCTTTACTTAAAATACTTTTTTTATTTTTGTATTTTTATTTCATCTCTTATTCTAATTTTGGGATACCAATGTGGCCATTGGGATACCAATTGCCGCTAGTATAAATATAAAAAAGGAAATATTTTAGATTGTACTTGCAATGCCTATAGAAACATCATCATTTATGATAATTGAAAACATGGATAAGTTCTTTCAGCTTAATGATTTAAAAGTTCATAATTTTTAAATAATAATTCCATAAAAACATTTCATAAACTAATTGTTAAATGCATGGCTGTAATTGGTGTCTCTGGGTAAAAAGTATATTAAGTTATTATAAATACTAGATGGGGATTTCGGTTTCAAAAATATTTTTATTGTTATATTTCTGCATGAATTGGGTTATTCATATTTTTTAAATGTTTTCTTCTAAAAAACGTCTGTTAAAGCTGAGAATAATTGCAATTTAATTTTAATTTTACGTAATTCAAATGCGTATGTAAAGGCTCTCTATTCCAATTTTTTTCTTGCATTATGGGGCTTTTAATTGCACAAACTGCAAAGTGAGAACGTTGAATGTACGTATAAAGATGTATGTAAAATACTAATCCATTTAAAATAAAATCAAGCTCAGAAAAACAAATTGACTGTTTTGATGTCAATAAAAGGAATTAAATTGTAGCCATATACAACTTTTAACGGTGAAAAAATGCATTTTTTGGTTTAAAGAAATTTAATCTTTTTCTATGGATTTAACAACGGAATTAAAATATCAAAGTAAAACGTTAACTCTAAATTCGATACGTACATCTACGTTTACATTTGAGAAATCAAACGAAAAGTTCATTTTCCCTGTTATAAACGTTATATAATATTTCTAACTGCAACCACTTTTATTAAATTTTTATACGTTCCTTTAAAACTGCATTTAAGCCTTTTAAGAAAAGCAAATAACTTTTGAGTGTTTATTAAATGCATTTAATTATCTCTATATTTTCCCTTTTGGTTGTAAATTTGTTTACTGAAATCCCCATCATCTACAGCTGGGATGTATAATGAGTTTTGTATAACCAAAAATTAATGAAAGGTTCTGTTACATGGTGTACTGGCTGTTAATATATTTTATTGTGTAGTTCAATGAAAGAGAATATTTTTATCAGTAATAAAATAATTTAATATGGAGTTGTGTTTCTTTTTTAATAAAATATATTCATTTTTCTTTTTGATTTCCTTGTTTAGCGATAAATTATTTCAGTAATTTGTTTTTAATCTTCGACGCCCTAGATAAATATTTCGATGGGAATTTATATCTTTGACTGGTTTCTGCCAAAGCAACTTTTTAAGTAAAGGTAGTTTATTATAAAATTTATGAATTCTCTTGCTTCATAGATAGTAATTTATTTCCAATTGTGTGTATACTTTATTAAAAAGGTCAACCATTATCTTACGTAATAAACGAAATAAAACATTAAAATTATAAAGCGTAGGAATACATAGCATATTGCTCTAAAATTGATAACATATTTTCTTTTAAATTCTCTTATTCAAACTTGGCAGTTTTTACTCAAAAAGTTACAAGTGCTCTCAGTTATTGAAATAAGGTAAGCCTTAACCCCAGAGACGACACAGATTTCTCAGGGACACAAACTTTCTGCAGAAGAATTAACATGTTGAAAAGTTTTCTTATCAAATCTTGTATCATGATTTGAGATTAAGTGAAAAAAATTAAAACATCATGGTTTTTATTCCAAATATCTTTCACAATTATGCCCAATTTTAGTGTTCACGCAATATAAAGACTACTGGACACTTGTTATATGTCCTACGATGATCAGATGAACAATATGTCTTTCTTATTTTTGATTTATTAAAATTTAATTTAAGTTCTTTGTACGTTATACTATTTTAGTTTCAAAGTATTAAAGTTGTATGCGTAGAACAAAATTTCTGAAAACTCTTCCAATTACAAATTAACAAATTACGTATATATATATATATATATATGTGTGTGTGTGTGTGTGTGTGTGTGTGTGTGGGTATGTATGTATGTGTGTGGGGGGGACGGGGGGGGGGGCTTAGTACAAGAAGTGCCTAAGTCAATTTTCTCCAAAATGACTTTGTTTGCTTATGTCTCTTTAAAAAAATATTATTTTCAATGTAAGAAGTACCCTAGTCTGTACAATGGTTTACAAAACACTCTTAAAGCATCGGACGGATTTAGGCACGTCTTACATTGTAAATAATATTTTTTAAAGAGGCATAAGCAAACAAAGACATCTTGGAAAAAACTGACTTAGGCACTTGCACCAAGCCACAGATGTGTGTGTATGTATATATATATATATATATATATATATATATATATATATATATATATATATATATATATATAGGTAGTTATCAAAATAATGGATGCATATCAATATTAGTGGTGTGTATGAAAGTGCTTCGTATTCCTTAAAAAACAAATCTGGGGACCACTATTATTTTTAGAAGTTAGTGTATACATTTTTCTACTCTAAGGTAGCAGTAATTAAACTATGGGCATCAGGCTCTTTGGGGGATAGCGTAAGATGTCAAACCTTGTAGACTGTGGAGAGCGGACAAATTGTTGAAGTGCGTCTAATTGGAGTATCTGTTACAACATCCCTCATGGTTTGGGGTGTTCACCGAGCTAGGATATTGGTAGTTATGACAGCATACTGAGTGTACTGAAAGACAAAATCTGTGAAAAAGAATAGTGGACGAAATGGAGAGCTAAGTGAAAGAGACTGACGGGTCTTGAAGCGGATTGTGACATCAAAAAAGAAGACAACTGAAGCCGACTTGATCGTAGAGCTCCATCGGAATCTGCAGGCTCCCGTATCAGTCATTACAGGTAAGAGAAAATTTCACAAACAAAAATTTTACGGCAGAGTAGTAATTCCCAAGGCACTTGTGACAGATGTGTATACAAAACGTCCTCTACAGAGGTGCCACGAGCACAAGTCCTGTTTGAGTGATACGTCAAATATGACATTTGGTTAAACAAATCATTGTTCACTTTGTTCCCCGCAACAATGCGTGCGTATGTCCGAAAAACACCTACACAAGCATATGATCATGCTTGTCTCATGCTAGCTGTCAGACATTTCTGAGGGTTTTGACGGTCATCTCAAGGTTTTCAAAAGGGATCTATTGTAACCCTGAAAGGGAGATTGACTGGGAAGGACTATGTAAAACTTTTAGCCGACCAGATCCCTCCTATGGTGCACAATTTTTTTCCTGCAGGAGATGGCGTTCTCCATGGTGATAATTCTCAGATCCATACAGCTAGACGGGTCAGGTCGTGGTTTGGGAAACATAAAGATCAAGTCAAACATTTTATCAGGCCCGCACAGTCCCTAAACCTCAATATCATCGAACTGCTGTGGTCTGTTTTAGAGAATAGAGTCAGGAATCGATATACACTATCAACATCTCTACAGGAACATTGACAATTTATCAATAAAGAATGGTATAATATTCCCTTAACATTTATTCCTGACGTGCATAATTCAATTCCATAATGAATTCAAGTGGTATTAAATGCCATAGATGTTCCTATGCCATATTGATAAAGAATTTCATATTATTCCTAAATGTTTCTATTATTTTTATAACCACCTTTATATATATTCCAATTTCTTTGGTATAATATATTGATTACTGCTTTAAAATATATTCCATGAAAGTTATTTCTTGGGCCCTACCTGATCTGAATATTTTGGATAATGGAAACACAAATGTAATAGAAGTCAAATATATGTTCATCTGTGTTAACAGCGGTTGTATAAAACTAATCAAAGCTTATAATACCTTCTATGACTATTAAATTTTAGGGTGAAATATTACTAGCAAAATAAAAAAAGGAAAAAATAATGAGTTTTTATAATGAATTCCTGACATCTTACGCCTTTCATGCGTAAATAGAAGGATTTTCAAAGATAGTTCAACAATAAACACCTTAGATATCTTATTTGAAATGAACAAAAGCGATACCTGACTAACCATCAGCATATATTAATGCGACTAATCATTATATTTTCTCGCCTCCAAGAGAACACTCATTTCCGAAAACCCTGTAGAAAATCACACTTTATACCAAGTAACCCGAGAATCCAATGTCAACGAATACTACTAAAGCAAAGATTCCGCGTGTGTGAAAGAGAAATTACCTGGTGCTTCGATATTTGTTTTACTGCAGGTCGTTAAAGAGGCGTTGTGACTGCCTAATCCCCACCTGATTGAATTAAGGCAAATCTCGGTTAGCTGCTCGGAGCTCTGGGGGAAAGCAAAATCCACGCAAACAGCAATTTCCAGACTCATTGTTACAAGCAGGGAAATATATGTAGATATATAATTAATTTGTTTGCCGCTTTCATTTATACTCAGCAAACACTGTTAATGGAAGGAAAGTTAAACGAGTACATTACGGTAAAGGGTATTATATTACTGGGAAAGAAAATATATATTGCTTCAGAACAATAATACACGTTAAATGAAATGCTTTAACTTTCTAAAACAAAATCGTATTTTCCTTTCACAAACTTTATATTCAAAATATAAAAAAGCTTGAAATTTTAGAGTCATGCTTCACAGGTATACGCAAATATATACATATATATATATATATATATATATATATATATATATATATATATATATATATATATATATATATATATATACAGTCCAGTCATATTAATGTGACCACCGCCTACTTTTGACGTCAACGTCAAATAACCAGTCGCAGAAGGCACGTGTCATCAGCAAATTTGGTGGATATATAAAGGGTGAAGTAGGCATTCGGAAAAAAAATTCAGTTCTTGCAGTCATGCAGAAACGGAGCGATTTATCCGACGTCCAAAAGGGCATAATCATTGGCTTTCGGGCCAATTGTGGAAGCATTTCTGAAACAGCTAATTTTGTGAACTGTTCGAGGGCCGCCGTGGTAAAAGT
This sequence comes from Dolomedes plantarius, assembly GCA_907164885.2. Classification (NCBI taxonomy): domain Eukaryota; kingdom Metazoa; phylum Arthropoda; class Arachnida; order Araneae; family Dolomedidae; genus Dolomedes; species Dolomedes plantarius. Next base: position 166,413,242 of record OU015493.1, read on the forward strand.
ATACCATGCATGGAAAAACAGCACTTTCCAAAATCAGCGACGTGGCAAATGTGGTGCACCACGGGTCATAGATGGCAGAGGTGAACGACGGCTGCGGAGATGCGTTCGGGCGAATAGACGTGCAACCGTTGAGCAACTGACCGTCCAGATGAACCAAGCGGCTACCAACAGTGTCTCCACAACAACGGTTTAGCGAACGTTGCTGTTTATGGGCCTCCGCAGAAGACGCCTGGGTAATGCACCTATGCTGACTGCTGTTCATCGGCAACGAAGGCTGGAATTCGCACGCCAGTACCGTAACTGGACTTCCACTGAGTGGAGACAGGTGGCTTTTTCCGATAAATCACTTTTTATGCTCCATCGGACAAATGCACGTTGGCGTATACGGCGTGATACGTCTGAAAGCAAACACCCTGCAACAATTGCCGGAAGGGTCCAAGCTGGAGGAGGTAGCATTATGTTCGGGGGAATGATTTTGTGGTATTCTCTGGGTTCACTCATAATTGTGGAAGGCACGATGTATCAGCACAAGTATGCATCTATTCTTGCGGACCATGTTCACCCCTACATGCGAATTGTTTTTCTTTGGGATGATTGCATCTACCAGCAGGACAATGCGACGTGTCATAATGCTCGCAGTGTACGTGCGTGGTTCGAATAGCACCAGGATGAGTTTACCGTACTCCCTTGGCCAGCAAATTCCCCGGACATGAACCCAATCGAGAATCTGTGGGACCACCTCGATCGGATTGTTCGCACAATGGATCCTCACCCGCGTAACCTAGCGCAGCTGGCCACGGCACTGGAGTCGGCATGGCTTAACATCCCAGTGAACACCTTCAGGAACCTAATTGACTCTCTTCCTGCACGTCTCGCAGCGGTCCGCTCTGCGAAATGTGGTTATTCTGGATTTTGACAGGTGGTCACATTAATGTGATTGGACTGTACATTTATATATATATATATATATATAACAATTTTTTGAAGTGTTCCTGAAGGTCTAAATTATCAATAACGGAGACCACTTACGATACCGGCAAGGGATTCCTATTCATTAAACGAACAGTTTTGTCGATGGGCAGAATTTGGAAAATTATGCCGTTTAAATAATAACGAACGAATCCAAATCATTATACGGCGATCGATGCAATATTCTCCAATCACTGTCTACGGACGAGAGTCTATGAGACCGTTTTTAATCTACCACTAAGCATTTTATAGTAAAACTGTTTAAAACGCCTGAGCTTACAACCATTTTAAAAGTTTGTAAAATTATTATGGAGGAGATTTAACACCATCTTTTTCAGAGCTAGTTTTAAAATTGTGCCTAATTTGTTAGGTTCATTTGTAAATCTTAACTGCTATTTATTAACATCTGTGTTTTAAAGCGGGGTATGACATGACATTGCCAAAGTTCCATTCAGATGGGAAGCTATGCAAAATTTCCTTCACTATCCGATACGGCAGGGCTCTGAAAACACTAGACGATATTCAAAGAAAATTTTTACGGAACTCGACTAAAGCATAAAAAATTTTACAGGAAAGTGATATTGAAGATATTCATGCTCGCGTTCCAATTGCATGTAAAACCTTCATACTTGTACATAAAAATAAAGCATGAGTTTCTGGTGGCCCTGTGGTACAGCGCGCCGGTTTTTGGTGCTGAGGGTGCTCGGAACGAATCCTGTCGCTCCACGAAAAATGCCCCTCGTTTGTGTCGTCTCTTCATAGGGGGTAATACTATCTGCCTATATGGTGCTCCCATAATAAAATGGACAGTAAACTGCGGCGTAATATAGGCGAATGTTTGACAAGTTCCTCCTCTTAAAAAAAACCTGTTGAAGCTGACGGATGATAGCCATGGACTTGCTCATATCAGTGTTAACATATAGAGAATTTTTTTACAATAATTGTCTACTTGAAGTTTGTTTTTATAAATTACCGATGGCACAGATTAATAGACAACTACAGCCAGAAAAAAGCACAACACAAGAAACACAAAAAATGAATAAAGCTGCAGCAAATAGTGTATGAATCCAGAAGTCCGCTGGCCTCACAGTAATGGTCCACAAGGAATCGTTTAGTAAATGCAGGACAGTGAAACAAATGTTCACAGTTCATGACCCGTCCCAAGTCACAGAGTCTGCAGAAAGTCTCTAGAAACAGTGTTGAAGCTGTCTAAATGTTCCAGGAGACAGTCATGGCCAGTGGGTAGTCTAACCTCGGCCACCATTTTATGTCTGGGCCATTTAGAGACACCAAATAAATTTTCTCTCCCTGGCTTTTCAGAAGTACTCACGGCGAGTCTCTTTTTGAAGTTGCCGACTTGAAGTTAAAGATTTTGTTTCAAAATTGTACTCCTTAATAAAGAAAGAATTTTTTTTCGTATGTTTGCATTATATTTTCATTATTTAAAAGAAACGTAAATCATATTTTAAAATTTGTGTTATTTGGGGAAAATTACGGTGTACTCTTTTTGAATCATATCCTTTAGTGGACAAAATTTCCAAAATTACTAAGGTAGCAGAAAAAAAATTCTTTCGCTACAACGGAGTGCAACTTAAAAAAAATCTTTAAATCCAAGTGGACAATCACTGGAAAAATTTTCACCATGGGTTAACACTGAGATGAGAGAATGCAATATATCTAACTATACAACGGCCTTAAGGAGTATCTCTGTGCATTAAGCTATTTTCAGTGCTTTTACGTATTTCTTTCCACAGAGACGTTGTTACTCCTGTTAATAAGTTGGTTTCAGTTAATCACTTTCTCGCATAGACAATTACACAAACTAAATATGAAACTTCGGTAGAAATTATTATAAAAGCACGTTAATACCCTAAAGGACATAACGCCAAGTTTCAAACAACTTAATAGGTTCTAATGGAAGACTTACTAAAATATTCCTAGTTAATGGTTTAATACATAGCCGTTAGACCTAAGCTTACATCTTTTTGCTGTTCCATATGCAGCGTAATGAAACTCCGTGCAGAATATGCATGGGAAAACGAAATACATAGGGAAACACTGAACGTGAATCATGAGATATTAAATTAATTTTGACAGCGAAAATTTTATTCAGTATTACTTATTAGTCTGTTAGTCTGTGTCTCTGCAGAAATAAAGGAAATTAATTAGCAGTCCATCTCTTATTGCCTTAATGAATACATGCAAAAAAGAAGCAAATATCTCGAGGGTATAGCATCTCCCAGAAGTTTGTCAACACCCGTGAGCTCATAATTAATAAGAGACTGAAGAGAGTTGATGAACATAATTAAAATTTTTCTAAAGTACATGCAAGTGAGACCTGTAGCTTATTTGTGGTGACGGTATCAGGAAAATATGTCGCTTAATTAAACGAATGGTTTATGTACATCGAGTAACAACAATTAGGCGCAAACGTGTAATTTTTCTGCTTTGATACATACTGTGGTATCATTAAATATATCCCGTTTGAACGGCAAATAGCAATTATGTTGGAAATAAGTTTCTGTGAAATTTTGTAATTCCGGAAAATAATTAATCAGCCGTGACTTTCCACGCTAATGTAAGGTTATGCATATTCAGTATTTTTAGCAAATATGTAACGTTAAATTTGACGCTGTAAATTAAAACATGGAATTTATATAAAGTTATTGTTAAAACTTTCTAACACTTCGGAAACTATTCGTTTCACAAGTAAGGATTTTTATTTAATTGTGCTTTACTAAATTATCCTTAAAACTGCATTATTACGCAAATCATAACCATATTTCATTCCGTACTAAATACCTTTATCTGTGACATTTATCGATTTCTAGGCGTTTATGGTTTCTAACGTGGAAACCAAAGTCAAAGTAGGAAACATTTCTAGTGCAATCATTTCTAACGATGGATATTATGTCAATTTCTCTTTCTAAGTGTACATGTTAATCAGGTAGATTTAAATGAGTTAAAATTACTTTCTGAAGAGAAATCTATCATTAATAATATAATTGTAATGATGTGTTAGGAAGTATCAATTTTACCTACGAAATCATGGGCTGTTGCACTTTACACTCACGGTAATGGGATATTTTGAAATTCCGTTTTGTAGACGAAAGAAATCTTTCAAAAGAACGGTTGAAGACCGCTTCCAGAAAGCAAATAAAAAACAAACAAACAACAACAAAAATTTCCTTTTTTACCGGCACAGAAAAATATACAGGATTTTTTACTAACAGCGAAGAAGGCTTGCAATTATTAAAGGAACAGCAAAATGTCTCCTTAAAAATCAATTTGGTGATGAGAGACGAAGTATTTTTTCTTCAATGCCGCAGACACTTTTTCCGGAGGACATTTGCCCTTCCATTAGGTAGTTTTGTTTAGCTATTTTACTATGGGAATCTCACGTAAGTGAACCAACACCTCTATGAGGGGACAGTACGAGAACTTCAATGCTTTATATGTGATTCGAATCCGATCACTCTGTTTGAAGCAGTGACACCAACCACTAACGATCTAAGTGGCGAGGTATAATAATTCTGGATTCAAAAATCTCTGAATCCCTGAAGTAAAGGAAAAAATTCTGGAGACAATTATTTTAATACAGCTGAAACTCTGTATTAAGAGTTACCTAATATAAAAATTCTCATCTTTCACAGAAATCTAACCATATTCAGATAGTTTAGGTTTAACGGGGAATAAATCCTCAAAATGTAAAGCATCAGGAATTAAAATGTTGTCATGCAGTTTTTTCTGGAACGCACCGGCATATTACAGGCCGTTTGTGCCACTGTATTAAAATTGGATGATTAATTTGGGAGAATCCCTTGTTGCCAGTCATATTTCGGTCAAAATATACTTTTGTCTCACACTGAATTAAGTTAATAAGTCGAAATCTCCTTTAGATAGTTATTTTAACAGTAGATTTAATTGCACAACATTTTATGTTGCTTTTCATTTCATTACTATGTTTTAAAGTAGAGTTATCTTTGAGTTATTTTTCTATCTCTACTTTTTAGGATAAAAAGTCATCATTTGCTCTCCATTTCCTAAATAGAATTCCTATCGTTTACCAATTAACAGATATTATTTTAGCAACTACATATCTGGAATATACCCCCTAAAGTAAGGCATACAACATATTGATCACATATATTGATTCTTGTATTTTCCTTCCATTTCAAAACACACCCGTAGCTGTTAACTACTCACAAACCACACATCTGCCTTAAACTGAAGGGTCTGAATACCAGCAATAATAACATACTATAAATACCACACATTCCATAAGTACCATATAAGATATAGCTTCTAATGCAATTCGCTGGACTACCAAATGAAATCAGCAAACAGCCTGATTCAATATCATCGCTTTGCCCACCCGGCACATTTTGCATTTTTCGATAAGATCCACGGGCTATACATTACTTTAGTCCAACACTATGTACCGCTGTTTATGCAAAATAGTTATATCGAATTTCTTGTTTTCTTTCGAGCGTGATAATTTGTTATTCTATGGATAAGATCGGAAAGATGATATAAGATATTTCATTGACGTAAATGCATTTTTAAAGCGTGTTTTAATGTTAACCCCACAAATTATTCCAAATAAATACATTGCAAATTCGTGCAAGTAAACAGTGCCAAAATTTTTATCATTTATTGAAAAAAAAATGAAGGTACATATATTTTCATACAGTTAATAAATTGTGCAATTGTGTCGGCATATTCAATAAATAGGTTTAATTAAATCATGAATTCGTGACTTAAATATTTTTCAAGATATCAAAATTTCTTTATAAATCGAAAATAAATCATGATACTTTCGATGGAATACATTTTTATCGCATACATTGCACGTAACTCGCTAATAATATAAAATTACATCAATTTTTTCCAAACAAATCACGTACATCCAAACTCATTCCAAATAACTTAATCCTGCCATTTTAACTCATTCCGAATATATATTTCGAAAATTCGTGCAATTAAACAATGCCAAAATTTTTCTCATTCATTGAAAAAAATGCATGTACATATATTTTCATACACTTAATAAGCTTAGTAATTGTGTCGACATATTCAATAAATGTGCTTATTTAAACCATGAATTCGTGACTTAAAAAATTTAGAAAATCTCAATTTTTTTTTATAAATTGCAAATAGATCATGAAACTTTCGATAGAATACAATTTTTAACGTACACTTTTCCGTGACTAATCCCCTTTGCCAATAATATAAAATTACATTAATATTTTCCGAAACAAATCACATATTTCCAAAACGCAGTTCAATAAGCATCTACGTACGCGCAATTGCTCTTCATTGCTCGGACTATAGAACCAAATCAACATTAGACAACTCATCAAGCGCGAGTCGTGACTCGGCAAATAGGATTTTCAATTTTAAAAGCTAACGGCCGCAACAACAGACGAGCGCGCACACAGTAATTCGACTGCGTCTTTGGCATTAAATGCGCGCTCTCCCTTACGTGTGTCGCAATTACTCCGCACCGGATTTTATGAAAGGCAACTTGCGTCGTCAATTTTATTGCACTCACAGCGACAGCCCTATTAACTCTGTTCGGGATTGTGCTGCAGCTCTTCGTTATGCGCAGCTGTTGCCCGCTTTATTTTCCAATCGAATGCGGTATTAAAACGAAAACTGTGCAGCATGGGTAGACCTCTGCATATTTTGCTTCCGAGCTGCTAATCTGTAAGCACTGAGGAATGATTATTAGGCGTGTTATAATGAGATACAGGGAAATATGTCTCTTAATGCTTGTGTTGGGGCAAACTCGATTGTTTTAAATAAACACGCTGATATTCGAAATGAATGCGGTATTTTGATGGAGATGCCCGATATAAAATTTCGAAAGATGTTTTATTAGAGATAATAAGAGAATTTGTATGGAAAGATAACAATGTGTTTCTTCGTGTCATTAACCAAGAGTGAAAATAAAAATAATCCCGCATTTTAATTTCTTTAATAATATTGATTTTCATTAAGTATTTGTTAATGTATGTTTTTGTTTTATATTTGCTGATCTCTGAAGTTTTGCGTGCATTCCTACATAATTCCACAATCGAGGGCTCGGTCCATGGATTGTAGTTCCCCCAACAATTCATGAAGCTCCTTGAGCTGTAGAAGTTATTCATTCATTTATTAGTTGGTGCACAGCTGATTTGTAGGAAATGTGTGGCCAGTTCTTGTGCCTGTGTGTATTGAGTCAAATCTGAAATTTTTCCCTGAATTTCGCTTTAGTCCTAAGTGACTGTGTGCGATATTTGTGTAAAGAAAATAAACTCTAAAAAGTAACCCTCACTTCTCTTTATGTTTAAATATTTCTCCTCAATCCCAAAGTACATTTTTAGAAAATGCAGATGTTAAAATATATAAGAATATATATACAGCAATGCAATCTGATATCTATAAATAATATCCTCGCTTCAGTTCAAATAACTGTGTGCGTCCTAAGTGACTATCATAAGTGACTGTGTGCGATATTTTTGTAAAGAAAATATATTTTAAAAAGTAACCCTCACTTCTCTTTATGTTTACATATTTCTCTTCCATCCCAAAGTACATTTTTAGAGAATGCTGAAGTTAAAATATATAAGAATATATATATATATATATATATATATATATATACAGCAATATAATCTGATAGCTATACTATAAACGCTTTAATACTGATTCCTTATTCTTGAGTAATTTACTTCTCTTGTGAAAATTACACATCTTCATTTTGACTATTCTTAGCCACTTTATTCAGCTCATTCGTCTGTACATTTGCAATGCATTTGAATCTCTCATTAAAAGCATTTTCCCTAACGAACATCTTATTACGTAAGGCTGAAATCTGAACCGGCTTGAAAATCAACATTTGCATTTTCATTGCCTGGCTGCTTGTAGGGACATTTCAAGAGTATTTGAATACTTCTGGGTATTGACTTTGTTTCATTCCAACTAATTTTTTTTTATTATTAAAGTGATTCTGTGCAAAATTTTGTTAAATAAACTAAGAACTATATTTTGTATAAATTATTAAATATTTTAAAAATTCATTTTGAATAATTATTCATAACAAAACATCCGCTCATATGCGGTTAGATCAGTGGGTGAACATCGAAAAAACTTAATTAAAAGTACGCGTTATCTTATATCCAAATCACATTTTACTGTTCCCTCTCTCTCCACGAACTAGTCAAACGCGAGTGTATTTTATTTATAATTTTTTATGCCTTGATTAAACTTACATAAATTTAATTCTTTTATTTAGAAACACATCGGATACTCCCATTTTATGATTTTTTTCATTAATATTTGCTGCGTAACTTAGATTTATTTTTATGTACTTTTCTTCTGTTCGTGATTTTTTTCTCATAAAATTAGATTCAATCCATTAAACCAACAATATTTCGCAGAACAAGATTAAATCTCAACAATGTTTGGATGTATGTCTGTTGATATTAAAATTACTTTCCTTCGCTACTCAATATACTTATTATTCTATGTAAATATAAAATAAAATGATACATAAAATGGGATTTATACATTGCGTAAGCTCAAATAAACATGAAATACTTTGAAATTCGCTTCTGTGTTCAAAACTGACAATAGAATCCCACATGGTGCAGTTTTGAAATTTTTTGAAAAAAAAAATTAATGAACTTTGGCTTGATGGTAAATGACTTTTTATTAACAATTTAACAACTCCGGATTAGATATAAATAAGAGTAATATTTTAATAAAAAAGAGTAAAGGATTATGGAAAATAAGGGGAAAATGTTTGTAAAAGGTCATATTACTTAAATACAGATTAAAAATGTATAAAACAAATGGGATATGATCCCTAATTATCCTCATACAGACAATATTCATTAAAGTGACAATATTTATTAAAGTATTAAAGGAAACTTTAATATTAAAGCTTAACTTCTCCTAAAGGAAAAATTACTGTGATTAAACAGACTAAATGTTCCTTGGAAAAAATGTAATAAATGTCTGAAAAAAAATTTCAAAAATGTTTTTAATGCTTAGGCATTTGTCCTGAAACATTCGCATAATATACCCCTGAAATTGATGACTGCTTGACGTATTTGGTAACATCAAACTGAGGGTCTACATTACCCCCTGGTGCCACCACAATTTTGACCTATCAGCCGCAGGAGAGGCGTCTGGAGGGCTTGTTCCTTCCCCCATTCCTCTGACCACATGGAAGAACTTTCCTGTCTACGGATTTAATCCTTCGGTGAGAAAATCTGCCTCTCAGGCAGCTATGGTTTCTTTATTCAACGCTGGTCCCCCCCCCCCACCCTTCGAAGTTGAGTACTGGGAGACTACACATGCCTCAGTCAGCATCTTGTCTTCAGTGTGGAAGGGTGATTCGTAACGCCAGCCTTCTGTGGTTCAGGTAAAAATTAGATTAATCAGAGAGAAAATTCAAAATACAAATCCAATCACTCGTACGATTAACTAATTGCCTCTACAAAAGAAACCGTAATATAAACTGTGACAATTAGTTCTGTTCAACAGACGCTGGTCAAGAATTGAGGAGAAATGGTTTGACGATTGTGGCTACCGTAGAATGTAATAAACCACAAATACCCTCTGAAGTATATTCCATTTTTATCTGCCTTCCAGTCGAATGTTCCCACTTAGCAGGTAAAGAATCATGTTCTCACCGAAGGGTTAACGTGCCCATATCTGGCCTAGGCACGACAGAATTTAAAGACGCACGTCGGAATTTGAACTGAGCACCCTACGTCCGAAGTCCATTGCGCTATCACTACCTATGTATCATAAAAATGTGTACTTATAACAATACAAGAAAAAGTCTCTTTGAAAAGAGCTTATTTTTCCGTCTAGACTCCCATCTCTAGAGAATACACTAAAGAACATAAATATATGGAAACAATAGCATTGGTTATGTGTAATACCGCATAGTAAACAGTAATACTCACTGTTTTCCAGACCTGGAAGATGAGTCAAAATCAAAATATTCTCATCTACACAAGGGAATTGATCTTTACGTGACATCCCGTTGAGGAGATCTATCTTAGAAATAAATACAGAAACAAACAGTAGAAAATAAACCACGCTTGAATGATATAAAATCTTGGAGTTTTATTTAACGTCTACCTCTTTCAGTGTAAATATATCTTGTTCGTGTACATGATTAATATTTAAATAAAATACAGTACTCGAATGTGGTTCCTTAGAGTCAAATTAATCACGTCTGTGAAGTTGGCCCCCCGACATTGAGATATTCAAATTTTGAAAACAGCATTCGTTTGAGCGTTTCTTGAGCGTGTTTGAAAGCCAAAAATTTTCGTTTGAGCGCTATTTGTAAAGAAGTTATAAGCAGTTCATTTTTTGGCGGAAAAAATTCCCAGCCCCCCCCCCCCCCGACATTGAGATATTCAAATTTTTAAAACGGCATTCGTTTGAGCGTCGTTTGAACGTGTTTGAGCGCCAAAAATTTCCGTTTGAGCGCCATTTGTAAAATAGTTATGAGCATTTCATTTTTTTGGCGGGAAAAACTTTCATCCCCCCCCCCCCCGACATTGAGATATTCAAATTTTTAAAACGGCATTCGTTTGAGCGTCGTTTGAACGTGTTTAATAACATATATGATTAAAAAAATTCCACTGAAATAAAGAGCAAATGTATAAAAAAAAAGGCGAGATTCAGACGACTCATTAATTTCTGAAGACATTCAAGCTGAGGATAAGTAAGAAGAAAAAGAAGAAAAGAACCAAATATTTCGGCACATATTCGAATATAAGAGGATGGTTAGTTTTACCTGGCTCCAATTCGGCATCAATTAAATTAATTAAAAATGGTAATTTATGCCAGCTACAAGAAATTTGTGAAGAAGTCATTTCTATAAAAAAACGCTTGTCCTTTCGATTCTATTCTGCAGAGTTTAAGTGCAGCGATAACGGACTTTAAAGATTACCTTAATTATGCAAAATATTCTTCAAATTCCGTTTTGCAGTTAGCTTTAAAACTTCTCGCTGACAAAAACTTGTCCGAATTTTATCAAAGCAGAGCTATATTTTTAAAAGCCATGTATCCCAAATCAGAATCTCCAGTCCTTCCAAATCTTTTCTTAGTAGATGCAACGGATAATATAATCATTTTTTTTTAAACACTTAAGGACGTACCCAGCGTCACTCTTGTTAACATTTGCAATAAATGTAGTGCAACAAGAATACATTCGTACTCTGTTGACACGTAGGACGGGTAACGTCCTACGTGTCAACAGAGTACGAATTATGGCAGATGGCGTAAAGTCATTACAAACTGCAATTTCTGAAGAGTTCGAATCTACTTATAAGGGCAAGAAGCCAAACTGCAACAATGGCATTCAAGCCGTAAAACGAACTTTCGGCCACCATTTATTCGTTGAGCTCGATTTCTTAGATTCGACGAATCGCTTGTTGCAAGAACAAATTACTAAAGAACAAATGTGTGACTTGACAAAACATTTGGATTTTCCTGTCGAACTGAAATTAGAAAATTTACTATATATTTTAGGTGCAGTTATTGCTTACCAGTCAAATCACTATATAGCGTAATGCCATCGAACGAGTGGGACATGGGAAAAATACAACGATTTAGAAAACAAAGTTACTAATATTAAGGAAGATTTATTCGTTAATCCACACGCGGTCCTATATTTACTATCAACATAATCTTAAAATTGGAAGCTTTGTAACGATTTACTGACTGTTCGAACCTTTTGTTTTTAATTACCTGACTTTAATGTGGAATATTATAATTACCATATTTAACTTTTTACGATAATAGATGATATGCAACTTATACTAACTCTTAATAATTATATTAAAATGTTAATCTTTTGCTCCGTTCTATACGAGAAACAAACATTTTATTGATTGTATATTATATTTCTGAAATTAGGATTTTTAATGTAGTCACATTGATTTTTAATGTAGTACGCTAGTAATAATGTCATTCGACTATCAAAAAAATTTGGGACTTTTCACCAAAAAAATTGAAAGTCTACTATCAATTTTAAAAATGGTGCTCAAGCGGAGATTAAAAGAATTCTGTATTTAAAATTATCCTGTATGAAATTTGGAAAGGCAAAACTTAGTGTTTTTTCCACCAAAAAATGAAATGGTAACATCTTTGGCTCTCAAACACACTGAAGCGACTCTCAAACGGATGCCGTTTTCAAAATTTGAATATCTCAATGTCGAAAGGGGGGGGGAGTTTTTCCCGCCAAAAAATGAAATGCTCATAACTCTTTTACAAATGGCGCTCAAACGAAACTTTTTGGCGCTCAAACGACGTTCAAACGAATGCCGTTTACAAAATTTGAATATCTGAATGTCGGGGGGGGGGGGGGGGGTAGTTCTTCTCTTCCTGCCAAAAAATGAACTGCTAATAACTCTTTTACAAATGGCGATCAAACGAAAATTTTTGGCTCTCAAACACGCTCAAACGACGCTCAAACGAATGCCGTTTTCAAAATTTGGATATCTCAATGTCGGGGGGTCAACTTCACAGAAGTAAATCAATCCTGAATTTGACCATTCAGCAGAAGACTTCTAACAGTGATCTTGAAATTGTATGATCTCACCTTACAATCAGAAAATTTAGAAATATAGTGCTTAGTTGCTGTTCGATAATACTATCTCACATTTGTTTCGTAATCCGTTTAAGTAGGAGTTTTAAATACACTAACTAATTGGTATTAAATTGAAGAATTGGTATTAAGAATTTTGAAGATGAAATGCATTCGATAAATGAACTCGGTTAAAAAAAACCACAATAGAATATGCTACTATAAAATTTTAAATAAACTCAATGATATCTTATAGCGTGAAATTTCGAATGTAGATAATTCCTAATAATGGCACGAGGGGGGTTTACGATAACGTAACACAAATTTTTCCAATTTTTTCAGGAAAGAGGCGATTATACATGACCTCTTTTTTATCATCTAGATTTTTTCATGACCCCACAAAATAAGGATATAAAGATAAATAATTTCTCATAAATAATTTATTTCTTTGGTAAATAATATACATATGAAAAATAGTAGTCTGATGCACGTTTCAAGGATACAATAATTACAAGATAAAAATAACTTTTTATATACCATGTTTTTAAATTTTCTGTTGAATCATATAAACTTCACAATTCTATGTATTAATAAATACTTTTTTAATTTTTTTTGATGAATTCTCCCATAAACTTGAAAGAAAATGAAGTTAATTAGAAGTTAACTTGCGTTTAACTTTTCGTTCCTGTCCCAGCCGACAGATAGCTGCACCAGTCTACATAACAAAGTTAACTTAAAATAATAAAAACATGGCAAAAATCTGCTTAAAGATAGCTAAAAGCATTAAAAAAATGCATCGTCATCGTGTTCTGAGCTATTCTAAAAGTTTCAAATGTCTAGCTAGTCGGGAAGTTAGTTAAAAATCGATTGCAAGATTTGTACTGGACAAACACACAAACACACACACAAACAAGAAAGCAAGTTAATAAAAATATGGCAAAAATAAATGAAAGAATATCACGTTTTAATGAGACGGATGTGGCCGCTTTTTGTTCCATATCAAATTAAACCCTGCTGCTATATTTGACATTATCTGAATCAAATTTTTACGAGCCCAAAATTTGGCTCCCGACCCACAATATAAGAAACGCTGGTCTTATACGTCGAGTCGTGACCCATTTCAACGGTCAACACACTTTCTCAGACACCCCCCCCCTTCCGAATGTATATTTTCATTGAAAGGCTTTTAAGACTTAAACGAAAAACACTAAAAAGCATTTCCATCATTTAATTATAACTAATGTTTAATTTACCAAAAATTAAATTTGAAAGAAATGTATAACATTAAGAAAAATTCATTCCTCGGTCCTAAGGTGTGTAAGAGCAGGAATGGACCAGAACAGAACCTTTAGAAATATAATGCACCCACCGAATTGATTTAGAATTATATAACAATAAAATAGAAAACCTCTTACCCAAATAAAATTGCTTTATTCCTTTGGGAAACTAAAATAGTAATGAAAAAAGTGACAGCACAGACTGATGAAAGACGAACGGACGTGTTAAATTACTGTACTGTACGTAGCAGGTAACCGTGATTTTCGTTTCTAACGAAATTAAGGAGCTATATTTCTAATGAACCGGCTTTCAGCTTTGAATGAGATTTTTTCCATTAAAACACATCACTGTCCTTCAGTTTTGTGGTAAATATATATTTACAAAAATTTTCGATGATATTCGCCAAAAAGTTATTTTAACACTTCAGCTGGCGCGCCAATATTTTTTGAACACCAGCAGGCGCGTGCTGCATAAAGTGCAACGTTTCTTTCAACTTTGATTATTCCTTTTGCAATAAACTTTTTTTCAAATGGAAAATAATAATTCTGCTTTTTATGACAAGATATAAAATGATGTGAATATTCAGATATATTTATAATTTAAGGCCAAAGAATGCAGATACAATTGCCTTATTTCAAAACTGTCCGATTTATTGGTTCTAAGGACAACTTGCAAATCCATTCCTATTATGTCCAAAAACCTAAAAAAGAATAAGACAGTCCATCTTCGTGATATGCGTGATATCACGCAATAGCGTGATCATGTAATTTGTGATATCATGTAATATCCGCTGATTTGATCGACTACATAAACTCCTGCTTCTGTCGTATTGTAATCCAGTATAATCGCAGGTTTACCACAGTTAAATCCCGACTAACAATGAAGGGAATGGAAAAGAAGGGACAGAAAATCATACTTGCATTAGAAAGAATGTAGCTATATATAGAAACTGCTTAGAACATTCAATCCTTACATGTAAAAACAAACCATTGAAAATTTTGAAAATTTTGCACACTATACCCGGACGCGACAGCTGAAGGGTTAACTGAATAAAACACTTCGCGACCCCTTTGGGTGACGCTATCCACAAGTTGTTAAACCCTGGACTAGATCAATAATTTTCAATCTGCGTGCCCCCCCCCCTTCTGCCCCCAGGTAAGTGGGAGTGATATTCAGGGGGGGTTAGAAAAAAAAATAATATATATATATATATATATATATGTGTGTGTGTGTGTGTGTGTGTGTCTGTAGAACGTATTTTAACAAGGCATGGGTAAGCGAAAATTAAATTGAGCGTTTAGGTTTAAGATATTTATCATATTTTATTTACTTTTTCATTTACTATTTTGTGATTGCAGTGATATAGTGGTGTAAACAGGATAGAGCCATAGTGTTGTTTATTGTTAACGCACGCTTCTTTCATATTCGGCACTACTAGAATCCGAGCCTTTGTTTGGCTGTCTGGCTCTAAAACAGTAGCGTGCTCTAAAACATGTAGCTAGCGCATGTGACTTTATCGTTTGATCTTACTACTCGTTTTAATCTTTCAAAATTTATGAACGTATGTTTCGGACCTTGAGGCAGGGCGGGGGGAAGGCATAGGAGTCTGAAGGTCATCCTAAGGGGAGAAGAGTCATAAAAATGTATCTAGAAAAATTAGAAAAACAAGTTGTAACTAATGGCGAATATCGAGATAGAATAATTTCAATGTAAATTAACGTTCGAAAAATAAAGCTAAAGGTTTATTGCGGCTCAGAATCGAAAGTTCGAGAAGTTTCACAGACTTTATATTATGCGGGAGAGCCCCAAAATAAAGTTAATTACCGAAATTATTATTTAATAAATTTAATGGCGATGCAGAGCTATATATGGAATTATATTTTAATATCAATTAGCAGTTCGCGACAATGAAACTTTCAATAAAATAGAGAAATTCGATTGCCTAACAGTATTCTTAATGGAACTAGCGTGTGCAGAACTGCTAGGACTTTAGATTTCAGAAACGAACAGTGATTTATTTATTAAAATTTATAGTTTAGGAGACATATAGTATATTTAACCGTGTAGGAGAAAATGTATGGTTATTAGATGCCAGGTATATAAACTACCTAATTTGAAACCCAGTTAGAAATGTTTCAGTTACTAGAAAATTATTCGAATTTCATGATTCATGTGAAATACAAGTACGAAGTTGGGAATCCCTGAATATTGAGTTGAATAGTTAACGAAATCTATATTATTCCCTCTACTCGCAAAATTAATTCCAACTAGTTAATCTCTTGAATTTATCAGGAGTAGAAAGGTGAGTTATAACAGGTGAGATAATTTGAATTAATTTTTAAATTTCAAATTGAGAGTAGGTACGAAACCCTGATGTTCTTTAAGAGTTATATACATAAGAAACCAGAATGGCTCTTATGTAAAGTTTCCGTAGGTTTTCCGTAGTATCTCTTTTAAAGAGAACATATTTTCTTTCTTGTCCTCTTTTTTGAACATGAACATGATAAACCAGAGAAACCAGAATGGCTCTTATGTAAGGTTTCCGTAGGGTTTCCGGAGTATCTCTTTTAAAGAGAACATGTTTTCTTTTTTGTCCTTCATTACTTTTTGTCCAATTTCTTAACATCGTTTTTATTTTAACCTAATGTCCTCTTTTGTAAATATAAAATATTATTATTAATTAATACCTATTGCAACGTAATTTTCAAGGAATTGACCCAAGTTAAGTTTTACTCACAAGTTTTACCACAATTCTGGAACGGTTGTGTAAGATGGAGATATATCACGAATCAAGAAAGAGGACCTCCTCTTGTATCATGCCACATTCACTGAATCATTTGACATTCAAACACTTATATTAATGTATTTGTAGGCTGTATGTTTTTTTGTTCTTTTTATTTATTAAAACCTGTAAATGGTAATATCCATCTCTCGGATGGGTAGAGTTGATTTTCTTCCCACTAAACAGCGTAATTATCGATTTGAAACCTTCATTCTCGAGCTATGCTTACGTTATTCCATCACCTTGGTTGTTTTTGTTTATATATTTAATGTATTTACTTTTTGTAGATTTAATATATTTATTTCGAACTACCAGGAAGTGTACTCCATATGAGCGACGTGTGTGTAGATGAAACTCTCATACCAGATAGGGGTAGATTCCCTTTTCGTATATGCCTAAAGAAATGAACAAAGTTATATTAAAATTAAAATAAGTGTAAATAATTTTTATAAATCAATAATACCTCGAATACAGAGCTAAAATTAAATGAAAATTGGAAAATTACATAAGTAATGAGCTACGAAATCCAACTTAGTCGCATGGACGGATGTTACTGGTGGAGTGAGTCAGACTGATGTTACCATTTACGGGTTAAACTGTCTTATTGTAATTAAAGGATGATTATAATGGAAAATAAATATTATTTTATTGGTATGTTTTTAACTTACAAGGGAAAAACTCAGATTTTGAGATATTTTTGAGGATAAAAACCCCTTAAACCAATACGGTCATTGAAAGACTCGGATATGGGATTAACCCTTCAGAGGTATCCCTGGGTCTCTGAAGCCTAGGAGACAACATTTTTTGTATTATCTGATATATAGAAACTAGTTAACCAATTCACCACTAGAGTGTCTTCCTATCAAATCCTCTAGATGGCATTCCTTGATCCTACCTTAGTTTAGTTCCAAAATTGAAGTGACAAACAAGTCTCAAAAAGCAATCTGACCTCATAGACCCATGGTTATCACTCATGTTGGTTTTTTTCACCACGGACCCGTCTACCTGGAAAAAGGTTTTCAATTAACGGTGTCAGGATGATGGTCAGTCTGTATCTGCTTAAAACATGCAATAATGATTTGTAAAAATTGCAGTTGCAATGTTTAAATTTTTTTAGATTCTAATAAAAATTTATTTTTGGTATCGGTTTTCTATAAATTTTATTATATAATCAGTTTTTAGTCTGTAAAAAAATAAAATAAAATTTATTTCTTTAATATCAGGCTTAGTATGCTTTATTTGATGTCCTAAAACCATTTTTAACGATTAATTAGCATTTATGTATTTTCGAATTTTTTTTTATTTCCTGTGCCTGGCAGATCCCAGGAATACCATCGGCGTCTGATAATTTTCAGGTTACCACTGAAGAGTTAAAACCACGGTTCAAAAGCTTTGCTTTGAAACTGTGCTTTAACAACTCTACTTCCCGTATTTTCCGGCGTATAATGCGCACCGGTGTATAACGCGGACCTATAATTTAAACTAGATTTTTTTAATTTTTAGGTATAGGGTAGGTGGGGGCAAAGGTTTGCAGTTTCGAGTTTTGGGTTTCTTACGGGTCTCCGTTAGATCCTATCGCCCCAAAAAGTCACTTGTATTGTAGCTGGGTATCTCCTCTACCTTCTATAAAATAATGAATTTTTTCCCGAAATATTTAGTCACCAAATTTTTAATTTTACCAAAAGACCTGTTTGCGAACCTTTGCCCCAATCGGTGGGGCAAAGGTTCGCACTGCAAACCTTTACCCCACTCGTTGGCTTCTTACTGGATAGGCATCGAAAATCACAAAAAGAGTTGTCTAAATAATTTTATTTCACATTTTGTAATATTTTTAAAGGTGTTACATATATAGAAAATCACAAATTGAACAGGTTAATCTCAATAAATTTTTTCTTAAACTAAATAACTTCAAAATGATATATCAACTATTAACACAGAAAGTTGAATCTAACAAAGAAATTCACAAAATGAAAATGGGTTAATCTCAATAATTTTTTTCTTAAACTAAAGAACTTCCAATTAAAATATCAACTATTAACACTGTCGCTATATTATATCTTAGGCTTTACTCATTCTTTTAAAACCCGAAAAAATTAAGCAAATTGAGGGGATGGGGGACATTACAAAGCAATTTTTGAAATTTTTACCTCAGAGATATGAAATTGGGCATAAATATTCATTAAAGTAAAACTATTTCAAACACCTTATAAAATTTTATAAATATTTAAAATTTTATTTTTTATATTTAAAAAATTGAAATTTTTATTATGTTTTTTAAAATGCTCCTTGCGATCCAATTTTTAACCTTATCCTTAATTTTGCATTTAGATTGCTTATACATTTTGATCAGGGTTATGTTTTGATTTGTGCTTTCGTTGAATAATTAATTTTTAGGAAATATTTTTATGCTTGTACTCTGAATTCTCGTGAAATTTTTGTACTTTTCCACGCTTAAGTTAAACTTTGATAATCTGAATGATGTCGAAACCTGAAATGGATACATAACTTTATTTTAATGTATAAGAGGAGTTTTGTAATAAATTTTATAAAATTTCGTCAAAAATTGTGACGCAAGGAGCCTTTCAAAGACTTGCAAATCTGGAAATTACTCATTTAGAGTTTTTTTCCCTAACCAGACCTTCGATGCTTATAATGTCTTGTAACAACATTTAATTCCTTTATCTTGTAAAATAGGTCTTTGTTCAGAGCTATTTTATTTTTGTGTTGTACTAATTTATTTTATTTTTAATTTATGGATTTTCAAGCATTTTACAAAAAATTTTCTGATTAAAAACAGGCAGTTTTTTATCAAAAACCATAATTTTTTTTCAAATTACAAAAATGTGAATTCCCATTAATAATAAAAGACGTTGTTAATAAGGATTCCTAATGAAAAGAGGACATGAAACAAATGTTAATAGTTAGAGCGGCAAAGGTTTGCAGATGGGGCAAAGGTTTGCACTGCGAACCTTTACCCCATGACTTCTGCAAACCTTTACCCCATTTCGTGCTGGTTCTGTTTCTGCAGAATGGACGCTACTGTATTTGAGTTAACCCAAAACTTAAGGTAGGATTTGAAAGGTTATTTACCACCCTAACATGCGAAAATAAGCCCAAAACAGTTTGTGAGTTTGAGTGATGCTCACAATTACTCAAAAGTTGCAAAAAATTACATTAAAAGAGACGAAAATAAACTTACCTCATTTTCTCTGCAAAAGGGGGTCTTAACTCCAAATTTTTTACGAGGCAACTGACTGGAAGTAGAGGAATGCATTGCCTACCCTATTCTTCCTAAAACTCTTCCTGGCCATTTTAAAATGTATGTGCGAACCTTTGCCCCATGCGAACCTTTGCCCCCACCTACCCTATTCTCCCTATAACTCTCACCCTTTTCTCGACGAAAAAGCCTGACGTGTACATGTGCGATGCTCTTATCATTTGAATTCGTTTTGTCGAAAAGCGTGGGAAATTTATTCACTCGAATGATTTTCCAACGCTTTCAAAAAATGGTATACTGAATTGACAAGCGATAAGAGGAACAATATGTTTGTGGGGGGAAATGCTTGTGGGAGTAAATAATTCCTGTTGCCTTAATGAATCCAGAGTCTTTTAGTTTGAAACATGTTCAGATCCCATATAACGGATAATAGGAATAAATTGATGAAAGAGTGTAACACAGACATGACAGTTATTCCAGGCGGATTAACGCCATTAGTTCAGCTGTGTGTATCAATAAACCATTCATAGGAAATTTAAAACAACAGTGCAACACGTGAATGTTTGAAGGTGAAAAAACATTTACAACAGGAGGCCAAATGCGTCATGCCAGTGTAGAAATATTGTGTGAGTGGATAATAGAAGCATGGAATGAAATTAAACCTAACATAATTAAAAAGTCATTTTAAAAAAATGTAGTATATATAACAATCTATGTGGAACGGAAAGTGATTATTTATTTATGGATTAGAGTAACATAGTGAAGACGAAACAGAATTCGATGATGTGCCTGAAGATATAACGGAAGACGAATTTGACGAACTATTCATGTTATCAGAAAATTAAAATTTTTAAATTCATAAGGTATGTCATTTGTTTTAAATAAACAGCATTTAGGTACGTGCAGAAATCTAATTTTTTTATTTTCATCTTTTCCTTATTTTTAAATTAACATTTTTATATCCGGCGTATAACACGCAGCCGTAAATTTCGATCTTATTTTCTGTATTAAAAGAGCGCGTTATACGCCGGAAAATACGTTATACGTCCAACCCACAAATTCAGCACATACAAATAAGCACAACGTTATTGTAATTACAGAAAATCGAGCTATAAAAGAGATCGAAACTAAACAAGAAAAGAAAATAACTCCGTCAGCATGTGCTTTCGAAACATCCATACAAAACTCACGTATACTTTGTGATGATTCAGATCATGGTTCCGATTATGTGCCCAAAAAAGAATCGTGGATGGAATGGCGGCGACCAAAAAGGTGTGTCCTATGTTTCGTCTGTCTGGAGTGGCTACGCAGGGCGAAGGATTGTTTATCAAAAACACGATGCGCAGAATGTAAGACAAAACATAACACTATTCTCATCGATAAATTACGTAAGACGGAAAAACCTGAAATAGCTGCGTCGTAATTTTCTACGTCAAAAGAGCTGTCTCGCATTTGTTTCAGACTATAAATGTGTGAAAATTCCGAAAAATTTAGCAGGTTTAATAAATATTTTCACTCAACATAAATTCCTTTTATATTCACTATATTAGTTACATGGCTAATTTAATTTAACTGTATTTTAAGAAAATGATATAGGAATTAATGCTGATTTTTCATTATTTAAAGAAAATATTGATTTGTTTTAAAAATAACATTGAATGCTGAAAAATTATTTAAGTATTAAAACTATTATAATATTGCGAAGTAGCAGCTTTATTAATCAGATTCTGGACTCAGTTCCTTAATGTAATGCCTTGGTGTGGTTGAATGAAAGCTTGAAAGTCTCATTCCACCAATTGATTCTGATTTATTTTGTTTTTCATTTTTTCAATATATTTTTTTGACATTTCAAGCATTTTCGGACAAACCAGAATGTAGTAAACCTGCTCCTGTAAACACATTATGAAATTACATTAATAAATTTGAGCTCGAAGAAATCATGATATATTCCGGAGGAATTTTTAAATTTTTTAATGTGTGACTAAGATATTACAGAATATTAGAGCATCTAACATACGAACATACTACATAGAAATTGCAAATTTCCGACTAACTTATCAGTAGTAACAATCGATAATTTTTAAAGCACCACAGAGTTCATGGAATTGAAACTGGCGATCGACTTGTGTGCACATCCGGTGTGGGAATTGAGTTTGGGTATGCCTTTGGTTAGTTCTTGTTGAACATAAGACGAATCTGAAGAATCTTTTGCTAAAACGTTGTACTGCAATAAAAATCTGTTCGGTGCATTTTAAAGTCCGCTAAACTGCTTTATGTATTTTTTTCCAATGCGGAGGTACTTGTGGTCAAACATTCGCCTATACAACGGAGCAATTTTACTGCCCATTTTATTGTGGAGACACCATATAGTCGGAAAGCATTACCCCCTATGAAGGGACGACATGAACGGAGGAATTTTTCATGGCGCGACGCCAGGATTCGGTCTGAGCACGCTCAGCACTGAAAACCAGCGCGCTATACCACTGGGCCGTCACAAGCCCGATTTATATAGTAAAAAGCCTGCACTCTTTTCTCTAATGTGGTACTTTAGTTTTAGATAAAAATTATAGAACCATTTTATGCTGTTTGAGGCTATTATTTAGCTTTTACTTTAGAGGCCGTGGTCCATTTTGTATACTATTAAAATATATTGAAACCCACGTGTTTATGATATGTTTATGCTTTTTATTTCGACAACTGTAATTCATTACAATTTAAGATAAAAATTATTGTATAGATTAAGTATAGAAGTGACCCTAATCCTAAATCAAAATATTTCGTTTTCTGTAGAAATGTGTGAATTTGAACCTAAATATGAATACTTTTCAAAGTCTAAAATTCCCTGGAGAAGCTTTTGCTGTAGTTGTTCTTTATAAAGGCATTTTAACCCTTTGGTGGGAGCATGATTCTTTTCTCGCTTAATGGGAACATCTGCCTGGAAGGCCGATATATATGGAAAATATCTTTCCCAGGTATTCCGAACTAGAAATTCAGAGAGTATTTGGGGTTTATTACATTTCACGGTAGCCACAATCGTCAAACCATTTCTCCTTAATTCTTGACCAAATTCTCATTAATCTAATTTTTACCTGAACCATAGAAGGCTGGCGTCACGAATCACCCTTCCACAGTGAAGTAAAAATGTTGACTGATGCATGGTGTACACTCACAGTATCCAAGGTCTTCGGGTAGGGGGCCCAGCGTTGAATAAAGAAACCATAGCTGTCTGACAGTCAGATGTTCCCACCATAGGTTTAAGTGATGTAGAAAAACACTAAATTGCGTTTCCAATAATTTAATTCTAACTAAATGTTTAATTTAACAAAAATTAAATTTGTAAGAAATATGGAACATTAAGAAGCATCTCTCAGTCAAAGGTGTGTAAAAGCAAGAACATAACAGAATCTCAATTAAAATATTTCACCTACAGTATTGATTCATATTGAAATACTCTTTTAACTAAACAAAAATTGCTTTGTACCGTTGGAGAAAGTACTTGAGTAATTCCAAAAGTGACAACGAAGACAAATGAAAGCCAAACTGACGGTTAGAATTTGTGTACAGTACGTGGATAGTAACCGTGATTTTCATTTACTAGGCGGCAGAAATCAAATAACGAACTGCGTTTGCTTTTTGAGTGAGACTTTTTTTTCCTTAAAAAGACATCACTACCTTACAGTTTACTAAATAAGTAGAAAAAAAAATATTGACAAATTGTGTGCGTGCGTGAGTACGTGTGTGTGTTTGTGTGTGTAAACATTCGTTCGTTAGTCAAAGTGTGTATAAGCAAAAAAAGAACAGAACCTCAATAAAAAGAATCACCTACTGTATTGATTCAGAATTATTTAGCCATAAAAATAGAAAAAGTCTTGTCTACATAAAATTCTTTTATTATGTTAGGAAAACTAAAAAACATCCCTCAGTCAAAGGTGTGTAAAAGCAAGAACAGAGGAGAAACCCAATTAAAATAATTCACCTACCGTATTGATTCATATTGTAAAACTCTTAACTAAACAAAAATTGCTCCTTCCCGTTGCGGAAACTACTAAAGTAATGCCAAAAGTAACAACACAGACTGGTGAAAGAAAAACTGACGTTTAGAATATGTATACTGATTCGTAGTAAGTAACCATAAGTTTCATTTACCACCAAATAAATTAATTGAGTTTGCGCTTTGAATGAAACAATTTTTCTTTAAAAAACGCCAGTTCCCTACAGTTTCGTGGTAAAAATAATATTGGCACATTTTTTCGGAGAAATTAAAAAAAAGTAGTTTTTATTTAATAATACCGTAGCCACCCCCGGGATAACATTTCGCCCCCCCCCCCCCTAAAGAGTTTGAGGAACCTGTTCTAGGGTTTTATGAGCTCATGTACAATACAATATCTAGTGAGATAAATTGTAGCTCAGATTCTGCCGGCCAAACTGGTTGACAACCATTTACTATGCACCATAGATGTGTGAATAGACATAAATTCCTTATGTGGGAACACGTTCAGATATAATTCAGCGTTTCTGGCAAACACTAGATTAGTTCATATCTGACGCCGTGAGCGTCTATTCTGTAGTACAAACGGGAAATTATTCTGTCTCACAAAACTTGTGAAGTAGTTATTTTAATGCAGTTTAATACAAAACATGTCATAATGTAAAACAATTGTAAATTATCTCGTAACTCTTTTATAAATAACGGTTTTCCACAATAATAGAATTCTGAAATAGTTTCATTTAATTGTATAAATCGTTAGATAGACGTTAAGTAAGGATAGACGGACACAGAGAGACTTAAGTAGTGGGATAAAAAAGAAAGAAAATAAATAAATAAGAGATTTGGGTAATTAAAAGAAATAAGAAAAAATTATCTTCATTTTAGAAAATGTAGGGTAGGTGGGGGCAAAGGTTTGCAGTTTTGAGTTTTGGGTTTCTTACGGGCCTCCGTTAGATCCTATCGCCCCAAAAAGTCACTTGTATTGTAGTTGGGTATCCCCTCTACCTTCTATAAAATAATGAATTTTTTCCCGAAATATTTAGTCACCAAATTTTTAATTTTACCAAAACACCTGTTTGCGAACCTTTGCCCCAATCGGTGGGGCAAAGGTTCGCACTGCAAACCTTTACCCCACTCGTTGGTTTCTTACTGGATAGGCATCGAAAATCACAAAAAGAGTTGTCTAAATAATTTTATTTCACATTTTGTAATCTTTCTAAAGGTGTTACATAGATAGAAAATCACAAATTGAACAGGTTAATCTCAATAAATTTTTTCTTAAACTAAATAACTTCAAAATAATATATATCAACTATTAACACAGAAAGTTGAATCTAAC
This sequence comes from Dolomedes plantarius, assembly GCA_907164885.2. Lineage (NCBI taxonomy): Eukaryota > Metazoa > Arthropoda > Arachnida > Araneae > Dolomedidae > Dolomedes > Dolomedes plantarius. The sequence goes on from OU015493.1 coordinate 166,438,414, forward strand.
AAAGAAATTCACAAAATGAAAAGGGGTTAATCTCAATAATTTTTTTCTTAAACTAAAGAACTTCCAATTAAAATATCAACTATTAACACTATCGCTATATTATATCTTAGGCTTTACTCATTCTTTTAAAACCCGTAAAAATTAAGCAAATTAAGGGGATGGGGGACATTACAAAGCAATTTTTGAAATTTTTACCTCAGAGATATGAAATTGGGCATAAATATTCATTAAAGTAAAACTATTTCAAACACCTTATAAAATTTTATAAATATTTAAAATTTTATTTTTTATATTTAAAAAATTGAAATTTTTATTATGTTTTTTAAAATGCTCCTTGCGATCCAATTTTTAACCTTATCCTTAATTTTGCATTTAGATTGCTTACACATTTTGATCAGGGTTATGTTTTGATTTGTGCTTTCGTTGAATAATTAATTTTTAGGAAATATTTTTATGCTTCTACTCTGAATTCTCGTGAAATTTTTGTACTTTTCCACGCTTAAGTTAAACTTTGATAATCTGAATGATGTCGAAACCTGAAATGGATACATAACTTTATTTTAATGTATAAGAGGAGTCTTTGTAATAAATTTTATAAAATTTCGTCAAAAATTGTGACGCAAGGAGCCTTTCAAAGACTTTCAAATCTGGAAATTACTCATTTAGAGTTTTTTTCCCTAACCAGACCTTCGAAGCTTATGATGTCTTGTAACAACATTTAATTCCTTTATCTTGTAAAATAGGTCTTTGTTCAGAGCTATTTTATTTTTGTGTTGTACTAATTTATTTTATTTTTAATTTATGGATTTTCAAGCATTTTACAAAAAATTTTCTGATTTAAAAACAGGCAGTTTTTATCAAAAACCATAATTTTTTTTTAAATTACAAAAATGTGAATTCCCATTAATAATAAAAGACATTGTTAATAAGGGTTCCTAATGAAAAGAGGACATGAAACAAATGTTAATAGTTAGAGCGGCAAAGGTTTGCAGATGGGGCAAAGGTTTGCACTGCGAACCTTTACCCCATGACTCCTGCAAACCTTTACCCCATTTCGTGCTGGTTCTGTTTCTGCAGAATGGACGCCACTGTATTTGAGTTAACCCAAAACTTAAGGTAGTATTTGAAAGGTTATTTACCACCCTAACATGCGAAAATAATCCCAAAACAGTTCGTGAGTTTGAGTGATGCTCAAAATTACTCAAAAGTTGCAAAAAATTACATTAAAAGAGACGAAAATAAACTTACCTCATTTTCTCTGCAAAAGGGGGTCTTAACTCCAACATGTTTTACGAGGCAACTGACTGGAAGTAGAGGAATGCATTGCCTACCCTATTCTTCCTAAAACTCTTCCCGGTCATTTTAAAATGTATGTGCGAACCTTTGCCCCATGCGAACCTTTGCCCCCACCTACCCTAAGTATTTTGTTTTAGTCCATTGGGGAATTTCAAAGCGTGCCCTCGTATGCTGCTGAAATTATCACTAATGTACTGATTCTCACCTATTTTAACCCATAGGAAACGTCACATAAAAGTTTCATACAAGATCGTATAAATACATGTTTCAAGTTTTATAAAAAGGATCAAAACTTCAACTCGGTATAAACTTTATCTTCCATCATTTTCAATCACAGGACTTTACTGATATCTAGATTAGCTATAAGTCTTACCTCTTCATTGTTCAATTCAGACATTTATGTATAATATGGCTTGTAACGGTTGTGTTCCTTATTTTAGAGATGTAAAATATTTTCCATAACGGGGTGCTAGCTTTCGAAGTTCGTTGTTCGCACAGGGATACAGGGCTATTCTAACCAAAGCTATTTGCGAAGGCGACTAACATAATCACCATCAGGGAGCTTGGTATGAGTTATAGATCAGTAACAAAATTACCTGGAATAAATTACGAAAAGTAGGGTCTTGCTTTCCAGGAAATACGAATAAATTCAATTTATTGAAATAATATCACATTTTATTCAACTTAATGTAAGTCATCAGAGATATTAATGTTTTAAAAGTATGTTCATCATACATTGGTACGCTTCATTTTTGATTATTTGTATTTACAGTTATGTTACTTTGAAAATTGCAGAGTTTGGAAAATAAAGACATTTCTGCTGTAAAATGAGGAGAATATCAGGCTTTTCTTGTCAAAAAAGTTTCGATTGAAACCACGGTTTGAGGAACAAACTGTTGTCAAAGTGTGTATCTTTGACCGTGCACATTACACGAGTCAAATATTGATGCACCAAACAAAATTAAAAGAAATAAATTATACGGAAAGGCGAGATATGTGACGTAATCCGTACGTGGCTAAACTTGCTGCAGTTCAATCAAATCCAATTGACAGGATACAATTTAAGATACAGGAATGTAATCAGCGTAATTTTTACCGTAATACATCATAAAAATGTGACAATGTCACCGTTCTTGAGATTGGTCTGAAAACTTTTCTCCCAAAACGATTCTCCCTATAAATAAATAAATACTCGCACATACGCACGCACACGCACTCGCACACACACACACACACACACACACACACACACACACACACATATATATATATATATATATATATATATATATATATATATATATATATATATATATATATATATATTATACAATATTCCCGTCCTTGGTGTCAAAGCCGACACGCTAGGTAGTGTCACACCGTTATGTATATTGATCAAACAGCTGATTAATAGGAACTTTGTTACACTTTAACAATTTATTTGGAATATTCTGGATGAAAATATTTCAAGATTAGGTCGTGTTCTGGAACATCAATTAAACACTAGTAAAGTCCGTTGAAGTCTGCGACGTACGTTGAGGATAGTCCACTCTGCTGGCTGGATGCACTGTCGCTACAGATCGTCGATAAGTCCTTCAGGGAAATAGGCTCTAATCGCAGAAGTATCACTGTTGTAGGGAACGGATTCCACTAGTCGGAACTGTCTGGATTGGTGCAAACTCGAACTCCAAGCGTAATCGATCTATTTATCACAGAGTAGTGGATGGCTCGTCCCACACACTCTCACTAAAGTATCTACCTGCTTTGAAACTATAGAAGATCAAGCTTTGATCTTTAAACGACCCTTCTCAGCGAGAAAGGGGTCTTCACACTTCAGAAGTCTCAGCCTCAGAAACAAAATCGGGATCGGCCTAGGATCTGGATCAGATCCAACAGCAAAATCACTCTCCGACTCTCCGACTCTCCCGAATCCTGTAATCCCGATTCCTTTTTGTATTTTAATGTCTAACAGCCGAGACATCGTGGCGACTCGCTATTGTAAGTCGCTCCTCACCTGCGTGTCCAACAGCTGGTTCTTTTGTACGCCACCCCTCGCTCGGGGGAAAATATTGCCTCCTCGAAGTTCGCCCGTGGCTTAATCTGTGTTAGGCCACGGTTAATAAATTTTCTGGGTCTTAAGGAGGGAAAATGTCACAATATGTATATATGTATATATATCATTAAAAACTACATACCCCTTTTAAATTCAATGCTATTTTAAATCGATCTATTTATCACAGAGTAGTGGATGGCTCGTCCCACACACTCTCACTAAAGAATCTACCTGCTTTGAAACTATAGAAGATGAAACTTTGATCTTTAAACGACCCTTCTCAGCATTCCCTTGCGGTTCGAATTAAATTCTTTCTCAAAATTAAAGTCTAAAACAGCCCAGGCATTTTGTCCCAAGATGGTGGGAGTTTTCTAGAAATCCTGACCTGCGTATTTGGCCTACCTGTTTAACTCTGGTCAGCGCATAAACATAACTTTTAACCAATCAACACCCTGTGGTTACGTGATGACATAGAAACTGTATAAGTTCTGGTATCCAAAAAAGGGGGAGATTTGTACATTTTTCATCTGCCCTACTACCCCGAGAGTGTCGTTTAGCGGCTTCCATTAAATAAATCATGTAGCCAACACCTTCCTGTGTCACCGAACATTCTTTTCTGGCCCGACTACATCCTAAAAGTGTCTTCACTCCACCGTGACATGGGAATTCGATCATCTTTTGGAAGTCGTACTGTCGGGGTTAGTTTCGAATGCTACAGCTAGTCTCGTAGGATGCCGAACAGCGTTTGGATTTCCAGTCCATCGCCAACTGAAGTTTTCTTCTGTGCCGAACGGTCTCGGCATAAAATCCCCATTCCGAGCCGCGCCAAACAGACCGAAAAGAGAGAACGTGTTTACCGCCGGGCAAGAAATAGGTCAGTGCTGAAGCGAGGTCATTGCTCCGGAGAGCCGTTGTGTTTTCGTTTTTCATTCCGTTATGTGTGCCGACAGCGGAGCGGGTTTTTTCACGAGAGTTTTTCTGGTGTCGTCAACAATATTCCTGTAGCTTCTAGAACCTCATCTGTGAAACTCTTTCCTGCTCTGATTTGAGTTCAGATATTGTACAAGTTTGCTGCTACAACACAATTCATCTTTTGAAACAGGTGATGGAATACTAGATATTGTACAAGATTTGTTCATCCTCGACCAAAATGAAACCCTGGATTAAGTGTGTACAAAGAAAAAAATATATATTTTTTTCTTTGTACGATTCCCTGTGTGAAAGTCTAGCGCTTCACAGAGGAGAATATTGTCTTTTTTCAAAATTAAGAAGAAGGGTACGAATTCCCAGGATAATTTTTTTTTCTTTAGCAAGTCAAGAAAAGGTCGTTTATTTTTTTAAGAAAAACTTTATTTCTACATATGACTATACAGTATTCATGTTTTTGTTTAAGTGTATTGTGATATTGATAATTTGAATAATGGAAGGCAATAGTGGAAAGGGTGAAAAACTAAAAGATCAATCATTTATTGTTTCTAGGACAAATGATGATGGCGAGGGAACTAAACAGAAGGTTAATCAGTCATTTTCGGGTAGTATTGAGGGAGATGAGAATTCAGATCAGGATCTTAAAACTCGAGCTCAATGTACTGACAATCTAGAAAAAGATTTGCAAGACCCCATTCCTTTCGATACTCAGGGCGGAATGATATTAGAAAAATGGCTTGAATATTTCGAACAAAAATTTTCCCAAGCTCATTTGTCAGACAGGGAGAAAATTAAACACATTTCAAAATGTTTGAAGGGAGAGGCCCTCACTACTTTTGTAAACTCATGTTTACATATTCAAGACTGGATTGAATTAAAAAATAATTTCCAGGAGTTGTTTTTCGAAACTGATAATGTGTACTTCTCAGAATTTTGGAACTTAAGATATAGATTGGGAGATAACCTGGCAAATTATTTCCACAAAATGTTGAGATATGGAAAAAAATTGGGTTTTTCCAACAAGATAATAATTCAAGGTTTAACTGAAGGCTTGAACTCGCAATTGAGATTAGAAATTACTGCAAACCCTCCTCAAACAACATAATGGTTGGTTTTAGATACTAAACTAGTAAAGATAAATAATGAGATAGACCAAGTTAGACTAATCGGAATAACTTTTTCACTCCTAGATTTGAGAACAACAACCAATTTAGACAGAATTACTCTTCCCAGCCTCAATTTAGGCCAAAAGGTAATCAACAAACTCAGTTTAGACCTAATTATGGTCAACAGCAACAATTCAGGCATTGGCAACCCAGAGGGGACCACAACTTGAATAGGAATTTCGCACATAGACCTAATAACCAAATTAATAGCCACCAGCAATATTCAAACTTACTACCTAGACCATGTCGAAAATGTTCTAATCTTCCATAAAGAACGCGAACCACTGGGAACAGACTTGCTCAATTAATGAGAGATTAGATAGAATAATCAATATCAGATAAAAATCAACGGTATGAAGAGCCTGAATTTGAAAGAGATCAATTGCCATAATGACAATTACTGTCACTAAGGGGAATTATAATTGAGACTAAAATAAACTCTAAACCACAAGAACTGTTTAAACAAAAAAGACAGAAGAATTTAAAATGTGTGATAGATACTGTAACGAGGAATTCGTTCCAGAAATAGTTAATTTGGTTGGGCTCATAGCGCAAGTTAAATTAATGATATCTCTAATTCTAAATAGTTGTCCCTTAAAATAAAATAGTGTAATTTATATACCGTTCCCTCGTCGTGTGTGTTCTTGAGAATTTTAGCCGTTGCCCATTTCTCTTAAACCGTAAAACTCCAACTATAACGTGCTTAACAAGAGGTTAGTCAAAGGATTCCCTTGTTAAATTTCACTAAAATACACTTTTTATGGCTGATAATTTCAGGGTGTGTCATGTGGACATCCAACTAACTTTTTTTACTTATTTTTCCTCCGCGCTGAGGTAAGCTTCCGTACGTGTGGCACGGGTGTTCTGTAGAATTATTATTTGGCGCCTTTTCTCGCTATGGCAACCTATGCTCTAATTTTTTTTGCTCTGTCCAGATTTGAAAGAAAAAATTGAGACTTGAGAATTTTTTAAAAACTGTCGGTTGTCTTTGATTGAGCTCTCCCCAGGACGAGCCATTTTGGCTCTTTTCCTGCGGGAGATGCTATGGTTTTTATTAGAGTCTTGGCTATTTTTGTACCGTTACATGCTATTCATCATAACATCTTTAGACCAATGCGGTCACATTCGTATTGCTATAGCTCAATATTCCTGAGCTCCATTGTTTGCTTGTAATTATGGTACTTACGTATTATAGCTGAAGCTTTGTGGTTTGGCAAAAAAGGCGGCAATAAAGCGCCAATTATGCGTCCCATCCTTGTTGATAGTATTGTTTTCGCCATTCATTGCTCTTCGCTCCCGTTCTAAGTTTCGTTTTGAAGATTTTCTTTATTTTTTTAGGTTATGAAAGTTATTTCACAAAGATCTTTTATAAAAGAAGTTTGACGAGAAATATGACAGTGTAATACCTCAACTTTGATAAAAGATAACTTTTATAAAAGTTGGGTTCTTCGTCAAAGTTTTATAAAAGATTTCGGTGCCCGGATGTTATAAACAGCATGTTAAAAAAATACAAATGTGTGGAAAACGCGGCAGATAAAGAACAAGATTTCGATTCGAAATAGTTTTAGCTCTAATTAAAAATTGCGCACTAATGACAAAACAGAAATACACGAAAAATATTCAAACTGAGTATGTTAAAAACGCAAATCTTTCGAAGGAAAAGTCTTAGGATGCTGAAATTTTGCATGGTGGTTACCCCTAAGCTCTAGATGGCCACTAAGAAATATTTTTAAAAAGTACAAATATTAAGGGGATTAAAAGGGGCTTAACCCCCTCCCCACTGAAAAAAAAACCCATTGTATCTCTGAAACCATAGGACCCAGGAAGTTGAAATTTCATATGATGGTTCCCCTTAAGCCCTAGGTGCCCACTAAAAAATCTTTTTGAAAAATGCAAATTTTAAGGGGCTTAACCCCCCTCTAAAAAACCCCCATAGTATCTCTGGAACCATAAGGCCTAGAAAGCTGAAATTTTGCATAGTGGTTCCCCTTAAGCCCTAGGTACACACCAATAAATATTTTTTAAGAGCTCGAATTTTAAGGGATTTAACCCCCTCCCCCCAAAAAAAATCCCACTGTATCTCTGGAACCATAGGGTCTAGGAAGCTGAAATTTTGTATGGTACTTCCCCTTAAGCCCTAGGTACACACCAATCAATCTTTTTTAAGAGCTCGAATTTTAAGGGATTTAGCTCCCTTAGATAGAAATAACTTTTATAAAAGATATTTTGTTTTCAATATGAAATTTTTAATTAGATCTAAAATTATCTATAGCGAAATCATGTTCTTCAGCTGCTTATTTTTTTTAAACTTTTCCATGTGTTTTCCAAATACTTTTTTAAACATGCTGCTGCTAAAAATGTTGATGCATGTTTAATAACTGCTTTCGTATATTTCATACACGTGCTTCGCCACAGATTACACGAGTGCCATGAATTATGTCATTTGGTTCATTTAATTTCAATTAACTTTAGCAGTAAGGTGGGGTCATTTCTCATAAGGAGTTCATCGCAGAATTTAACAACAGTGATCCGAATTTAAATACGAGTTTTGGATATTTCATTTTTATTTTGGGGATTTAAAACCACTTTACAACTTCCTAAAAAGTTGCTTTTTAAACATCTTTCTTGGCCAGCACCTAGAGCCTAAGAGGAAACGCCATGCAAAATTTCAACTTCTTCGGCCTTATTGTTCCAGAGATACAGTGGGATATTTTTTTTTTTGGGGGGGGGGGACTAAACCCCTTAAAATTTAAATGCAAAAAAAGATTTATTGGTGTGCACCTAGGGCTCAAGGAAAACCAACCAGCAAAAATTTCAGCTTCCAGGCCTTATGGTTCCAGAGATACAGTGGCTTTCTTTTTTTTTTGGGGGGGGGGGGGCTAAACCCCTTAAAATTTGAACTTAAAAAAAAAAATTATTGGTGTGCACCTAGGGCTTAAGGGAAACCAACCAGCCAAATTTCAGCTTCCCAGGCTTTATGGTTCCAGAGATACAGTGGGTTTATTTATTATTTTTGAGGGGGAGGGGGGGTCTACACCCCTTAAAATTTGAACCAAAAAAATTATTAGTGTGCACCTAGGGCTTAAGGAAAACGAACCAACCAACCAACCAAATTTCAGCATCCCAGGCCTTATGGTTCCAGAGATACCGTGGGTTTTTTTTTTTTTTGGGGGGGGGGGGCTAAACCCCTTAAAATTTGAATTTAAAAAAAAAAAATTATTGCTGTGCACCTAGGGCTTAAGGGAAACCAACCAACCAAATTTCAGCTTCCCAGGCTTTATGGTTCCAGAGATACAGTGGGTTTATTTATTATTTTTTATGGGGAGGGGGGGGCTACACCCCTTAAAATTTGAACCAAAAAAATTATTAGTGTGCACCTAGGGCTTAAGGGAAACCAAATAAACAAATTTCAGCTTCCCAGGCCTTATGGTTCCAGAGATACAGTGGTTTTTTTAGAGGGAAGGGGGGGGGGCTAAACCTCTTAAAATCCGAACTTTAAAAAGATATTTATAGGTGTGCGTCTAGGGCTTAAGAGGAACCACCATACAAAATTTCAGCTTCCTAGGCCTTATGGTTCCAGAGATACAGTAGGATTTTTTTGGGGGGAGAGGGGGCAAAGCCCCTTAAATTTCGAGCGTTCAAAATGATTTATTGGTATGCACCTAGACTTTGATATGATATGGTGGTTCCTTAAGAGGAACCACCATAGGAAATTTCAGCTTCCTAGGCCCTGTGGTTCCAGAGATACAGTGGGTGTTTTTAGAGGGGGCAGGAGGTTAAGCTCTTTTTAACCCCCTTAAAATTTACAGTTTCCAAAAAAAGATTTCTTAGAAGGCACCTAGGGAGTATGGGGAACCACTATACGAAATTTCAACTTCCTAGGCCCTATGGTTACAAGGATACAGTGGGTGTTTTTAGAGGGGGGCAGGGGGTTATGCCCTTTTTAACCCCCTTAAAATTTGTATTTAATAAAAAAAAATCTTATTGGGCACGTAGAGCTTGGGAGTAACCACGTTTTCCACACATTTGTATTATTTTAACATGCTTCTGCTCGAAATGTTGTTTATAATTTCCGGGCAGGAAATAGGTTGCCACTGTGAAGTTAGGTGTTGGCGAGTAGATATTACGCCAAGGGTTAAAGGCTGCCAAGCTTCAGCTATAATACGTAAGTACCGTAATTATAGTGCATGTTACCCAAGACGTCACAGAAAATAAACCTTTTTTTTAATTAAAAAGATGGTATGGATTTCCTCTGAGTGAGTTTTATTTATCTTCATTTTCCCAGCAAGTAGTTTTGGGCAGTAAATGATCCTGAGGTTATTCAATCCTGCGGCACAACGATCATCAAACAAAATTTATAGCAGCAGTGTTTCGCTGAATATCATTGGATTGGTCCGATCCATCTCCTTCATAGTTCGGACTCGGGGTACGTATTAAGTTGAATTGGCGAAGTAAAATTCCTCCGGCCATCATCGGCCATCAGTGCTGTGTACTTCATCAGGTGTCCTTCGTCGAACTTTGTGAACACTCTAAATTACGGCCATGCTCTGTTGTACATTCCTTGTGTCCTTCATCCCACTTTCACTCTACAGAACAATGGTCCTTCCATCTAGCTAAATATTTGACTCTACAAAAATGTGATTGTACAGATACTCCTTCCGCAATTAGCCTCATGTCGAAAAAAACGGTAAATGAAAATAAATTAAAGTGTATTTCGAGCTCTCCAATTAAGATCAGGTAAGCTGAAGGAGAAATTTTGATTACAACTAAATGTCAATTTACTCTGAAGATAGGGAAACTGACTAGGAATATTTCTGTATATGTCTTGGACAATGACTTTCCTTATCTTATTTTGGGACTCCCAGAGTGTAAAAAATATGGATTAGTTATTTATTGTGTGAAACCACGGTTTTTTAGGGTAACAATGCCTTGAAATTAATTAAGATTATTGATGATAATAGTAAGGTTTCTCTGCATATTAAGGACAGTGATTATAGAACTTCTGTATGTTCTGAGAGTAATGATACATTTGATATTGATTGTCATGTATATGACATTGATGTTAAAGAATTTGATCATGTTGACATAATGAAAATACAAAATTATACTGATGTAGACCTTGAACATCAAATAGAGAATTTAGATGCTGATAGGGATTTAAGAGGACTTTTGCATAAAAATATAGGATTATTTTCAGTAAACAAATATGATATAGGTAAAGTAAGAATCGAGCCCCAGAGAATAATTTTAAACTCAGACCTACCAATTAGCCTGGGAGCTTACAGAACCTCACCAGTTGAAGAAAAAGAGATCAGAACCCAAATTAAGAGGTTATTAGAAGCAGAAATCATTAAAGAATCACATAATTCGTATTCGAGTCCAGTGACCTTGGCAAAAAAGCCTAATGAGGGAAAAACCAGACTTTGTATTGACTTTAGAAAATTAAATCCAGTTACTAAGACATATGCAAAACCACTACCTAGAATTGATGACATTCTTGAAAAATTAACACTAGAACGGCGGCGTTTTCTGTATACCTAAAACGGCTAGGAACGGTCATTTTGAACCCTCCCTTGAAATGATTAAAAATACACTTTTTTCATGGTTTGTTTTCTGAAATAAGTTTTTTAATATATTTAGCTTTTAAATTTTACATTTTCATCACATAAATTTTCCTCTTGGCTCATGCTTTATTTTATAACGTTTATTTATTTTTTTTTGTCCTAGAGAATACTATGTTTTTATAAAAACCAATTAGTAATAAAATACAACAGGTACAAAATAAAACACACTATACAAAGATAATTACTTTGTATTGCACAAAATATTTTAAATATTTATCACATATGATAATTTACAAAAAATTATACATTTTAAAGTATAAATATTACGAAATTACACTTACATTATTCTTTTTTACAGTTTCTGCAAACACTGCACTTTATCACTTTGCTTGTACATGAGCCGCAAACTGACTTTTTTCAATGAGAACGAATGTTCATAGTTTTATTGCGCATCGATTTATTTGACATTGTTTTCTGCTTCAGATAGTAGATGCTACATCTCTACTTGGAGTGAAATTGTAAAGCGGAGATGTCTTAGAGGAAATATAAATTTTACTGAGCTCATCAGCTCATTGCAAAATATAATCAATACGCTTGACGCTTATACCAGTGGTTTCTTTGTAAATGATCCAAGCATTGATAGCAGCTAAGTCCGAAATATTACAAAAAAAAACGTGTACTGGTCACCGTCGTAAAGCGGACTTCTTTGAATATTTTCTTGCCATCTAATCAAGCACATCTACACCGTATTGAGTAGAGTTGTAACATTTAACAATCTTAGGTGTCTTCTTTTCATTGCTTTCCATTTCGAGCGTAGGATGTTCAGTGCTTAACCATAGGACACTTTTTCTTTTCTTTCCTTGATATGCCGTCAGAGTGATATTTCTGAGAATTTTTCTTAAACACAGTTCTCCCTTTTTGAGCATGAATGATTCTGGAATTTCTGTCTTGCAAGATACATGCAAGATTGCATATTAATGAAGTTATGCATGTTTCACAGTGCCTACGAGGCTACGTCCTTTATTTCTTAAAGTTTTGGCTAATTTTAATGATGAAAAAAATTGTCAGTAGTAATGTTCCTACCAGCATTTTGAAATGATTCTTCCAATCGTCATACCGCATGTTTTCCAACAGGATCTTCATTGGGTCTACTTTCATTTTTTTCCTAAATATGGAAAGCCATTCAAAAAGTACTTTGAACGAACATTAGCTGCTAGCCAAAATTTTATCCCGAATTCATCCAGTTTTTGTGGCATATACTGTGTAAATGAGCAATGTGCCTTACTTTGTAATAGTTCAGCATCTACCGTTATATTTGCACCTGCTTTGTAACACAGTAAGCAATTTTCAATGAATGTGTTCCAAATCTCTGACACTAGTGCAAATTGATCTGTTCGAAGTCTTTCGGATCTTGTTAACTTCAGATCAAAGCGCAAATATATCTGGATTTCTTTGAATCTAACACGGGCCATTGTTTCATGATAAAAATATAGGCCCCATGTCGTGGACCACAAATTGCGATTTAAATACCTTTAGAAATAAAAGCTGCACGGGCATACAGTAAGGGAAAGAAAGCGTCTAATTCCTATAAAGATACACTCCAATGCGGATCTTGTAAGCGCCTGTAAGGTTCTGCTTCCGTGCATTGTTCGATGAGATGCAGAATTTTTTCGTTTATATACAGTCTCCATCCACTAGTAAAACTACCCAGAGTTACATGCCTAATGACAAATGTGCTGGGTCCAGGCACTTCTCTCAACATATTGTGACGCTGTCATATTCCTAAAGAAAGACTATCAGAAGGAACTGTAGTCCCCGCTGTTCTATCTTTTGCTACTTCTTCATTTAGCTCATTTCGGTCCGTTTGTGAAAGAGATGATTGTTCCTGATTTTTTCTCAGTACTCAAATTTGGTTTATATGTCTTCTTCCTTCTCTTACAGGGATTACTTCCTTCTCATACACAGATAGCAAAAAAAATATAATAGAAAACACAACATAGACAGCTATGTTGGATCAGTGGTCAAAATGACCGCAGTCAGCCGTTATAGGTATACCCCTTTATAGCGGCGATAATAATGCACAGAAAAAGATAATTTTTGTTCTACATATTCTTTATGAATATTTAGGAAAAGTCAATGAACAAACAAAAAATCAAAGAATAAAAAAGGGAAATATGAGCTTTTGAAAATCGTTTGCGGTCAAAATGACCGCTGCCGCCGTTCTAGTGCTAAGCAAAGCTAAATACTTTTCAACTTTAGACCTTACATCCGGGTATTGGCATGTACTCATCCACCCAAAAGATAATGAGAAATTAGCATTTGCAACTACTTTTGGCTTATACAAGTGGATAAGGCTTCCGTTTGGCTTAAAAAATACCCCTGCAATATTTAATAGAACTATTAGAAGAATTTTAGATAAATATAAAGTTAACTTTGCATGCCACTATTTCGATGATATCATAATTTTTTCAGACTCAAAAGAACAATACCTTGAAAATTTAAGTCAGCTATTTAACATTTTCAAAAGAGAGAGCATCAAGTTAAAATTGTCTAAATGTACTTTTCTACAGCGACAAATAAATTTTCTAGGTTATAATGTAACAGATGGTAGAATTTCACCCGATAATGTGAATATTGAGAAAGTGAAATGTTTGAAACCACCAACTAATGTAAAAAAACTCCAAAGATTCTTGGGCATCATAAATGTGTATAATAAATTTATAATTGTGTATAAAAACCATATAATTGTGTATAATTGTGTATAAAAACCATACGAACTTCGAAAAATGTCCACCACGTGAAGATACATTTATAATTTTTGCTCTTTGATGTTGAAAGTCCTACAAAATCAATAGTATACGTGCTTAATGTTACGTCTTCCTTCGCGATAGGATGGAGAAATTCTTCATCCTTTCCTTTTTTCCTGTTTAGCAAAATGCATGCAACACAATTGGCTACAGCTTTTACAATACTCTGTCGCATGTTTGAAAAATAATATTCTTGTTTGATTAAAGTCCCTGTTTTAGTCATTCCAAAACGGTTTGTATCATGAATTATCTTGATTACTTCTGTCTGCATAGTTGTAGGCACAACTAGCACATCGCAGTCATTCTCTATCTTGTGCAGTACGTGGTTTTTAAGAATGTACTGGTCAACTTTGCCCGCAGACATAATTTTTTTTATTATACTGATATATTCACCTGTAATTTGAGCATGTACTATTTTCGAAGTTATGTCATCAACTGTGATTATCATTATAGGGTAACGAAAATTATCATTATAGGGTAACGTACGGTTTTGAAATGACGCCCGTATATATATATATATATATATATATATATATATATATATATATATATATATATATATATATATACATGCAAAACAGCTTTAACATACCTTAAAGTGTGATATCGCAAAAATATATTTACTCCCATAAATAAATGCATACATACCCGTAGTGTAACTGAAGATAAAATTACAAAGTTGTACTGAAATACAAGATAATAATAATAAAAAAATACAAGTAGATACACAGGAATTCTGATTCAAATAAAAGTACTTAATCGTCGTTTGTTTTTTGGCGGTTTTCTCTCCACAAGTAAACAATATTTTTTTGTGTTGCAAATTTCATTCTTATCGGGATCCGGTATTGTGTGATATAAAGAAGCGGCAGCCGTGAATCGTTTGTAACTAGAACCATCCCATTGCACTGGATGGGGTCCGACATAAGACCAGCAGAAAGTTCTGCTTCCGGGTGAAACACTCATCGGCTAGTGTAGAACTGCAGTAATCAGAAACTTTTGACATACGAAACCAAACACCAGGGCGCCTCCATCACAAGGCCAACAAAAAAGCTGACTGTGAGCCATTGCTGATAAGAACAGAAATGTTGAACAGTCGGTGAATTTGGAATGAGTTGCCGAAAATAGGGTACTCCAGGGGCTAAAGAATTAAGGAACACTAACGACGAACAAATAATGGGAGTGGTACATTAAAGCGAAACCAGGCTAAACAAGAGAAAACAAAAATACGAGACCGTCATCTCAAATGTTCTGCTCATTGTTAATTTGGAGCGTCATTCTAGCTGAATCCAAACATTTATATTTCAGGTTCAGTTATTATGAAAAAACGATCGATCCGATAAATTAATGTAAAGCTGCTATATTCTGAACGAATATTGCGGGAAAACGATGGGTCGAGGAACGATCCATGCGGTCTTTTTTGCTTGTTTTGTATGGAATTTATTCGGGAATAGGTGAAATAAACGATGCATACGGGAAAACGATCGTTCGGGGAACAATCGATCGAGATTCCACTGTATATATATATATATATATATATATATATATATATATATATATATATATATATATATATACAGGGCTAGATTTGAGGCAGAACGCGCAGGAACGGCGTTCCGGTACCTCTCTTTAGGAAAAAAATTACGATAGTTAAAAACATCTATTTAATCACAAATTACTCTGTTGTAAGCGAGTGATCCTGACCTACTACTCTTTACACTTGACGTAAAAGAACCATTCGTATGTCGTAGCGATCGATTATGATGTGAGGCTAGGGTAGTTTGTTGTGCGTTACTATTGAGTACAGTTAACTACGACTATTTCACTGAAGCGGGCGGTATTGTGGCTTGACCTTGGCCGGCTGACGGAATGGTAGTCTGACTCATATTTTCGGAATGCACAGACTTTTCGCGGGTTTGCAAATGAGGTATTGATTAGCCCCGACCCCTCATTTCGAGAATCGACCTCCCCGAGGCAACTACCCTTCTTCCATGTTGTGTTGTTGAGGATAGTTGCGTTTGAGCATTGTCAAGTCTGTGTGAGTGCGATAGATTGTGAAGTGAAATGAGCAAAAAACTAACCGATTTTTCTCACTTTCGAGTGGCAGTAAAAGACTCAAGCACAGCATTAGTTGGGACGATACCAGTGATGACAAAGTGGTTAATGACGATGACGGCGAAATGAAAAGCCTAAGTTCGCAACCGTCCTCTAAGACTGCAAGGGAAACAATGGCTTCTGAAAAGCTTGACTGTAATGTAGAATACCCTAAAGAAAAAGATACACCTGTTGAGTGCGACAATGTCTTGCCAAATTGCTGGACTAATTCGCAAAAAAAAACGAGTTTATAGAAAAATATGACTGGTTGTTTGTTAAAAATGGAACGTTTGGATGCAGTGCTTGTGAAAAGGTTGGTGTTTTATCGGTCCATAAGAAAACAGGTATGAAAATTTCAAATGTGTGGGCAAGTGTTGAGATAAGTAGCTACGGCGACACAAAAGAAAAAAAGCTAACTTCGTTGACGAAAAAAATGTATGAATACAAAGAAGGTGCTGGTCATAAAGCAACTATCAAAATTTTATGTGAAGGTAAAAATGAAGTACCGAAGAAAGTTGTTTTGAAGCAGCGGGCTCACGAAAAACAAGATACTGAGAATATATTTCGTACTGCATAAAGATTGTTAAAGAAAATCAGTCCTTTCACAGTTTTGAAACAGATATTGATTTGCAAGAATTTAATGGGGTTTACATAGGTCGTATTTTACATTCATACAAAGCCTGTATTAACATTGCTTTACACATAAGTAAAGAAATGAAGAAAGCATTTATTAATAAAATAATGAAGAACGACACGAAAATTGGCCTGATAATTGATGAGTCAACTTCCCTTAGTAACAAGTCAAGTTTGATTGTTTACGTTCGTTGTTCTTTGCCTAAAACTGGTATGTGTGGTTCTACCTATGTCTTTTTAGATTTAGTAGAACTTGATGGTTTTAATGCTAAGGCGGTATTTGACTCTTTGATTAACTGTCTTCACTCTAATAGAATAACTGACACGTTTATAAGAAAAAACTTAACAAGATTAACATGTAACGCCGCTGCTACTATGATTGGTAAAAACAAAGGTGTTGGGGCATTATTTTGTGAAAAATTGTCTTCTGTTATTGTTTGGCACTGTTCTAACCACTGGCTTGAGCTTTCAGTGTCTGATGTAGTTCGAGTCAGTTTCAGGAGTTGATAGATTTAAATCCTTTATCGACAAACTGTGTGTTGTTTATCATGCTTCACTAAAGAACAGTAGGGAACTTCGAACCTGTGCAAGTTTACTAGATGCAGAACTTTTAAAAATCGAAAGAGTTTTGAGCACACGTTGACTTGCGTCTAGTTTCAGATCTGTGTCAGCCATTTTGAGGTCTTATGAAGCACTAGTCCATCCCTTTAAAGAAGCTTCAAATCACCCAACCAGTGACAGCAATGAAAAAAGTACGTTTGAAGGCCTCCTCAAAAAGATTACTGAAACTAATTTCATTTTAGACCTGGGCTTGATGGTTGATGCATTGCAAGAGCTGTAAGAGTTAAATGAAGCTTTTCAACATCGTAACGTTGATCTAAGCTATGCTAACAAAAAGTTAAAAATTACAGCTTCTTTGTTTGAGGAAAGAAAATCAGTTCTAGGATTTTACTCATCGATGGCTCAAGAAGCAGTAAACAACTTGTATGTTTTCGGAGTTCCTCTCCACGAAAAAGAAGGTAGGTAAAACAATCAGCCTTTGACTTCCGAAAAGCTTTACGAGGCACTTAAAAAGTCTATTGAAACAATACTGCTCAATGAAAAAGACTTTGAGCTTTGCTGACTCCACCAAAGTAATGGGTGATAAAAACTGGCCACAAAATGTCCTAATAACGTTTGGGGAAAATGAAATGCGGAAACTTGCCTCCAAGTTCAAACTTAATGAAAGGCAACTAATTACAGGATTCCGAAAGTATCTCCAGTTCAGAGTGTTCCCGGAAAGTATCAACCCGTTGAAACAGTCAATTCGATAGCCATATCGTCGAGTGAATGTGAAAGAGGTTTTTCACAGATGAACCTTATTATCACACCATTGAGATCATCACTGAATATTGCAACAGTTTTTGGCCTGTTGTTTGTAAAGATCAATGGACCTCCTCTGCGGATCTTTAACCCAACTAAGTATGTTGACTCTTGGCTAGTGTCTGGACCCCATTCAACATTAGACGTCAAGAGTAAGGAGAGGTCAAGATACAAAAAGTATGATGAAAACATGTTGAAGTTTTGGACTACCTTTTAGGATGGGCACAAAATTTAAACAATCATGAAACTGTGCTTTTTTACTGCTTTTATTACTTTTCTAAAACAAATTTTTGTACTTGTCTTCTTCTTCGTCTTCACAAGCACAACAGTCCCTTACGGGCCCTGGCTGCCTCAACAACTTGCTCCTTCCAGCGTCTTCTATCAGCGACGACTCCTCTCCAATTTTTATTTTTCAACGTCTTTAAGTTTTTTTTAACGTGATTTAACCATCTAGGCAGTGGTCTAACTATAGCTCGGGATCCCTCAGGTTTTTTTAAATGTCAAGATCATAGAGGGGTTATCTTCCGAGCTTCACCAAACATGGCCAAGACATCTTAATCTATTACTACCGAAGACTTGTGTTATTTGTGATTGCCTATAAAGCCTATACAATTCAAAATTATATCTAGTTTTGCAACGTCCTTCGTCCTTCACTGGGCCAAATATAGCCCTGAGGATTTTCCTCTCAAACATGTCCTGTGAGCGCTGCGTGTCTATGCTCAAGGTACACGTTTCACTTGCGTAAAGTAAGACAGGTAGTATTAGTGTCTTATAAATTCTTAATTTAGTTTAGCGAGATTAGATCTCAATTGTCTTCTCAGCCCAAAGAAGCATTTATTAGCCATTTTGATTTTGTTATCAATTTCTGTTCTTAGTTTATTTTTGCCATTAAGTATAGCGCCAAGGTATTTAAATTCATCAACTTTTTTTGTACTTGTCTTGCAAAATAAAATTTGGAATTAAATAAAATGTTCAAGTTTTTGTATAACCAACAAATTCTTTTTTTCAGGCCAATAATTTGGAATACCTCTCCCCCCCCACACACACACACCCTGGAAGGTTACCGTTCCGGCACGTCTATTTCTAGAAATCTAGCACTGTATATATATATATATATATATATATATACAGGGTGTTTCATATTGAATGGGACAAAAATAAAACATACCTGTAAACGCTGTAATTACTTTATTTTGATAGATTTAAATTTACAATGAAACTATAGTTGTCCAAGTTTCTATAGATGTTCCCTGTGTGCCCCTCCGGTGACACGACAAATATCTATGCGGTATTCCAGTTCCTGCCACACTGGAGATAGAATATCCTTTGTTAATGATTCGAGCACTTCAGATATTCGCTGCTTCAGTTGCTGTAAGTCCTTGGGAAGTGGAGGCACGAACACTTTGTCTTTAACAAAACCTCATACGAAAAAATCACAAGGGGTTATATCTGGTGATTTCGGTGGCCAACAAATCAATGGCATATCGTTTGAGCCAGCACGGCCAATCCACAAATAAGGTAGACTATCATTCAAGTACTGAAGCACGTTTTTATGCCAGCGTGGTGGAGCACCATCTTGCAGCAGGATTAGGCCGGGAACCGCTTCCTCCAACTACGGGAACGATAAACGAAAATGTTTTGGCGTATTCCAAAGCACAGTACGTCATCTCCTGCATGGATGGCGCCATTTCAATTTACAGTGAATCTAGCGGCGATTTCGTAATCGGAAGATTTTTCACTGTTGCCAGACAAAACTTGTATAATTGTAGTTTCAGAATTAATTTGTTTCGGCTAAATAAATCAATTACAGCATTTATAGTATGATATTCTTTTTGTCCCATTCAATATGAAACATGCTGTATATATATATATATATATATATATATATATATATATATATATATATATATATATATATATATACAGTAACCACCGCTTATAGTGATCAGTGGTTATAAGAATCAACCGTTTATAAGAATCTATATCGCAAAAACAAAAACAAATGTATTATTTCCATGTTAAAATTTCCGCTTTAAAGAATCAATCCACCGGTTATAAGAATCAGTTTGCAATTTTCGCCTTCCTTTCATTTTTCCAAAAAATGCCACTTGAACTCTCAAAAGGTACGAAATTCTTTAAGTTTTTGAAAAGAAAGATTGATAAAACTTTGGGGTGGAAAACAGTCGTAAAATACATTCCTTTAGACATAACATAATAGTTTCTCCTTATACGTTTTTGCTAAACACTGTCTTATTAGCTTTACCCAGGGGCATATAACCCGCCCGGGTCCGATTTCGTTTTTCTCCAGGCAGGCACTCCTTTTTTTCCCACCACTTACTTCCTGGTTGCGGATTTCTGGACCCCGAAACACATAAATCTTCCGCGAAGTGTCCACCATCACTTACGCAAACGGGACAGTGGATTCAGCACTTCAAACCGTGAAACGTAAACGGATCCATTTTGCTGAATCAGATGAACCAGATGCTGAATCAAACGTTTCACGGTTTGATTCAGAATCAAACCGTGAAACGTAAGCTATAAAGTCAATCTTCGTCTGAGACTGTAATAAGCATACGTCGCTAGTATTCACTTTAGTTTTCTAACAAAATTGCCAGTTAGTGTTAGAACTTTTTGATAGTCGAATTCAAATATGATAAAAACAAGGAATACTCTTAGTTTTTCTGAAAAACAGAACTTGCTAATTAGATATGATGCTCTTCCAAAGTGTAGTCAAAGAGAAGCTGCCTCTTGTTGATTTTATAATCATGTGTTGTTACTTATAGGTCTAGAAATTGAGTTATAGTATTTGTTTAGAAATTGAGTATTTTTAAAATTATAAAAAATAATTTTAATAAATTATAAATAACGTAAATTAAAGAGTATTTAATGGTAAATTATGTATATATGTGCCTGTGTGTTTATATATATGTACAAGTATATATTTGTGTATGTGTGCCTGTCCAAAGGGAAGTTTCGGTTATAAGAATCAACCGCTTATAAGAATCAAAAACAGTAATAACAAACATGATTCTTATAAGCGGAAATCACTGTATATATATATATATATTATTTATTTATTTATTTATTTATATATGTATGTGTGTGTGTGTGTGTGTTTGAATATTTGTTGCTCCGTTGGGAATTCTTCAATGAATACAGAAATTTACGTTTCACTCATAAAACCTGGATAAATGCGCGACCCAATGAATAAAGCAGTGAATTTTAAAAAGCTGTTCAACGTTATAGCATTTGTTAATAAATCACGCCTTGGAGTTTATACCCTATTGAGCCGACTCCTTTTAAACGCTATCCAAAGACGCGAGAACAAACATGAATCTTGGATGTCTTGACCCATCACGCAATAATTCACAGTTTCCAGTAAACGCTCGATTAGAATGTGTAGTAGAAAAGACTTAACGGCGAGTTATGAGAATGGGAAATAAAGCTATGTGTATGATCAGAATTTTGCTACTATAACATATCGTGAGTGCATTCTTAGTTTCTCTAGTTTGTTAAATGTAATTGCAACATATGAAAGACTCTAAATTCTTACAAATGAATGATTTCAGTGCAAGGCATTTACGCTACAAAATACTCTTCAAGAGTGATTTATTTCACTATAAATTACACTATGAGTGAGCAGTTTCCAATGTGATCTACATATATGAGAATTATTAATGAGTATTAACCGCGCAAAGGAAAACCACCTGAGGCTGTTGCTTAAAAAAATTTTTTCTTTCATAAAGAATGCCAAGAAAAGTTGCCTAATTCATATCCCCATCATTAATAAACTGAAATATACGCTGCAAGTAACAGAAATATAGGAGAATGTTTATATTAATGCCCATATAAGCGTCAGATGAATATGATTAATTATATTCCCGGTGAATAGAAATGTGTTTGTTCGGAGAAAGCACATTGTTATTAAACGATCTGTAGGATTCTTTGCAATATATCATTATAAGTCAATTCTGTTTTTTCATACTTTTGTTCAAAGTACTATTAAGCTTCATAAGCGTAGTTATAGTGCTAAGGTCACACATCTCTCATTGATTATAATAAAGCTAATAATAAAGAAATTTTGACATTACGCAGTTTATTTAATGCTGATTATCCACACACACACACACATATATATATATATATATATATATATATGTGAGAGTGAGTTTGGCAACACAACTGAACTATTACTACAACTTCCACTCCTACTACTTCGGCGCGAAGGACTTGGCACGCAAACAGTGTGATAGACTAGTGACATTACGAAGCGGATGTGTCGCTCCGCAGGCTTGCCGTTTTTGAGTCAAATAGCTATGTTGATGCGTTGTTTTTTTTTAATTTCATACTAAGTGTTAGTCCTGTCTTGTAAACATCGTCTAGTTTAATTAAATGTTCAAAATAATTAAGTCTAATGATTCACTTCTAAAGGAAGGAGTACTAACTCCTTCCTACATGGGTGCTCGGCCCTCGGACTCGAAAATACCCCTAGCTTGGACTGAAAAACTATTTTCTTTTGATGATTCCTGGATTACTGTTGTCTGTCATTTCGGCTTTGGATATCGAAATCGAAAGCGAAAGTGCCACGGACTCTGATAATATTCTGATGGGATGACGAGAACCGAAAACCAGAACTGTGAGTATATTCTGATCATATTGTAATTATTTCATGCATACTTTGAAGCTTGTTCAAGAAAATTTTGAAGATTAATGGAATTCTCATCTTATTGATGATAATTATAAGAAAACTGAAAATATTTCAACGTTCTTTTGATGCAAGAATTTAATTGATGCTAAATTCATTTTTGATGGTCTTTGACGTTGAATTTATCACTTCTGTTTTCTTGAAGAGAATTCTATTTCGATGAAATTATTTGATGATTTGATGAAAATTTCGACATTTAACTTGAAGAATCTTGTTTCCTTGAACAAACCACAACATAATATATATTTTGAAAGATCGCGAATTGAATACTTTTGAAGATTATTATATTATTATTTTGATGCATAATTTTGACGAAGCGAATGTTTATTTGATGACAACTTTGCTTATTTGATGCGCTTTGATGTTGAACTTAATTCTGCTGTTTTCTTGCGAGAATATTTTTTATTTTGCAGAATGCTTTGATGCTTTCGATTTCACAATTTTGATACTTTCGATTTCCCAATTTTGATGCTTTTAACATTAGAACTTTAACTATTATTTTGATGCTGCATTTACATCCTCTATTTTCTTCAACAGTGATTTATTTTGAAGATTAATTTGATGAATATTTTGCTGAAGTAATATCTAACTTGATACGTATCTAAATTTACGTCATCTGTTTTCTTCAACCAGAGAAATTATTTTGAAGAACTTATTATTTGATATTTGATGCTTATTTTAGTTCATAATTTTGTTTTCTTGAACAAAACCTGTTTTAAAGATTACTTATTTTGATGCATATTTTGAGAATCAATATTTTATTATTGAATTGGTATTTGAAAAAATTTCGATTTGAAATATTATTTTCTATTTTTGAATTTGAGTACCTACGTATTATAAGTATTGATTTTGGTTTTGAATATTTGTATATTTGTGTACTATAATTGTTTGAACCTAGTATATAGTTATGGCTACTCTCAACGATTACCCCAATATTGCAAAATCATTAAAATTTGGTGGTACGAATCAAATAAAGGTTCTACATCGTTTATTTTTGGTACAGACGGCGACAGACAAAATCGTACCAGATTACGTAAATTTACAGGTTTTAAACAGCCATTCGTGTTGGAAGCAACGAAACAGAAAGTACTTAAAGAGTTTTCACTTAAAGACTTGATTTCTATTTGTAATCTACTTCATTTAGAATTTTCAACTGACCCAGACAAATGTGCCAATACCATTCTTATGAGTCTTACTGATTTATCGTTATTAAAAGCAGAATTTTCTGATCTTTCGGAATGCGAAGTGAATGATGACTCACTTCCGGGTGCACGTTCATCCCAAACTAACAGCGTTATAGAGGAAAATAGATCTCCCTTTTCCCCCACCATTGACGCAAAAGAATCTTCGAATAAGCAAAATACACACATTTCCGTTGGTGAATCAGATCAAAATTCATTGCCTTCAGTTGAAACTGCGAATCTCTCTTTCCAGTTGTTTAGTCTGAAAGACGTTGTTGATTTAATAAAACCTTTCTCGTCTCGTGATAATTACAGTGTTGAGAATTTTATATCTGACGTTGAAGAACTTTTTTGTTTATATCAGATAAACAATCCAATTCACCAAATTACTTTTGTTAGAAAATGTTTAACTGGTCCCGCTCAAACTTTAATTAGGTCTATTCGTGGAATTACAAATTGGGAACAATTGAAGCACCATTTATTAGACGAATTTTCGGACAAAATTAACGGTATTCAGTTACATAAATTAATGGAATCTCGACGTATGAAACCGTTTGAAACCCTACAAGAATATTTCTTAGCTATGAGAGATTTGGCACACAAAGGTTCTCTCGATGACTCCTCTCTGTTTGAGTATGTCATAAACGGAATTCCTGATTCAACAAACAATAAAGTTATTCTTTACGGTTGTAAATCCGTCCCTGAATTTAAGGAAAAGTTGAAAATTTATGAACAAATCTTTACCAGATCACAAAATTTCAGACAAAATAATCAGAAAAAAATTTATGCTTCCTACCTCAATGTGAAAGTCGATAATATACGTAGCCCAAATACACAGCCAGTATGTTTTTCCTGTGGCTTGAGAGGTCACAAAAGCAACCAATGTTTGAATAAGTCACATGGTAAACTATGCTACGGATGTAAAAGTTTTGGTCATGTTCATGCTAATTGCCCTAAAAGTTATCGAAATTCTAAACCAAAACCTGATTCTCAAAAACCTATTTCTGATAAAACTGTAAATGCACTTTCTCCTGAAACTTCATCGAAAAATCCCATGCATGTTGACATTCAACTTGCAGGAATTCAATTGACAGCACTCTGTGACACTGGGTCACAGGCAACCCTCATCAATGAGAAAACCTATCGAAGAATTGGTTCGCCACCATTGCAGCCCACCAACATTCCCTTTTCAGGAATTGGCAAAAACCAAGTTCACAGCATCGGATTCTTTCAGGATTCCATCGAAATTCAAACCATTACTTTACCTGCTAAAATACATGTTCTAGAGGATGACTTGATTCCTTTTGATGTGATTATCGGAATCGACTTTTTGCAGCAAACCCAATTTACATTTGATGAAGACGGTATTCGTTTTACTCTTGATAATAACATCTTCGTTAATATTGCTAATATTCCTGATGACGAAGCTTTCCCATTTGATCTTTCACACATTTTGAATTCTGAAATTCGTGAGGAAGTTCAAAATATCGTTACTTCCTACAAACCCCATAAAGTTCAAGACACTGAAATTAAAAGGACTATTTTATTACAAGATGAAATCCCCGTAAATCAACGTTCTCGACGACTCCCTTTTGCGGAACAGAAAATTGTAGAAAAACAAATTCAAGATCAGGGCCAAATATGCATGTCTGAAAAACCTCTAACATCTACTCAAGATAAGATTTCTAGGGTAGAGAAAATGGATAATCCAATTGATTTTGAACGTGATGATGATGATGATGATGCCAATGATTTAGATTTGTTTCATGATAATGATGATGGAAAATATTTAGATGATGCTGATGCCAGTGATTTAGATTTGCTTCATGATAACGATAATGATAATGCTTTTGATATTGGAGCTATCAAGGCAACTCTTGAACCAAAAATGTTTGATGCCGATGATGATGCCCTTGAGAATGAATCCGTCAAAAGTGAAAAGGTTGAACCAAAATTTCAAGTTATTGAAGCTCCCAAACCCCTTGAACAAATAGCAGCTTTCCAACAACTGAAAGGCATTCTTTCACAAAACCCAGTTCTTCATGTTTTTCAACAGGGATACCCATTAGAACTCCACACTGATGCCAGCTCCTTAGGTTTTGGCGCTGTGCTCTTGCAACAATCCGATGATGGACAGTTTCATCCTATTCATTATTTTAGCCGTAAAACTACAGTTCAACAAGAAAAATATCATAGTTATGAACTGGAAGTTCTTGCCGTTATTGAAGCGCTAAAAAAATTTCGAAACTACTTGTTGGGAACAAAATTTAAAATTATCACCGATTGTGATGCTTTCCAAAAAACGATGCACAAAAAAGACCTACCAGCTAAAATTGCTCGATGGGCATTGATGTTAGAAGACTTTGATTATGAAGTTTGTCATCGACCCGGTAGACAGATGAAACATGTTGATGCTTTAAGTCGTAACCCCATTCTTGTAACTACCTCAAATGATATCACTCAAAAGGTGAAAAATGCCCAAGACCAGGATGAATTTATATCTCAAATTAAATCTATGCTTGAATCTACACCTTCTGATGAATTTTTTGTTAAAAACGGAATTCTTTATAAACTTCATCAGGATGCCGAACTTTTAGTAGTACCACAAATGATGCAGAAAGAAATAGTGCTAAACGCCCATTCACAAGGTCATTTTGCTTCACAAAAAACCGAATTAATTGTTTCTCGTGAATTTTTCATTCCTCAACTTAAGAAATTAGTTCAAGAAATTATTTCGAACTGTATTCCTTGCATTTTGTCCTCGCGAAAATCTGGAAAACAAGAAGGATACCTTCACCCCATTCCAAAAGGTGATGCACCCCTTGAATGTTACCATTGCGACTTTTTAGGACCTTTACCATCGACAAAAAAATGTTATAAGTATCTTTTTACAGTAGTTGATGCCTTTTCCAAATTTGTATGGATCTATCCCGTGAAGTCCACCTCTACGAAAGATGCCTTAGACAAATTATCCTTGCAACAAACTACATTTGGCAACCCTTCAAAAATCATTACTGACAAAGGTAGCGCATTCACATCTTCAGAATTTCAAAGTTACTGCCAGGAACAGTCAATTGAACACATTTCAATAGCAACAGGTGTGCCACGTGGCAACGGTCAGGTTGAGCGTGTTCATGGCACAATTATTCCCGTTTTAACTAAGTTAGCTCTAGATGAACCTGACAAATGGTTTAAATATGTCCCAAGATTGCAACGTATCTTAAATAGTACCACCACACGCAGTACAAAATTCACACCCTTTCAACTTTTAATTGGTGTTAAAATGAAACAACAAGAGGATCTACAGATTAAAAATCTTCTTGACGAGGAACACCACCAAAGAATTCTTGATGACAAAGAAGCGTTACGTATCGAAGCTAAACGAAATATCCTCCGTTTACAGGAAGAAAACATACGACAATATAACAAACGGCGTAAACCGGCTTGTAAATACAAGATCGGTGACAAAGTGGCAATACAACGAACTCAATTTGGAACCGGATTAAAGCTCCGACCAAAGTTCTTCGGACCATATGAGATCACGAACATCAACCCCAACGATCGTTACGAAGTTCGAAAGTTAGGACATCACGATGGTCCAACCATAACATCAACTGCAGCGGACAAAATGAAACAGTGGTGCAGAAACTGAACACCAATACCATTGTGTTGAACACTGCTTGATTTTTTGAAATATTTTTCCTTTTTCTGCTCTCTTTTTTTTTATCTTTTCAGAATTATTGTTGACAACCCAGCCGCGGACGTCTGGAAAGTCAGAACGGCCGTGTGAGAGTGAGTTTGGCAACACAACTGAACTATTACTACAACTTCCACTCCTACTACTTCGGCGCGAAGGACTTGGCACGCAAACAGTGTGATAGACTAGTGACATTACGAAGCGGATGTGTCGCTCCGCAGGCTTGCCGTTTTTGAGTCAAATAGCTATGTTGATGCGTTGTTTTTTTTAATTTCATACTAAGTGTTAGTCCTGTCTTGTAAACATCGTCTAGTTTAATTAAATGTTCAAAATAATTAAGTCTAATGATTCACTTCTAAAGGAAGGAGTACTAACTCCTTCCTACATATATATATGTTGTGATGATAAATTACAGTAACTTTTAATCATTAATATAATTGTAAACAATTAAATTTTAGTAACGGTTGTGCTTTGTTTTAAATTAAATTATTAAGCCTCTGCTAAATATACTTGGTAGTTTGAACTTGTGGTGATCAAAATTTTATTTATTTGATTAATGTCATCGCATTTGGAGAAGCGTGCGCAAATTTCTCAAAATGTTTTGACATTATGAAGAATTAAATTGAAGGAGATCATCACATGTTATATCTTATTATTAAAATATTGGATAATTAAATCTCATTTATAAACCTTGTAAATGGCTGGGATGAAGTTATTCTCTGTTGGCTGGTGAATTTTACTTCAAATTTTGAAGAAATTTAGATTAACTAGTAAAGTTTTGAGTATTCCTTGTTTTTCCTTCCTTTCCAAATATACTGAATCTGTGCTTAGTAACAAGATCTTATCGATACATTGTGCTGGCGTCCTTCGCATTGTCCTTCGTAATGCGATACATCCGCCTCGCGCCACTTTCGAGCGGGGGAGAACTCAGAAGAAAAGACAGGAGAATGGCATGTGTGTAAGACTACAGATGGATGACGAGGGCGCCGTGAATTAAATTTAATCAACAGATCGAGATGAGGGATGAAAAATAAATTGTACAACGCCTTGCAGACTTGAAGACTGCAATCTGTAGCCTTCCCCCTCAGTTTTACCATCTGCAATTCTCGACGCGCCGATGGACTATTTCGTTAGAGGCTGGATTACGCGAAATATACATGTGGTGACAAGGCTGACTGGGGAAGCGCCGGAGAGTTTGAAAGGGATTCTGGACTGCAGCTAGGGGGGGGGGTGTAAGACCCAATCTTGGGACCGTCGGCTCCCGGCCTCGGGATGATGCAAATTGCCCGATCCCGGAGAAAGTTGAATTTGCCATGGGGGAAATCTTTCTTTTCCTTTCTCTGTTCTTTAATTCCTACGTTTAATTTCCCTGTTTTTTGAGCGCTGCAACAGGTTCTCATTTTATTTTATAAGACTCATTTTTTTAATTTTTTTTTATTATTAGCAATTATAAATAGAGTAATTAAGTTTTGATTTACCAGCCACTTCACTTTAATTCATTGATTTTTATTTAATTATTTGTGTAATATTGACATTATATTTGGTTGGTTAAACCAAATACTGGTTCAAAATTGTATTGTAATAACATTTTTGATTGTTGGAATAATTTGAAAATGAAATTGAACATATGGGGAAGATTGCTATAATTTTTTATAATCATTGAAAGAGTGAATCATCTAATGTCTAATAAAATGTTGCTTTAAACTTAATTAGTTGTCATGTTCGTTTCTTGCAGTCTAGAGTTTTAAAATTTTATTTCAGCAGAATTGATTTCTTTAAGTATTTCTTTTAGGAGAAGTAATTTTTTTTAGGTGTGCTTCAATAATAGGGAAGTTTCTCCTCATAATTTTTCTCTAACTTTGATTTTATTTCATTTTTCTTCAAGGCTCATAATCAACACAGTGATTCTACAGTGAATCGAACCTAATGTAACATGAATAATTATTTTTTTGGGTTATTGCTAAACACAACGCATGACTTTAAATGTACTTACCCCAATTTCTAATCATAAGATAAAAAAATATAAATGAACTTTAATTGTACCTGCACTAAAAGTTGAATGTAATTCATGTAATTGATTGTTAGGATTATCCTACTTTAATTAGTGATTATTAACTAGAGTTAAGTACCCTACACAACAAAATTTTCGTCCATACACACACACACACAGACACACACACTCACACACACTCACACACACACACACATATATATATATATATATATATATATATATATATATATATATATATATATATATATATATATATATATGTGGGGTTTTGGGGGGAATAATCACAAACAGTGTTAACATAAGTAACATTTATTTAAAGAGGGGCATTATGTACAGGGGGAACTAACGTCTAAAAGGGGGGAAAAACAAGCAACGCGGCACACACACGTGCACGCTCGTCCGAAGCAAAACATCGTCTATCTCTTCTGTTCTTCGCGGCGCCCGCTAGGTGGCGCTGGCCGGGGTTACAGGGGCGCACTCCATATGAGAGTGGCATGCATGGGGCTGTATGAATGGCATCCCACATCGGCCATCCGAAAAAAAGCATCTGCCCCCAGATGCTGGTAGGGGCACAAACAAATACAGGTGACAATTTATTATGACGAAATGAAAAAAAAGTATAAAAGTTATAAGAAATACACATAGGTTATAATACTAGCAAAATGAGCTGGAAAAGAAAATGAAAAATATAACACTAATTGTAGTAATATCTAAACAGCAAAACAATCCTGGCTAATGAAGTATTCCTGAAAAAGAAAAAATAATAATGAAAACATAGTTCAAAAATCAAAGTATGTTATGTAAAGTTATGAGTCCACGGTTTCATGAACTGGATGCATGTACTGGTATGCATGGGTCCGTCGAAATGTCCACACTTTTGAACATCGTAGGTGTCGTTGGGCTTAAGTTTGATGATGTTGTAGGGTCCGAGGAACTTTGGATGGAGTTTTGGATGGAACTTTGGATGGAGGTCCGAATTGGGTGCGTTTTATGGCGACAAGATCGTGCAACTTGAACTTCGGAGGTAACTTTCGTCGTAGATTGTAGGTTTTACGGTTTTCGTCTTGCACTCTCAAAATCTGTTGTTTGGCGTCTTTGCGGAGGTCGTCGCGTGAATTTATAAACTCAGTTTGTATTTCGTCATTCAACAGGTCTGTGATTTGGAGATTGTTGCGGACACGCATTTTTGTACCGAAAAGCAGTTCAAAAGGAGTCGTCTTAATGCTGCGTTGGAAAGTTGAGTTAATAATTTGCTGAACATGATTTGTATGGAGTGGGGTGTCCTCTTTTGGTAAAGGGTGTAGGAGTCCTTCTTGTTTACCACACTTGCGGTTCGTCAAGATGCATGGAACACAGTTGGCAATACACCTGGCAATTTTATCTTTTAAATTAGGTATGTAAAACTGTTGTTTGAGTTGCTCCTCAATTTTCTTAGTAGCAAAATGTCCATTCTCGTGCGCGTCTCTAATAATACCGTCTTGCATTGAATCTGGAACGACTAGAACTTCGTAACCGTCAACTAACTTGTAGAGAACATTTGCTTTGATAAAAGAATCGTTATAATGTTTAGTTTGAAGAATTTCTTTAATTGCTTGAATGTTAGGGTCGTGTGACTGAGCATTTTGTATTTTGAAAGTCAGTGAATCGGCGGTAATGAGCATCGTCGGATAGCGGCTTAGCGCATCAACATGAGCCATCTTCGCTCCAGTTCGATGTTGAATTGTATAATTGTAATCTTCTAATAATAGTGCCCATCGAGCAATTTTAGCACTGAGATCGCGCTTGCTCATAGTGAGTTTGAAGGCGTTACAGTCTGTAACTATGGTAAATTTTTTACCAAGTAGATACACTCTAAATTTTTGCAATCCATGAATTACGGCTAACATCTCGAGTTCATAACTTGAGTAATTTTTCTCAGCGTCGGAGGTAGATTTGCTTGCAAAATATACAGGGTGAAAACAGTTATCATCAGTTGATTTCTGAAGAAGAATGCATCCAAAACCATGGATAGAAGCGTCAGTATGCAATTCAGTTTCGCTTTTCTGATTATAAATATTAAGAACGGGTTTATTAGCCAAACATTGCTTCAATTGATAAAAAGCATTTTTCTCGTTTACACCAAAATGGAAAATAGTAGATTTTTTTAGAAGGTTAGATAGAGGATTAGCGATAACTGAAAAGTTTTGGATAAATTTACGGAAATAACCAGCCAAACCAAGGAAACATTGGACGTCTTTTTGATTTTTTGGTTCCGGATAATTTAGAACGGCGGCTGTTTTAAGAGGGGAGGGAAATAACTGTCCGTTTTGAATAATATGGCCAAGGAACTCAATTTGTGTATGAAGGAATTTACATTTTCGAAAGTTTATCTCAAGACCGTAGTCAGAAGCGACAGAAAAGACTGATTTTATTTTTTCAATATTTTCCTCTTCATCTTTAGCAGGAATGATTAAGTCATCCATATACAACAATATCTGACCTGATAAAATGAGATCTTTAAAGACTGTATTAACAAATCGCTGAAATACGGAAGGTGATGTACAAAGACCAAAGGGAACTTTAAGAAACTGAAACTGACCTGAATGTGTCACGAAGGAAGTATAACGTCGACTGTCTTTATGAACATTAACATGGAAAAATCCATTTTTAAGGTCTAGAGTACTGAAAACACGAGCATTCTGAAGTTTATCGAGTAAGTCGTCAATGAGAGGTAAAGGGTATCTATCCTTAACTATATGTTTATTTAATTGTCTATAGTCGATGCAAAGTCGTGGGGTTCCGTCTTTCTTTTTAACAAGAACAACCTGACTCGAGTAGTCTGATGAACAGGGTTCTATTATGTCGTCCTGAATCCAAGTATTAACTTGTTTATCTACAATATCTCTCTCAGTAAATGGTAAACGTCGTGGTCTGTAGCAGATGGGAGTCGAAGTATCAACTTGTATATGCATTTCGATATTAGTAGTTTTGATTTTATGGGGTTTATAATTGGTCACGAGGTGTTGAATGGTATTTCTCTGTTGTTTAGTAGCACTAGGGCCTATGTCAGGGCTAGAATCATCTATTACCAATATATTACTAATAAGAGTAACGTCTTCGTCTATAGCGTCAAAATCTAAAGGTTTATGAATCTAAAGTCCGTCTTTAGTGATAGTGAATTCAGCCTGTGCAAGTACATTCATACCAATTATCAAATCTACTGGCATAGTATTATCGTCAACAACACAAATATCAGCGGTAAACAATTGACCATCAATAACAATTTGGGATTTGAAAGAACCAAGCGGCTTAATTTTTCCATTGCCAAAAGCCGTAAGCAATGTACTAGAGTTATTAAGAACAGGGGATCCAATTTTAGTATACGCTCGCTTTAACATAATCGTAGCCATCGAACCTGTGTCAATTAACGCGTTGAAAGAGACATGGATAAGTGTAACATCCTTGTACATTAAATTTGAAGTAGTTGAATTCAGCGTATTAACATTAGTTTCTCTCTGTGTGTGTAAATCAGTTGATTTTGAACAATTTGCGGCGATGTGGCCAAAATTTCCACAAGAAATACATTTTGGACCGCGATGTTTGTCTGGACAAAATTTAGATAAATGGTTAAAATTAAAACAATTATAGCACATTTGTTTACTTTGAGCATGAGGACGAAATGCTTCTGGTTTCATCTCACGTCTTGGGTTTGAAATTTTATGATACACGTCATCACGTTTACGAATGTAGTTAGAACCGAAATAGTCAGTTGAGGATTTACATCTATTTCTGTCAAAAATCTTTTCATAAATTTTGAGTTTCTGTTTGAATTCCGTAAAGTTAGTACAACCATACAAAATTAATTTATTACACGGAGCGTCTGGAATATTATTTATGCAATACTCAATTATACTAGCGTCGTCCACGGCAAAGTCAAGGGCTTGCGAAGTTAACTCGCGAAGAGCAATTAAATATTCTGTAAGAGATTCATTTGGTTTTAACTTTCGATTTCGCAACTGTCGATGTAACTCAGCGCTCGTAATTTTCGAACCAAACTCCTCAATCAAAGCTTCTTTTAAAGTACTCAAAGTGTTTAGATTACGTTGGCTTTGAATAAATAATTTAGCGGATCCAGAAAGATTCGTTTTGACAAAAATGACTTTATGTTGATCTGTTAATTCTGGTAAAAGAGATAAATTATCCTCTACGTCGCGCAAAAAACTTTGAATAGTATACGCATTGCTACCAGTAAATTTTCGCATAGAACAGGAAACATCTCTCAAAACAAGCCATAAATTAGAATAAGGAACGGGAGTGTCAATTTCGGATTGTTGTTTAGGCGAAAAAGAATTCGTATAAGCGTTTTCGACTGTGGCAAGAGCATCAGCCGTCTCTGATTGTTGTGTCTGCGCGAAAGAACTTGGCGCTACTTCGTCATTCTCATCAAAGTCAATTATCGGTTGAAAAGAAGTTAAATTCGAAAGTGCGTCAAAAATGGAATCACATAGTTTGTCTTCAGAACCGTCGGAATCAATATGCAAAATATTAGCAACACAGATAAAATCATTTAATGAATATGTTTTAAGGATGGATTTCTTTCGCGAATTCAAATCGAAAGTAACAGGGAAATTCTGAAAACTGCGTAATTTAGATCGGGATGATCGATCAAATGTATCATCGAAACAAATCCAAAACAATAATTTAATACTTTTAGTTGGTGCACAGCTGAGTGCTTGTGCGATTGGCACAATATCGTTTAGTGAAACTGAACACATATTGACACAACAAAAAAAAATGGTACTCACTGAATGCAGACTTCCAAACAGAATAATCCAACAATTTGTATATCTCACTCAACTCAGTCCTCGGCACGTCATGAAAAATTGATAAGTAATCCGTGGAAAAGTCACATCAGCAAAATACTTCGTTCAAACCGTCTCGAATTATACGTCTGAGGTAAAGTCGGTAAATATCAGCTGTAAACGTCTTTGAAACTATCACGTCAAATGGAGAGTTGATACGGCAGGCATGGGTGATCTAGGGGATTAAAGGGTAAAAGGAGGCCAGAGCCCCCATCTGTGGGGTTTTGGGGGGAATAATCACAAACAGTGTTAACATAAGTAACATTTATTTAAAGAGGGGCATTATGTACAGGGGGAACTAACGTCTAAAAGGGGGGAAAAACAAGCAACGCGGCACACACACGTGCACGCTCGTCCGAAGCAAAACATCGTCTATCTCTTCTGTTCTTCGCGGCGCCCGCTAGGTGGCGCTGGCCGGGGTTACAGGGGCGCACTCCATATGAGAGTGGCATGCATGGGGCTGTATGGATGGCATCCCACATATATATATATATATATATATATATATATAGAGAGAGAGAGAGATATGTATGTGTGTCTGTGTGTCTGTGTGTGTGTGTGTGTGTGTGTGCATGTATGAATGAGGTTTAAACTATTGGAACGTGAAACAAATCTTCAAATTGTAGTCTTAGAGACACAAGTTGTTGAACTTGAAAGTAAAAATGATTTCTTTTACTCTTGCAACCTGCAAACTAAAATTATACATTTATAGGTAAACCTTTCCTTCTGCTGTTAAATCGGAAGACTGGTTAAAGAACTGAAAAAATTTCTAGTAAATAAACCTTTCTGTCTGACTGTTTCTACACCTATAGCTATTTTCCGATATTTATCACATAACTTATCACATATCAATAGCTGATGAATTATTCCTGAGGTAAATACATATTTACGCATCCCTCCTTTTCCATGTCTCTGTTTTTAAAAAATTCAAACGAAAAAAAATTAGAATTTTCAGTGAATTATATTGTTTTCGTAAGAGAAAATAATTTCAAGAAATAACTTCAGCTCTCCTTTATATATATATATATATATATATATGAGATATCCTTACAAACTTCATGAATAGGACCTACTCTAGAATAAGCCTTTGATTGAACAGCTCATACTTTTTCTGTGCATTATATACTCTACAATCCAGCATACAATATATACTCACGTTTGACAGGATTTTTTTACTTTTTGAAAAAAAATAAGTAGGTTTAAAAAAAAAACCATTGAACCACTTTCGAAAATAGAGAAAAAGAGCTCTCATGCTTGAATTTATAAAGAAATTGTAAAACTGAATTAGGCGAAGTAAACGTGGCGTGCCGGGAATTTTTAATTTGGCGGGATGAAAAGAAAGTCTTTGATCTTTTTTGTCAAGTACAAAATAAATTATACCTCCTTTCAATGCCTAATCAAGTTTAGGATTTTGACGCCTGCCGGAGATTATATATACATATAATATATATATATATATATATATATATATATATATATATATATATATATATATATATTTAATTTCCACAGAAATTAAAATTGTCACAGTGGCGTTTGATTTAAAAAAAACATGCACTGTAAAAATATTGTAGTATAGGACAATTTAGGATTTCATACAAACATATATATATATATATATATATACACTGATGAGTAAAAAATACTGGTACACCTGCGAAATATCGTGTAGGGTCTCGAAGAGCACGCAAAAGTGCCGCAATATGACGTGGCATGGACTCGACAAATGTCTGAAGGTATCCGGGCGGCAATTCATACCATGGATGGAGGGAAATCCAAAAATCCATAGGAGTGCGAAGGGGGTGGAGATCTCTTCTGAACAGCACGTTACAAGGCAATCCATATATGCTCAATAAATTTCATTTCTGGGGATTTATGTGGTCAATAGAAGTGTCTAAAGTCAGATTAGTGGCCTTGGTGCCACTCGGTAGCAACTCTCGACGTGCGGGGTGTCGCACTGTCCTGCTGGAATTACCCAAATCCGTCGGAATGCTCAATGAACATTAATGGATGTAGATGATCGGAAAGGATGCTATGAACCCGCCACCTGTCAAAGTCGTCTCTAGACGTATCAGACCTCCCATAGCACTTCAACTGCTCATGAACCATACCATCACAAAGGCTCCACCAACTTTAACAGTCCCCTGTTGACATGACAACAGTCCCTGTTGACATGTTGCTACGTGTCTCCAGTCATCAACATCCCAAGGAGGTGTTGGTGGACCCACACTAGACTGAAATCTTTGTGCCGTGCTGTCAACAACAGTACACGAGTGGGCCTCCGGCACCGAAAGTCCATATTAATGACGGTCCGTTAAAAAGTTCGCACGCTGACACTTGTTGATGCCCCAGCATTGAAATTCGCAGCAAATTTGATGAAGTCTTGCACGTCTATGTCATTTATAGATTCTCGTCAGTCGTCGACGGTCCAGTTCTTTCAAGTTTTTTTCCAGCTCCAGCGCTATCGTAGATTTGATGTTTTACCGGATACCTGATATTCACGGTACACTCGTGAAATAGGGGTGCGTGAAAATCAAAACTCATCGCTACATCAGAGGTGCTATATCCCATCTCTCGCGCGTCGACGTATAACGTCACGTTCAAAGTCACATGCATCGTGATAACCTGCCATTTTAGTAGCAGGAACAGAATTAACAGCTTCGCCAGACACCTGTTTTATTATATCGTCG
Organism: Dolomedes plantarius; assembly: GCA_907164885.2. Classification (NCBI taxonomy): domain Eukaryota; kingdom Metazoa; phylum Arthropoda; class Arachnida; order Araneae; family Dolomedidae; genus Dolomedes; species Dolomedes plantarius. The sequence continues at coordinate 166,475,441 of OU015493.1, forward strand.
CTGCCGACCGCATCGCAATATGCTGATTGGTTGCCTTGGCTATATATATATATATAAATATATATATATATATATATATATATATATATATATATATATATATATATATATATATATATATATATATATATATATATATATATATATATATATATATATATATATATATATATATATATATATATATATATATATATATATATATATATATATACACATATATATATATGTCGTATTGCTCGTCCAAAGTTATTTTATCGGGCGTGAATTAGTTGGGTAGTACATTAATTATTTATTAAGGGGTAGTTGGGTGCGTTGTGTTTTAAATTATTTGTTAAAAACCCGTAGTTCAGGACGTAATTAGCAATGACGAACAAGTAAACTAAAAAATTCTGAAAACAAATTAAAACAGAGAGTTGATTTAAACTTAAATTAAACTTAATTTATTTACAATTTTATACATTTGTACATTTAATCTTAAAAACTTTCGTAGAAAAACACTTATCCATACATAAACCAAATCATCAACTAAAGAAGTATAGTTCTAAATGATTACTTTTAAAAACAAGGCAAGAGAGCACAAAATAATTAACCAAAACATCTAATACCACTAAATTCTTCTATCAACTATTTCCACACCTATTCGTAAACCAAACTCTAAAAACAAAATCAAAACCTCTACCAAAAGAACCCGACTGATCTTAACAAAAAAATAATTTTTTGGACTCACTCGATACGTTGTATTTTGGTGCACTTGTTGATTTACTTCTGACGTGGGCCGGGGAACTCTTGCTTCTATGGCCGGGGAGTTTGGTGCTGCCTTTAAATCACTTCGCGCGCACACTCCAATATTTCACTGCACAGACTTTACTTGGGGCATTTAAAATATTTTCCCCACGTCGCAGCACACTAATCTAAATTGGCAACGGGGAACTTCCGTTTTCGACCCGATACGCCAAAAATGAAGAAAAAGTTCTCTCCCTGAGATCGTAGAATTGGCTATCTCTGAGAGAAGGGGAGAGCAAGAGACCTAGCCCTTGCGACAAAGAGGTCTAGAGAGGGAGAGCTCTTGAGTTTGTTCAAACTCCTCAATTTATATTTTTTGAAGCCCATTCTTCTTCCTTGTCTCCCCCTTCTAAATTATTTTTAACCAATTCTGAAACTTGCCATCATCTCATTTGCTTGTTTTACTCTACCATCATTTAAATTGCCGCCCCTGCTCAACTATCGTACGCCCCCATGGAAAACAAGCTTGCAACAACCTCCCACGACGCCCGTGATTTTTTTTTCACGCAGCTCGTAAATCCGAATACAATGTCCACTGTCATATAATGTCAAACCCCAGCGACATCCTCGCTTTAATCTTGTCTGGCGATCAAGCCCCCAAGTTGACCTCCGCTATAAGACTATTCAATACGTTACATCACACAGGAACGGTCCGTTCTTTAATTATCGTACCGCTTTCAGCCGTCGTTTCCAAATTTATCAAATAAATGTAATGATGACAGTCTTCGATCGAGTTAACCTATTCATACTTTTATGACATTTTTACATATTCGAAGGCCCATCATTACAATATATGTATAAATGTATAAAATGTGAAAATCCGTGTTGCCTAGAGTGCTCGAAAAAAATGTGCAATTCTTGTGCTCCTGGAGTAAAAAAGTAGTTTTTGTTTACGTGATGCCGATTTTAATTGAATTTTAGTTGTAGTATTTTAACTCTATGTATAATTTAATTTTAATTGTATGTGAACAATCAAATAAAACATATTTAGTTAATTTATATGTAGTTTTATTAAATTTCCACCTCTAAAATAATTTTTTGTTATGTACACGTCTCAGAGAAGCATGTTACTTCCAACGAACAAAATATATATGTTACCAGTTAAGGGTTAAGTCACATCAGGAACGATTTATCATTGAAAGCATATAGCTTACTTTCGTAAAATCCTATGTTAGACCAGCACATAACAAATATATATACAGTATTAACTTCTTGAACCAAATATGTAACTATCTAGAGGCCGCCTACGTACACTAGAGGAAACAAACAAATTAACGATGAAATATTTCTCTGATTTATAAGTTTTTTGTTCGTTTGTTTGTTTCTTTTTAGTGTATGTGTGTGAGCTCTGGTATAGTCTGGTTGCTGATTCAAACATTTGCTAAATATGTCTGTGACTTTTAAAACTTTCATAAAGACATAAAGCAATTGGACATTTTGAATAGTATCCAAGTTTGGTTTTGTGATTTTCAAGGTTAAATTTTTGTTTGCTATGCATCATTCTTTGTGATATATTAGACCAATAGTGTAAAACAATGTTACTTTTCAAAAAGAAGAAAAAAAATGGCAAATTATTTAAGAAAAATGAAAGTTATTATGAATATTTATTTTCAGAATCCATGACAGCCATAGACAGCATTAGTACAGATGTTGGGTCAGATTTAGAAAAATTAAGATTTTTAATGCTAATGTTTTATTTAGCATTCAATTTTTATTTTTGTATTTCTTCAATTTTTTTACATGGTTTAATTTTCTATTGTACCGAGAGAGAATTTGGTGAAAAGGGGAATAGTCATTTACAACTATTTTCTATTACTATATTAATGAATCAAGTAAACCTTTATACATGACATAGTTTTTAGTATTTAATTGGTTTTAGAAAAAATGTGGTAGGAAGTTACTTCATACAAGTAGTTATCAATAAAATGACAGATTTAAAACTGCACCCATGTTTGGGTGCTGTTTTACATCAACAAGTTTTTTTTTAACTTCCGTCTCAGAATTTTAATTTCCTAATTGAATTTAATGAATTTAATTAGGAATACTTTATGTATTCTGGGAAGAGTTCCCAGAATCCAAATACTTTATGCATTCTGGGAGAAGTTTTTGCCTTACTAACATAAGCAACTCCTATAAATGTTTCAATAAATTCTTTATTCTTCTTGTTCTGTTTTTTGGATGTGTAAAAGATATACAGTGTTCTTTAAAGTATATACAGGTTACATTAGATTACCTAAATAGTCATTTCAGGTTCTCAAGGAATGTATTGAAATAAAAACATTGTTTTGATCCATAAATTATATCAGGGGATGGGAGTAATTTTCCTTTCATTTAAATTTATGGACTGATTTTTTTCTTTCTTTTTTTTCAGACGCTGTAAAGATGGAACAGAGGTACAACGAATTGACCATTTTTTTATTAGAAAATGTAAAAATGTTATGTTCTTCTAAATTAACTATTTTATTTTATACCACCGCTCCTTTTCTGCATTTAAAAACATGTGTTTGTATAATTATTTTCTATCATTGTGTAACTTTTATAAAATAAATTTTTCTGGACTTATCAGATGTGTCAAAATAAAGTATTTCTTGAACGAAGTCATAGTTTTTAAGTATGAAAAAAATGACTTGGCTAGATTTATAAAAAAAAGTAAACTGCATGCAGTTTTCATTTTTAATCATTTTGAAAGAAATCCTATAGTTAACTCATATTTTTCAAACATGGATTACTCCTTATAACTGCAGAATGGAAGGAAATTTCTCAAAGTTAACTATAGAAAATATAGTTTGCTTATCTGAAGAACATTTACCAACTCTACTTAAAGTATCATATACAAAAAATAAATTACCTAAATTCTTCTGAGCAAATTTTGATAAGCTGAAACTAAGGTTTGATTATGGGTCTCATTATATCACTAAACATAATTTACTCCAATAAATGTATCAAATTTGTTATAATACATTTTTACTGAGAAGAGTACAAACTTTTGGGGTTAGTTATTAAAAACGTGGATTTATGGTTACATTTCTTTGGATGAAATTAAAAAACAATATGAATGGAAAGAATAAAAGCATAGTATCCTTTTCCATACTATATCTTATTCTACATTAAAAAAAAAGTGGGGAACCTAAGATCAAATGGAAAGATAGATTTAGATTTAAAGATTGGTTTTAATATGTTGACTTCCAGTTTTGGGTAAATATGATAGGGAACAAAACGAAAGTTTGCTTTAATACGTAATATCGCAAAAAAATTGATGGAAACTCTTGATTCATAGAAATTTTTTTAGGTAATAACAAGGATCAATATTTGGTACTGCCTGAAAATACATGAGTATAAGGTAAAATTAGAATGTATTAATACTAGTAATATAAAGGCCAGAATAAAGTGTAAAGGTAGATGTTATTCATAAAGATTATAAAAAACCTCAATAATAAAAATAAAAAGCGTATGAATAAAAAGGATTCTACGCAAAACTTTGAAAGAGTTTCACTATTCCGAATGCGGTAGAGTGACGGTACGTAGTCCGGATCGACAGCACATTGCTGGTTATGAGATGGGTGGATAACGATACGTCGACACCAATTATCGCTCCCGTAACTGACCAGTCAACCTCCGGTTACGCGGCGGCTTTGTGTCCGCATGGACGGGTTACGCGCAGCTGGCTCGAGGTTCGCAGCCGGATGAACGATAGATCCATTCCTACTGGAAGCGGTCCGGCACTCGACGGGGTAGTCGCGGGCGAGAGGATACTCCCGTGACGGATCCGATACTGACCTAATGCGCCGGCCCGACAGTGCAAAATTCGGCTGGCAGGAACCTTCCGACCTAACCCGATGCCTCTGTGTTTTTTGGATATATATATATATATATATATATATATACATATACATACATATATATATATATATATATATATATATATATATATATATATATATATATATATATATATATATATATATATATATAATTTCGTTCTGAAAATGCGTAAAACAAGTTTTGAACAGTTCTCTACGGTGTAGTTATAAGAATATTTCAATTTTTCGTATAACTGTCTGGATGATATGATATTTATAAAGACGAATATTTATAAAAATACAAGGACATATAAAATTTTTCGTATGTTGTATTTCATTGTTGGGGAGAATTAAATTTCCCCTTTGCGAATAAAGAATGTTTTAAAATAATGACTATATACAATATGTAATTAAAGAATAGAAACGATTGGGTAACTTACCCATCTACCTTGGTTGGGCACGAGATTAATTAGACACATCACACACTAAGAAGTAGGCCTATGATCTTGAACTCCACATTTAATTAGAATCGAATTACACCTGATTTCACGGTTTGCATCAAATCAAGAAAAAAACATGACAAAAAGGAATAAATGAATTATACGAATGCGAATATAGATTATCTGTTGTCATACCACGGAACACAAACGTCAGACTGACAAAGAAGCATGTTAACCGTTCGGGTTTTGATCACATGATCTCCGAACAAAGAGAGATGGGCCTGGTAGACGAATCGACGCCCGCGTTTCCGCCGCTGACGGTTTTCGAGTTTCATTTTCGCCCAATTGTGATTAGATAAATCTCTGTAAATGGTATGCTTATAAATAGTAAGTGGAAACTTTAAATATATCTAGCTAAAGGATATTTATTTCTTTACATTCTTTAGAAACACAATTCCATACCTAATCCAAGCTATCTTATTACTTTTGCACTTTGTGAATGGAAATAGAAACAGGAAAGTCTAGAGATGTGTCTCATTTAATTATGTCTAGTTAATACGATTCTTTAAATAGAATTATTTTATTTATTATTGAATCTTTTGCATATTCTGTATACGAAATTCATAATATGGGCAATATATGTACGTATGTGTGATATGTGAAATAGCTGATAGCTGTACAATTTATACATACCCATCTTTTATTTCATAATACATAAAATGCAATACATAAGTGTGAATATAAATTTTTTTCAAAACAGTTAATTAGTGCATAACCAAAAATTAAGCAATTTTTATCACACAAAGATATATTTTTAATAATTGTTGTTATGGCCGTGATTCTAGAAGATTACTAAATTGCAAACAAAACAAGAATTCACTTACCACACTTTCTGAATAAATGACACATTATTTAATACATGAATTAAGAGAGCACGTGATGATTTAAACGTGGGCATCACATCTTTCCTCAAAGGACCGGGAAACATTAGGATTTCTTGAATCCATTAGCATCTGCGTTAATTCTGTACTATATGCTTACTTGTAGAAACCTATCTAACACGTGGGAAGGAAATTCGCTCACAGAAGATCGAATTATTTCTTCATCAGTATTTCGAAGATTGATTATTCTTTTTATGCGACACGCGCAGCCATGTGGTTCAAAACCATTTTTCTACAAGCAGATGGATGGGTTCTCTCGCCGAAAAGTTCACGAAGACTGATCCCGCATACAGATCTTGAACCGGAAAATCAAAGATTGCCGCTCTTTTTCTGTTGGCGTCGTTTTTATCAAAACTTTGAAGTCGGGGAATATCAGTGCACGCGCTTTCATTGAAGCGCCGCCGCTTTGAATCGTACGAGCAGGAGAAAAGTTGGGTGCAAACCAGTTCCGGCTAGTTTTAAGTCTATGTTTTCATAGCATATATGTATTTTGATTTATTTTTTGGTGAAATCTCTTTCTGTTTCTGGAAGGAAATTGAACGCACAAAATGCAGTTTAGAAAGCTTCTTTACATTTTGTCTGAAATGCAAATTTTAATTTTAATGTCTTCGTATGTTTAAAAAAAATCTCCTATAGAGGTAATAACAAGACTGTCAAATACCCCTCGAGTCTGTCAATATCTATCATCATGTTTCAATACAAACATTTTCTATTCTTATTTTTTATCTCCTGAATTGTGTTTTTAAAACTTTTTACTTAAATCTGACCTAACAACTTTTATCTTTTCGTAGTATTTTATTTTTACTAATTGAAATTTCTTATGAAATTATTTACTAAAAATTTTTGTAACATCGCATCAGTGTGTTGAATATCAAAAAGGAGTCCTCATCATTTTAAAAGCTCTCTTAGCAGACAACTATCGCGTTAAAAGACAAGCACAGTTTAAAAATACTGTTCGTGTTTTTGAAATATCTTTAAGTTTCGGGAGCTTCTGGACTTTCTGTCTGAATTGAAGATTTTTTATCATAATGTCTATGCATAATAAAAAGATCTCCTACAGAGGTGAAACAAGATTGTCAAATAGCCTTCGTTACTCTTAATGTCTATCATCGTGTTTCATTATGAAAATTTGGTCTTCTTATTTTTTATCACCTGAATTGTTTATTTTAATCTTTTTTACTTATATTTTGACCTGGAAACCACACCTTTTCATAGTATTTTTCTAATTTAATGCAATTTCTTATGAAATTATTTTTTCTGCGAGATCCTATTAGTGTTTTGCATATCAAAAATGGATCCTACTCATTTTAAACACTCTCTGCACACAACTATCGCGCTAACAAGTAAGCACAGTTCTAAAAACCCTGTTCGTTTCAGAACGCAACATTACCGGATAGTACTCGTAGAAAACCTTGTTTTAGAAACTAACTTTGAATTTTAAACAGAGTGCAGACGCGGTGGAAGGTATGTTGAGTGATACATCTCATAAAACAGGTCCTGGAAATACCTGTTTCAGAAACTATTTCCGGAATTTTAAACAGATCGAAAACGCGACCTTATTTTAGCGGATGCTGAAAGCTGTTCAGGATGTGACAAGAAAGATGTAGTTTAACATCCATGTAAAATGCCACGCGTTTGTGACCAAGATTAATCATAAGAAATAGTACCAAAAAAATTAAGTTATATATTGTTACGAGCATAAAAGTCATTAAACCAGCAAAAAAAAAAAAATGTGCGTTATTATTTTCACAATTTTTATTTTGTCTCTATTGTTTATTAAATTGCTAAAAGAATTATTGCAGCGGGAAGAAATTTTTTATTCTGATTACAGGAATGGATTGTCTTTTTCAGATTAATGATTAACTCATCACTCTGGTTAAAAAATTGCAAGTCGGAACAGTTGAATAATTCTCCATTTATTTAAAGGTTATCTTAAATACGCTTGAAGTAACTCGTGCAAAGAAAATAATATCCTGGAGTATAATAAGACATCAAAACAAAACTATTTGGAGTCCATCATTTTTCAAATCCATCATTTTTAGGTAAAGCAAAAAAAACCGCCGTATATTTATTTATAATGTTTTCTTTCTTCCGTACCAAGAAGGTTGTTATAAAAATTACTTCAGGTCAGTTTGTAGAATGATAGTTCATTCCTCCGAACGTGATATATCTAACCATAGAACATAAAGAACTGCCAAATAGTAAAGTATATTTTTATTGCTTGGGTACAATTTAATATCATATATTTTAAAGGAACAATTCTAAGCAGTATTGTACCTCTAACAAAATGTTTGTAGATTACAGTTTATGAATAATTTAAAAATAATAAAAATTTACGTAAAGAAGATGTTGTTTGCCAATGTGGGGCACGTCTCAATTGAGATATTCGTCTTTTAACCGTGAGTGTCATTGTTCATCGTATAGGTGACCCAACACCACCTCTTGGTGCCACCTATTATTTAACCGAGAAACCCTAGGGGCGTCATCTTGGTGGGAGGTGGTTCGTACCTTCTCTCAGCCTCTATAACTTCATTGAAGGACTTTCTGGTTTGCAATTATAACGTGTTCTTATCCCACTGCCAGGTAAAACGTGCCAAGTCTAGAGTGCCATCAATATCCTACCTCTGGCCGTTTCCCTAAAGATACCCAGAGAAGGTTGATATAGACTGCGTTCGATCGTTAGTTATGTCGCCATTGTCCCAAAAGTATTTCAAATGTAAAGGACTGCCTTGCCTTACTAATTCTTTATATCAAAAGCTTAATGCAAGATCACTACAAATATATGCCAAAATGGTTCACCTTCATAACGCTTTCGCTTTAATTAGTACTCTACCGTTGCATTTTAAATCTCAATGAATTAATTTGACGAACACAATTACTTTGCCAGTAATGTCACCACGAAACACTTCACTGGTAGTTGCTGTGTTGACAACGCCAACAGCATCTTCCATTCAAACGTAAGAACTTTACTTACGCACATACACACAAATACATACACATACACACACACATATACAGTGGCGGACAAAAAACTGCATCACCAGCAAAAAAGTTGAAATGTACTCAAATAATGTGTTTCGTGTGTATGTTTTGTGTACAGCTAATATTGTTACTTTAAAATAATGTTGTAGGGTTAATCTTGGTCAAGTTTTATTAGGATTAATAAATTATTTACACTTTATTACTCAGAAAAATGAAAAATAGTGCAAAATACAATATTTAACACAACGTGGAACAAAGTAATTGATACACAAATTTTGTAGTTAAAGTAAATTCTGCATAACTGCAGTCATATTGCATGTACTTAGATGTTTATACCCTCATAAGAATCACTTCAATATTTAGTAGATAAGCCACCAGCTGTGATGACAGCCTTGCAGTGGTCCGGCATAGAAGATATCAACTTCTGAATGTAATCCTGGACAATTTCCTGGAACAAAACCCCAATAATGTGTTCTTGCAGTTTAACCTTAGTAGCAGGCTTCTTAGAATCAATATTTGTACCCATTATAGGCCAACAATTTTCAATGGGATTCAGATCAGGACTATTCCTAGGCCACTTCTAACTTTAATACCAGATTTTGTCAGATAGTTTATATCACCTAATACACTATACCCTATTATATCTTATAGCACCTACAGGATCAAATAGGGGGGACATTACTTTTGTAATATCCGATATGTTGTGGACATGAAAACCTGGAAATGAGGTAACAAAATCGTGTATGATTAAGTTAGATCGTACTTTCAGATTTACATACATAGATGGGACGGTAAGCGGTATGTTGGGAGACGTAAAAGGGAAGCTTATTATCCAGATTGCATATCGCTTGCTGGGAAATTCCCAGCGAGACAAATGGTATGGGGATGGATATCCAGAAAAATGGTTGGATGCCTGAAATTTATAGCTGAAACTGTGAATGCATCCGTTTATACCCAAATCTTGGAGGAGTGTTTAACGCCAGCTATTCGGGATCGTTTTAAATGTAATTTAAATTGCATTTTTGAACAGAACTTTGAACGAACTCTGTCATATAGCGAAATAGTTAAGTACGATCTAACTTATTCGTACATGATTTTGTTACCTCATTTTCAGGTTTTCATGTCCACAACATATCGGATATTACAAAAGTAATTACCCCCCCCCCCCTATTTGACCCTTTAGGTGCAGGCCTATCTAACAAAATCTGGTATTAAAGTTTTGGACTGACCTAGGAATAGTCCTGATCTGAATCTTTTTGAAAATTGTTGGCATATAATGGGTACGGAAATTGATTCTAAGAAGCCTGCTTCTAAGTTTAAACTGCAGGAAAACATTATTAGGGTTTGGTTCTTCGAAATTGGCCAGTATTACATTCAGAAGTTTATATCATCTATGCCGGACAGCTGCAAGGCTGTCATCGCGACAGGTGGATGATCTACTAAATATTGAATTAATCCTTATGGATGTATACACATCAAAGTACATTTAATATGACTGCAGATATGTAGAATTTACATTAGATACAAAATTTGTGTATCAATTACTTTGTTCCACGTTTTGTTAAATATTGTATTTTTCACTATTTTTCATTTTTCTGAGTAATTAAGTGTAAATTATATATTAATACTAACAAAAGTTGATTAAGACTAATTCTACAACTACAACATTGTTTTATCGTAACAATATGAGGTGTACATAAAACATACACATTAAACATATTATCTGCACACCTTTCCACTTTTTCGCAGGTGATGAAGTTTTTTTGTCCGCCACTATATATATATATATATATATATATATATATATATATATATATATATACTTACGCAATAATATACATATAACAGGGATAGTAATAGAAATATAAAAAGGAAGATCTACTAATAAATGAAACCCTAATAGAGCAATATTTTTTGATAGACTGCACAGTGCCTCTTGATGATATAGTTAAAAATAAACATCTACGTGTTCTTGTTGTGGCTTATGACTCTTGACCGACAGTATGTCGATCAAGTCCATAAAGGCTAGTGGGCAGGAGGTTGCGGCTCGTATTTGAATAGCACCAAAAGGATCGAAGTCCGAATTGGCTAAATGACTGGTACCATAATTTTGACCGGTGTCAAGTGACGAGAGAGGTACACCTGACCATGCCTCTCTAGAGTTACATTTTGAGAACTCTGAAGACATTGCAGCCACGACAGATTTTTCGTGCACCAACCGCCATTAGCGTACACGGCGGGGGATTTTTCAACGATCGGCTTCGAACCAGAAACGTACAGATCAAGGGCTTTGCCAACTGGGTTACCCCACTCCGTCTACGTGTATGCATAATTAATTTATTAACAAACAAGTTATAGATGCGAAAATTATTCGCTTCTAATCACTATAATTATAATCCCGCTTTTCTTTAATATATCACTGAGTATTATGAGAATAAATTTTAAATATTTTACAAATATTCCTATGTATAAATCCATAATAAAATATTTACATATAAAATTTTAAGCAGTACATTTATGATCTTTTAAGTATAGAATAATAATCAAAACGAGAAATCACATTCATGAATAAATTCACTTACTCTTCTCTTTTTGAATAAATGAAAGAAAATTAAATAATTTGGCCCATCAGACGAGGAAGAAAAATCTGACAGTTTTCTAAAATATTTTTGTTTATGATTTAGATTAAAGAATAAACAAATAAAGATTAAAGATAAAAGAATTGCGGGAGTCCTCAGAAATATTTTATTTTTTCCAGTGCAACGACAGCAAAAATTTTATATTTATTTCAAAGTATTTCATTTGAATTCCATTAGAAAATTGTATACATAATTTTTCGGCACAGTGATATAAAAAAGATAATAAACGCATTTGTAAATAATAATATGATATTTTTTTGTTTTTTGACAAAAATATAAGTCAAGGCTTCTAATTCTAAAGATACAAAAACCTGTCAATCCATGTTTTATATATATATATATATATATATATATATATATATATAAGTCTCTCTAGCCAGCCACCCTTCATAACGACCACTTTTGTCGGAGCTATTAGTGGTCACCAAGAGAAGTTTCTTAGTATCCCGAAAAGTATTTTATCAGTGCCTAAGCTTCTAAATCTCACTCCCTAACTTAATTAGACCCATTAACTTCTAATTTTATAAAATATTGTTAAACTTTCAGTAATATTTATATTTACCCTCAAGCTTGTTTCAATCTAGAGCTAAAAATAATCATTGAAAGTTGTTAGACTTCTAAATTGTAACCATATAAGGCCGTAAAAGTAAGTCCGAAATTTTATGAGTAATCAATCCTTGTCTGCAAGAACGGACAATTTTCTAGGTGAAGTATGGTTGACTGTCTACATTTAGACTCCTCAGATAGTATTTGGTACCCCTTGTGGCGGGTCAAGTCGTTTTCTCACAGAATGGTGTAATAAAGATGTGTTAAAATATATTTAGTGTGTGTTTTATTTAAGCATAGAACACTAGTGTCGTCTATGATTACAACGAATACAACTTTGGGATGTGTCTCCATTTATAATTTTTGAACCTTAACCCGTCGTTGGTAACACCAGTTTGAGTAACGCCAATGGACGCGAGTGAGAGTTTTTCGCACACTACCCTTTTCCGCTGTTTTAAGTTGTCTACTCAATAATAACACTTCAAAATTGTTTCTTTTCAAGGAATTACATTAATATTTAGCAATCACGAACAAGGAAATTACAATTAAAATACGTAGTTATTTTAGAGCTATTTATCAGGAAAATTAATAGAGAAAGTGAAATGAAAAAAAAATCATACTTACTTTATGAATCGAATTTATAAAAAGCATATTATTTATACTTTATTAGAGCGTCAAATGCAAGTCTTATAAATTAGACGACATGGACATGGTAAATAAAATATTATACTAGAAGTCCTTATTAACACAACATTCGGGGCACACGTAAGTTGAATGTTCGGTACAAATAGGTCGCCCACAGGTAACACAACCCTTTTTTGACTTCCTATTTTTACTTCCAGGACTGAATGCACAAAATCCGTCGATTTCGACATTTCCTTTGATTCTTGAGGATCCTTCATCTCTGTTATTTGGCTAATTGAACATTGCAATGCGGGTGACAAGTTTGGAACTGAATAATGGGTCACCAGGTGAGGTTTCATGAGTGCCAATGCTAATTCTTTCAAGAAAGCTCGTCTAGCCATCGTATTGTATGTATTTGCAGCATATATAATTTGGCTGTTTATACCACTAATGTTCATGATCGAAAAAAGTAATATCAATGGCCATCTGCGACTTATTCTCGAAACAGAGTACTCACCTTTGAGTTCGTCGACTACGTCGACACCATCCTTAGTGAGATTATAAAAAGTAATAATCTCTGGTTTAGAGAGGACGCCAGAATCTTCATTTATTTTGTTATTATTGTGCAAAGAGGAATAAAGAAGAACAGTCTTGCCATTCTTTGGAATATAACACACTAAAGTGCCAGTTGACGAAAACGCAAACATACTGCTTCGTTCGTCCCCATATTTTGTACTCACATAGACAGGCGGCACTTCTTTTTCATCTTTTCTTAGTGTACCAACAATGGTTGTTTTTTTCTGGAGGAGTTCTTCAGCTAACGGGAGAGATATGTAAAATAATTGTCCATTGTAACATTTCTTCCAGTGTTCAGTATTGGTGAAGCAATACGCTTTACCACACTACTTGCACTATTATCAACTTTATTTGGTATATATTTCTAAGTTACTGCAGTAGAATGTGCGATCATCGACAAGAGCGTAGATTTTTATTCCGTATTTGGAAGGCTTATTTGGAATGTACTGTCGGAATTTGCAGTTGTCCCTAAAACCTTCTAGCATTTCGTCCACTGTCGCATATTCGCCAATTTGATAGTTTTCTTTACATCGGCTTACAAATTCCTCAAAAATCTTCCTTATTGGAGCTAAATTATCGGTAACCTTTCGAACTTCTCGATCTTCAATGTTATCAAATCTTAGGGCACGTAATAATAAGTAAAATCTCCTGATGGACATTGTTGCCCTAAAACACTATGGAGCAGTAACGTCATTCTTGAACATTTCTTCTATGTTGGTATGCTACTCTTTCTTTAATCCGGCGATATAAAACAAACCCAGTAAAGCGCTAAGTTCTACAAAATCGGTGTCACTACAATCTCTTTCACGGCTGTATTTTGTTCGCATTTTAGCAAGACAAATGTTAGTGCAGTTGACAATTTCCATCATTATATCGTTCGTAATAAATAATTTTCAACAATCTAATACGGATGCCGCACTTTTAGCAGCTTGTTTTACTCCGGGAAGGTGAATCACAATATTATGCTTTTTTGAGCACGTTATGGCGAGGTGGACGAGCCGACCATATTGTTTGTTTATCTTTACCGACGTAAACAGATATTGCAGTATCAGAGCTATCCGTAGACTCTTCCTCATCTGATTCATCAATACAAGACTGTTCTGTGTCTGTATTATGGTTACTTTTTTCAGTTTCAGCATTTCCACTTGCGGTAGATTCGGAATCTTCTTATCTTTCAACATTAGTTTCTATTACCTTTTCGGATAGATCACACTCTCGCTGAAGCCAGGATGAAATAATTTTTTCTTGATAACGACCCTCCACTTTTCTCTAGTGCTAACTGTACCATTGGCCGACCGTAACTAAATGGTCCAACTTTTTGCATCATAGAAAAAATTTATTTTCTCAAAAGTAAAGAATAACACTGATCAAAATGTCCTGCTAACAAACAAAATTTGCAAATAAAATTAGAAGATAAACGTACTTACATCATCGCGTTATCCATACAAATAACACAAACGCTGGTGAAATCTTGGTGAGAAACACTCTCACGTGATGCAAACGCCAGTGGTCGCTCGATGAGAGAAATGCTCACACAAATTACACCTAAACAAATAGTAGGCTGTTTGAAGGTCAAACACGCCCTGATTCTTATCGGAACTGATAACAGATTGTTGAAGAGATTCTAATGGTGCATGTACACACAAGCGAATCAGCTCCCCCATCCCCTCTTGACACATTTTGGGGTCGATTAGGCACGCTCTTGATGATTCGTCTCCGACCACTCTCCGGAGAGCGGTCGGAGACGAATCATCAGAGGGACCACGGCGAGGGGTCCAATAAATCACTGTTTTCCCCATCACACTTCGCTCTCAGTTTCGCTTGTGTGTGAATGCGATATAAGAGTCAGCTAGACAGGGGGTAGTGTCCCCAGGGTAACTTTAAAATAAGGGGTGCAATTTATATGACAAGTGTGAGAGAAACTATCACAGCACAACCAATGACGGGTTAACATGTCAATCCTTGAATGTCAATCCTCGCAATAAAAGCTGAGATATTTTTGTGACCGCTACAATATACCTTTAAAGAAATTTTGTTTTACAGCTACCTTGTGAACTTTTGTTTTACCAGCATATATTTTGAACTAAAGGAAATATTTGCTTGACTGTTTTATCATCATGAATTATTCGAGACGTGCCGTGACGAAACGCATTGGGAAACAGAAGAGAGTTTTAAGATTTTCACACACAAAAACAAAATGCTTTTAAGATTTATTTTAGATATAAAGATTCCTTATGAAATGTGGTATGAAGTGGTATATATGAAGCTAGGATAACGTTTATGATGAAAATGCGGTAAATAAGAGCGAAATCTAAACTTGCATTCGCCTTTCTGCTTGGGAAAAAAATATTAGAGAACCATGGTTACAACGAATTTCTTTAAGAACTGGAGAATTTGCGCTTAGATGCATGTTTTCTTAACTCAGTAGGAAATCTCAAAATGATAAAATATATATGAAAAAATTTTTGTGTGTGTATGTATATATATATATATATATATATATATATATATATATATATATATATATATACTAGCTAAAAACCCGCACTTCGCTACGGAGTACATTCAAAGTAAAAACATCGGTCAATGTATGCAATTAATGCCAATATATATATATATAAATACGACGATCAATGTATATAATTGATGTAAAATATATATATATATATATATATATATATATATATATATATATATATATATATATATATATATTTATAAAAAAATAGTAAGGGATATTTTTATAGACAAAATAATATAGAAGAAGATATTCAAATTAAATCTAATATAAAGTATACTAAAGAATATAGTACAGTTAATATAGTACAGTTTCTAGAACATTTCTTTTACTGTATTTTAATATTTTTTTGGATAATGTCCAATCGTCTGCCGCATTAGCAAGAAGAAAAATTATTTTTTGTCTATTTAGTTTTTATGCACGTGATTATAAATTTATTTAAAGTACCAGAAAAAGAAGTCACGTGATCAGCATTTTATAAATTAAATTCTAAAAATTAATCTTTAAAAATTCACCAAAAATCAGGAAATGGAGGTAAAGATTCAAAAAAGATTTCATTTTAAAGGAATTTTTATGATCTTTCTTGTGATATAAATTTTATAACCCTCAAATTATTATTTTAAATGCAAACTTAAAAAAAGTAAGAAAACAGCTTAAAAATTTAATTAAAAAAAATCTAAGAAGAATTTTTCAAAAATCTCTCTTAGTGCACCCCTACACTATAAGAAGAATCGCCATGTAAAATTTCAGCCCTTTAGGTCCAGGGGTTTGGTCTGTGCGTTGTATGTCAGTCAGTGAATGAATGAGTCAGTTACGGAACTGTTTTATATATATACTAGCTGAAAACCCGCGCTTCGCTACGGAGTACATTCAAATTAAATACAACGGTCAACGTATGCAATTAATGCCAAAATATATATATATATATACATATTTATAACAAATACGACGATCAATGTATACAATTCATGTAAAAAAAAATATATATTTGTATATTTATAAAAAAATCGTAAGGGATATTTATTTTTTTTGGATAATATCCAATCGTCTGCTGCATTAGAAAGAGAGAAAAATATTTTTTTTGTCTATTTAGTTGTTACGCACATGACGATAAATTTATTGAAAGTACCAGAAAAAAAAATCACGTGATCAGCATTTAATAAATTAAATTCTAAAAATTAATCTTTAAAAATTCACCAAAAATCAGGAAATGGAGGTAAAAATTCAAAAAAAATTTCATTTTCAAGGAATTTTTATGATTTTTCTCGTGATATAAATTTTATAACCCTCAATGTATTATTTTAAATGCAAACGTAAAAAAAGTTTAAAAAACAGCTTAAAAATTTAATTAAAAAAAATCTAAGAAGAATTTTTGAAAAATCTTTCTTAGTGGACCCCTACACTATTAGAAGAATCGCCATGCAAAATTTCAGCCCTTTAGGTCCAGCGGTTTGGTCTGTGCGTTGTATGTCAGTCAGTCAGTGAATGAATGAATGAATGAATGAGTCAGTTACGGAACTGTTTTATATATATAGACTAGCTGAAAACCCGCGCTTCGCTACGGAGTACATTCAAATTAAATACAAAGGTTAACGTATGCAATTTATGCCAAAAAATAAATATATATATTTACAATAAATGCGATGATCAATGTATACAATTGATGTAAAATATCTATCTATCTATATATATATATATTTATAAAAAAATCGTAAGGGATATGCATTTTTTTGGGATAATATCCAATCGTCTGCTGCATTAGAAAGGGAAAAAAATATTTTTTTGTCTATTTAGTTGTTACGCACGTGACTATAAATTTATTGAAAGTACCAGAAAAAGAAATCACGTGATCAGCATTTAATAAATTAAATTCTAAAAATTAATCTTTAAAAATTCACCAAAAATCAGGAAATGGAGGTAAAAATTCGAAAAAAATTTCATTTTGAAGGAATTTTTAGGATCTTTCTCCTGATATAAATTTTATAACCCTCAATGTATTATTTTAAATGCAAACGTAAAAAAAGTTTAAAAAACAGCTTAAAAATTTAATTTAAAAAAATCTAAGAATAATTTTTGAAAAATCTTTCTTAGTGCACCCCTACACTATTAGAAGAATCGCCTTGCAAAATTTCAGCCCTTTATGTCCAGCGGTTTGGTCTGTGCGTTGTATGTCAGTCAGTCAGTGAATGAATGAATGAATGAATGAGTCAGTTACGGAACTGTTATATATATATATATATATATATATATATATTTGCGTGTACGTGTGAAGCATGACTCTAAAATTTCTAAAATGTGTGTTTGTGTGTGCTTGTTTGTTTGTTTCGATTGTATTGCTTGACCTCTTGAACAGAAAAGAGGATTGCCAAATCTCGCATTTTTCTGTATGCATCACTTTCAGCACTGTCTCGAAAGTGCAATGACTATAAAATACTTTTGAATACTTTGGCGCATCGCGACGAGAATCTTAAATGCGGACGGAAAAAAGTAATTCATATATAAAATTCATCGTTAGTTTTAGTAAAAAAGGGATCGAAACAGCATTACTTCAAGCGTGACAGGAATCACAAAACAAGATCAAGATGTAGAAATTTCTTTGACGTGTCATATAAATTTACAATAAATGAGTCATGACGCAGAAAACATTATAAGGTTTTTCATCGCTTTTATTTACGAAAAAATTTATATTCTTGTTTTGTCTTTACTTTTGAAATAAATTTTCAGAATCTTCGACTTTTAACTTTCGGAGACACATATTATCTTGAAATATGCTATTAAATTCCTCTGTGTCTCAGAATTTATATCCAACCGTAAGTAAGAGACTGTGTTTTTTTGTTTTCTACATAAATGAATATAGTTTCAAAAATATTTATTCTCTATAGTGTTGAGAAAAAATGAGTTTATATAAAAATATTTATAATTCCTTTTAGCGTTTGAGTGTTTTAGGATTTCGCTTAAACAAGCTGTTATCTGCTTTTGCTCCTACTTTTCTTTGGAAAAGTTTGAATAACAATTCTGTCAGCGATGTTTCTGTCTATTCTTCTAGAACGATGTCTCTTTCAACTGTCGTTTCAAATTTTGCCTAAGTAAGAATTTTACTGTGTTTTTTTCGATACTTAAAATGCATTTAAGCTTATATATTTTAGAAATGTTAAGAAAGAGGCATTTGTTTAATTTTTCTCTTTTAGGTTAAAAAATTATTTCTCTATAAGACATGCGTAAATTTTTATAACGGTCATCAGGTTCAGTTTTTGACATTGGTTCTAAAGCAGTTGATCAATGCTTTAAAAATTTCAAACAGTATATAAATGTACAAGAATCCAACTGAAATTTCAGTATGACTGTAATATCTTTGAAGTTGATTTTCACCACTAAATTTTTAGATATAATTCGTTGAGAGAGACATATTTGTCAAAATTTAATTCCCTACAACTAAAAGAAATCTATTTAAATTTTTTAACATAATGAATTCACTGGCATTGGTTTTTCTATTTAATGAGCAATAGGGAATATTCAAGAAAATACTAAATATATCAATTTGAAATTAGGGAACCGGATACCTTAATCTCTCTCCTACAATAACATATTTGAACAAATAATTGGACCTCTAACAGAAACTGGTGTCTTTACTATCTTTACTATTCTAATATCTTTAACTTCTTTATTCACCCTATCGTTACTCGCTAGTGGAAGTAATGGAAAAATTTATTTCGCCTTGACAGAGCATTAAGGACAAAACGGTCAAGTTTTCTTAAAAGAAGGAGGGGTGAACTCGGTAAGCTTTCTTACCCAGCTGGGTTCTGAAGACATTGGGGATTAATGAACGCTTTTTTTTAACACTAAAACTACGGCATTTCTGATATACCTAGTGTAACGGAACCAACCCTAAATAAATAAGCAATGTATCGTATAGACCGCGAGAGGGCGTTCCCAGCACTTCACACGCCCAGCAAAAAAGTTTTTTGAAAAACATCAGAACCACTGATCTCTGTCTTGCTGGAATGTATGTGAAAAAAGGGAATATGTCCCTATGCTTTTCAGCACTGTGATAGCAGACTGTAGACACAGTTCCAGAAACATAGTTAAGATATAATAAATGTGTATTAGTCAAGTTTTTGGTTTCTAGTTTTTTTTTAATTGGTAGCACCATAGTGATCATGAATGCTGATTTTAGTGTTACCTAGAACTACGGGGCGAGGTCATTTTGAGCACTCGCACGAGAGGCTTCTATAACCTTATTATTTCAAATAATATGTATAAATATAACAAAGTAAGCTTCTTTTTTACATGTGCGTCACTTTTAAATGTTTTTTTAGGAATATAGCATGCAACACATGAAACAATTTTCTTAAATGCAATTTTGAAACAATTTTCTTAAATGCACTTAAAGTTTGTTGAGACGTTTTTAATGTATATACATTTAGAACAGTATTTTTTTAAATTAAAGACATGTAAAAATAAAGTTTAACATCACAGAAAGTAAATTAATGAATTAAAAGAATTTTTTTTAATTGGAGTAAAAATATAATATGAAATCATAGAAAGTTAATTTATAAATTATATTAGTACTTACAGATTCATTCATTTTTACAGCAATTTACGCAGAAGTTAAAGCGTGCCTTTTCTCTAGCACAATATCTACATACAGCTAAGTTACATTTGAAAGAGTTCAAAGAAGTTTTGTTTTCTTTTCATAATTTGATTTGGCGTTTTTTACGTTTGAGAGATGGCTGACAGTCAGTAATCATTCTTGGTGTGCGTATTACAGACGTTTTGGGGTTCTTCAAAATACAATTTTCTCTTAGCTCTTTAGCAAGTAAGAAAATAAAGTCTCGGCGACTAACTGTTTTTCCCGTTACTTCCATGAAAAGTACCCATGCATTTGTCACTGCTAAGTCAAGAATATTAAAAAACACATCTACTAGCCAGTGGCTTGAGAGTGATTTTACCAAATACTTTCCGGCCATTTCATGTACGACATCTACCCCATATTTAGTCGACTTATAAAATTCGATCACTTATGGTGTATTTATCGTATTTTGTGACATTTTGTTCCAATTATGTATGGTGTTTAGATGAAACACTTTTTGCGCTGTTGGATATTGTGGAAATCGCATCTTCTTAAAAAATATAAGTGAACTTCCTTTTTTAGCTCTATTTATAGTCCCAACTAAACTCAGACCGTCATTTTGAAGTTTCTTGTCAAATTTCATCGACGTACAAAAACTTTCTGTTATTACATTTCTTCCAGAGTTTTAGTATGGCTGAAGTAGACGGATAACAGCATTTTCTCCAATGATTTATTCTTCTGGCTAGTTAGCCTCTTTGCCCAAGCAAGGTATTCGATTTATCAGGTGTTTGGACTTAACATCAATAGACAGCCAAAATTTCATTCAAAATTTGTCCGGTTTATTAGGCATGTACTGTATAAACTTGCATCTTTTTTTGGTTGGAAAAAGTTACTCATCTATCGTTTCATTCTCAGACGGTTTGTGGCAAAAATAACATTTCTCGATAAAAAAAAATATACCAGACTTCAGATATGAGAACAAATCTGTCATTTTGTAAAAAGTAGGATCTCGAAGATTTCATATGAAATTGTATGCATTTCATGATTTCTACAAATTTGTCTTGACTAATATTTTCTGAAAAAATAAATGTGGCCCCAGGATTTTGACCACAAACTTCAATCCTTCCCCAACATTTCCATGCCTTCCCACCCCAGGTAGTACCGAGTTCCAGTAAACGAAAAACAGGTGCTATTCTCAACAAGACTGCATTATCTACAGAATAATAAAAACATAAAACGGAAACGACGTAGAGCTCTAGGAATTATCTAGTGTTAGGGATCAAATCGACCCCTAGCTGTAGTTCTAGGTATAAGCAGTTACTATAAATAAACTAATAGATGAAACTCAAAAAAATTTTGCAGGCATAATATTTATAATACTTTAGAATAAGTCATAAAAATTGCAACTTTCTGTAAAAGAAAATAAAACGCATTCAAGAGGAAGAATTTCATTTAGGGTCGAAATGATTCTTACCGTAGTTCTAGAGTTAAAAAAATAAACACAAAGTGATGAAATGGTTGTCAAAGTTTCTTTAGTTTGTCGAGAGGAAGGTATGGTCTCTAGAAACTTTTTGGGATCTAAAGACGTTGAGGATTAATATACTCTTAAAAAAATAAAGTTAAATAAGGGAAAAGTGTTCAAGGTTTGTTTATTTTATATAGAAGATGATATGGGTGTCGAGAAACTTCCTTACCCAGTTGTGTCCTGAAGACATTGAAGGATAAGGAAATCTTTTCACAAAAGAAAGACATAATGAGTAAATAGTTGTCTCAAGATTTCTTTAGTTTGTCGAGAAGGTATGGGCTCTGAAAACTTGCTTACCCAGTTGCGTTTCAAAGAAACTGAGGATTAAGGAACTGTTAAAAAAATAACAGACAAAATGAGGAAATTGAGGTCAAGTTATGTCAAATTTTTCGAGAATAGTGTATGGAATCTGGTAACTTCTTTACCCAGTTGGACTTTAGAGACGTTGAGGGAAAAAAATTCTGTGGCCTCTCCGCTATAAGTTTCTGTAACTATACTTACCTCTGGATATTCATTCTAACACACTTCTGTCGCAATTCTGACATCTCAATTTCCGATCGTTATCTTAGTACCGATTTTGGAATTATAAATTACACTGTACACATACTTTTCCCTCGCTTGATATTTTATATAATTCCTATTTTTCATGTATACTAGGGGCTGAGAATATTTGAAAGTTTTCTCTCGTACAGTCATAAAAATGATCCTTTATTTTAAGCCATTAGGGAAAAATATCAGAAAGCTCGAGTACCAAATAGCGGGGAAATTGGTAATTGAAAATCAGTAAAACTGTTCGCGATATAATGATATAATTAAAGAAATTGAAATATAATATTATGACAGATCCGAAAAGTAGATTGACGTTTAAAAGAGTCGAAAAGCATGTAAATCTCCTGAGTAATTTAAAAAAAAATTCAAACAGTGAAGTCCGAATAAAGATTAATCAGATCCGAAAAAATGACTCGATATAATAAACAAAACTGTTATGCAATACATGAATGCAGAAACATTGACATTTCAGAGTGAAAAAATAAGAAGTTCCAAAAATAAGTTTCCTTACTTTCTTAATTAAAGTTTATTAAAGAAGTTGTGGACAAAGATTATGTCCATATTTCTTTACTTTTGCGAGACATGTCTTCATAATTTAATCTAAGCAGGTGTTAGTGAAGCCTTTTAATGTAAGGAAGGCATTACATTATTTGAAATAAACATTAAATTTAATTATATTTATCAAATTCATATTAATCCTACCTATCTATTTTTGTATTGCAGTTCCATTTACTTTTCTCTCGAGAACAAAAACTTTGGTTAACATTTACATCACTCACCATTTTCAGCGTCAGTGATAACAATGCTTATAAATATATTACAGAAAAGTTTTGTTAGCCTTTCGTGACAAGAATGTAAGTCGAAAATGAAAACCTTTCACATAAAAAGAAAACTTTGTGCTTGACTCACAGAAAAATGGTGAATACGAATTAGGTCCAGTAAATACGACCTGACGTGAATTTTAATTATGGGAATCTTTTCTTTCTCGTCAGTATATGTGGAATAAATTAGAGTGTCATATAAAGCAAAATCTAGTTCATGTGTTTTTACATTCTGTTGAGATCCCTACTTTATACTTCATAGATTTTACAGGCGAAATAAGAGGAAAAAAGAAGTTCAACATATTCTCTCAAACTGAAAAGTAATAAACTTATCTCTTTATTTTTCATCTGAAATTTTCAGAATTCTGCCAATAATAGTTTTTGTGGTTATAACTGTAGTTATTTTTGTGAACCCATTTTCCTTTGAGTAATTCTGACGTATTGAATATTCAATAAGTTTTAAAGTGGAAGTAGAATATTTATTATGGAAATCCACTTTGTATATGGTAACTACAAAGAAAATAGTAGTTTACTCAAAAAGGCGCATCAAGAATATTTACAGTAAGAATAAGATGGAAACGTGAAAATCAATTCAGTTGTTACAAGTGATTCAGTGAACCCGAAACCTTGCCATTTTGACGTAGTTATGAAGTACAAAAAAATCAAGTTATCCAAGTGTTCTTATGTCTATACATTTTTCTAGCATATTCCTACTTTTTGACGTTCAGTAAAGTAACGTGAAGGGTGGAACTATACTTTATAAATGGGACAGTATTTTAATTAGTGAAAATACCAGTCAATAAAATTAACTAAACCTTTCCTTCTTGGTAAACAATTTTGATGACATTTCCTGTTAAATACTTCTTCAGGTGTATTCCCAATGGAATATGTTAACTACAAAGAAAATAGTAGTATACATGGAACTCAAAAGGCGCATCAAAAATTTAGCAGTAAGAATAAAATGGAAACATCGAAATCAATCCAGGTGTTAAAAGGGATTCAGTGAACCCGAAACCTTGCTGTCTTGATGTACTTATGAGGCGCAAAAAATCAAGTTATCCAAGTGTACTTGTGTCTACACATCCTTCTTCTAGTGTATGTCCAACTTTTTGTCGTTCAGTGGAGTACTGTGAAGGGCCGAAGTATTCTTTATAAAATGTGTAGGGATGCGACATCAATGTCGATGTTTTCAAAACATCGATGTTTTAAACATCGATTTATTGAAGCCGATGTTTTTTTAACATCGATGTTTTGTGCTCGATGTTTTACGTTGTCTCGATGTTTTTTTTTAATGAAAAAGTACCGTAATAAAAAAAATTAACCACGTAGCATAATTTTCACACTCAGTAAATGTAAGTCTGAATTCTGAAAAGGACGAATACAAAAGGGGAAATGATTCCTTATCAAACAGACAAATGGCCATTAACAACCAATGAACCAATCAGAGGGCTTGGAATGTTCCTGACACTCCAGAACCTTCCATGGGGTTTTATTTTACAAATAGTATATACACGAGTGCATCGATTTAAGTTTTTGTTTTGTTCTGGTTTTATATAAGTTGACGTTAATATTACTAGTAAGATGCCTCACAAAAGTACCGTTTGGAAATATTTTTACAAAACCACTGACAAATTGGCGAAATGCAATATTTGCCTTAAGTTCCTCAAAACTTCTGGCAATACCACGAATTTATCTGGACATTTGAAGGCAAAACATGGCGGTATTTACAACGAGAATTTTGAGTCATCAATGTAGCCCAAAGCAATCAAGTTTTTGTCATTTGTGCCTGCCCAATCAGAGAGTAAAATTAAATCACCCCCTCCCCCCACGACTATCGGAAGTAACATTAATGTTAGAGATTACTAAACCAGTTTTAAAAAATGGATGTTCTAAAACATCGATGTTTAAAAACATCGATGGTTTTTGGGCGATGTTTTATTAGCATCGATGTTTTAATATTGAATATCGATGTTTCAAAACATCGATGTTTTGTTATCGATGTCGCATCACTAAAAATGTGTAGTATTGGAACTAGCGAACATAACAGTCAATTAATTTAACTAAACTCTTCCTGGTCAACAGTTTTGTTTACATTTCTTGTTAAAAACATGTTAAATACTTCTTTAGGTGTAATTCCAATTTTTTTTATATTTCAGTGAAGCATTATGAAGATCGGGCTATTCTTTATGAAATAGATGTTATTTTAATTACTGCACATACTAGTCAGTAAATCCAACTAAACCTTACTTGGGTCAATAGTTTTATTTACATTTCTTGTTCAATACTTGTTAACACTTCTTCAGGTGCATTCTCAATTTATTTTCGTCCAGTGAAGCTTTGTGAAGGGACAACCTATGTCATTCTAAAATGGGTTGTATTTTAATTAGTGAACGTACTAGTTAATAAATCAAACTAAACTCTTCTTTGGTCAACAAATTTGTTCACATTTAGTGTTAAAAACCTCATTTAAATACTCTTATTTACTTACGTTATAAACTTGCTTTTGAACTATACTTGAGTTTTCAACAAGAACACATGGATTAGGGTTATTAAAACTAGGTTCTTCATTTTATCAGATGAATGAACAGGCAAGTATTCAACCTTTCACTCTTCATCGTTCGAAAGAATGTGCTTTTAATTCGCCGATCTCCGATCTGTACATTTATAAAAGCTAGCCATTACTAGGCGCAGAGTCGGAAGTACACACTAATGATATTCTTTGACTTAATACCAAAGAAATTTCAAAGTACATCATAGATATATCTTACAATTTTAAAGCGTCATTATAAAATAATGGAAGATAATACCTAAGCTCTTATCTAAAAAGTTTTTCTTCATTTCTTTTGAGCACTTCAGTGATAGTTGATTTCTAAATTTATCGAAATTACCTGCGGTGTTTGGCTGTTTTTATCCTTCTATAAATCTCCAAGATTCATATAAATGGTCTATCAGGGGTATTATAAAGCTGTCAAATAAGCTTTCATAAGCTGTCAAATTTTATTATTCTCTAGGCAGTTTATTTCTTTTAACGTATAAAGTTTGGCCGTAAAGCAGGAAGTTTCAGTTAAGGCATAGATTTATAGAATACATTACGTGCATCGAATTAATAATGTCCGCGTACTTAAAACATGTTGTTGATATATACTGTCAATTATAGCGTGGAGCAATCTAGATCTATGTTTCTGAAACTTTTCAATATTTTGGTATATATTCTTGATATTAGAAAGGATGATAATTTATATAACCAATAACAATAACTGTCCCACCGATCTGGCATACAGTGCGATAAAAACTGCAGACAAGTCGTAACGCAATAATCTATAGATGTAAAAGAGTTCCGTAACTGTCTCACTCACTGACTGACATACAACGCACAGACCACACCGCTGGACCTAAAGGTCTGAAATTTTTCATGGCGATTCTTCTTACAGTGTAGGGGTGAACTAAGAAAGATTTTTTAAAAATTCTTCTTAGATTTTTTTAAATTAAATTTTTAATCTGTTTTAATAACTTTTTTTAAGTTTGCATTTAATATAATAATTTGAGGGTTATAAAATTTATATCACGAGAAAGATCATAAAAATTCCATTAAAATGAAATCTCTTTCGAATCTTTACCTCCATTTTCTGATTTTGGGGGAATTTTTAAAGATTAAAATTTATAAATTAATTTATTAAATGCTGATCACGTGATTTCCTTTTCTGGTACTTTAACTAAATTTGTCGTCCCGTCCATAAGAATGAAATAGACAAAAAAATGTTTTTCCCTTGCTAATGTGGCAGACGATTGGACTTTATCCAAAAAAATATTAAAATACAATAAAAGATATGTTCCTCAAACTGTACTGTAATAACTGTACTATATTCTTTAGTATGTCGTATTAGATTTAATTTGAATATTTTCTTCTACATTATTTTGTCTATAAAAATATCCCTTACGATTTTTTTATAAATATATATATTTTTTTTTACATCAATTGTATACATTGATCATCGTATTTAATATACATATATATATTTATTTATTTTGTCATTAATTGCATACATTGACCTTTGCATTTAATTTTAATGTACTCCGTAGCGAATTGCGGGTTTTTAGCTAGTACTTGCATACGCAGCCGATGGTCCGCCTGTTCGCTCTAATAATTTAGGTCTTAGGAGCCGTTTCAAGTAGTAAAGACTACCGACAGTTAGCTCCACCGACATCTTGATAATTCATGTAAAATAAATATGATATAAAACACAAAATTACTATCACTTTATATTAATTGCAAAAATCAAACTGTTTCCTTTTTACATTATTTAAACAATATATACTATAAATATTGAATTCACGGTAGTAAAATGCTTAAATTTTTAAGCCCGTAAGTTAAGATTATATTTTTGTTTTCATCTTATGCATAGATACATTAAATTTATGAGCTAGGCATGTGTGATTTTTATTTAATTTCTTACTGAACTTAAATAATCCCTTGTTAATCTAATTACTCTAGTTGAATTTAACATCTGGATCTTTTAAGGTGTAAATTCTGGGATAAGTGGGAAACAGGAGTAACTAACACAGCAAAATTAAGTGCTCATTAAAAGAAAATAATTTAATAAATTGAGAATTACAGTTATGCTATTCATTGAACAATTTCTTCGACTGTATAAGAATAATTAACATAAGCAATAAAATTTTGATAAAACTAAAAAAATTGGAAGATTCAGTTATTTTACATTAAGAAAATCTTACTATTAACAGCTGAAGGTAAACAAATGTTAGTTTGTCAGTCAGCAGACACGGGGACGAGCTAATCTCGCGAACCGAGCATAGCAGGATATCGGGAACTGGTACCGATGGACGCGAACGGATGAGACGTGTGCACTGATACCATCCTCAACTTTCAAAACTTTAAACTATTTAAATTATTAAATTAAAATTACCAAACTCAAAAGAAGCGGGCAATAGAAACAGCTGTCATTCCGGGTGGGCCATCTCCTTTCCGTTTCGCAAATTTCCACTATTTTCATGCATGCAAAATTCAACTTTCCCGTCCACCAATCAAAAAATTTTTTATTTCCATCTGTTCTACAACTCTTCATCTTTAAGGATATACACATTTTTATAAAGTTAAAAATGTTTTTCATTGCAAACGAACCTTTTTCCCCTAAGTAGTTATCCAAATTTCACGAAATCGACGATTTTGATGGACAAATATTTCGGTTTTCTTCACCTATTAATGTCAATTTTACGATTTATCGGCATTTTCTAGATGTTCTGCTTCCAAAATATACCAAATACATTTAATAAAAAAATGTTATCAGTCTTAAAAAGCGTACTTACAAAACTCACTTTTGAAATTTCCCTCGCTGATCGCCATAGTACCTTAATGTAACTTGAATGCCGAGTTTGTAATTTTTCGACTTATTATTTTACTCACTAATAATTCCAGCAAATTCGTGACATTTGTTTCGAAGTAAGGAGGAAGTGATGATGATTCTTCCGCCACCAATTTTGAATTCATCAGAACTGTCTTTCTATTTTTTAAGAACTTTTTTCTTCCATGAGATGTAATATTTACATTCGGCCATGTTGCCAAAAGGAAAATAATTAATTGAGAACGAGTCATTTATTTAATAATTAAAATCCAGAAATAATTTTAAAGTGCCAGAAATAATTTTTGTTTTAGGAAATAAGAAGTTAAAATCTTTAGAATTTATTCTAATTCAATGAACTTCTTTTTTGTTTAAAAAGCAAAATTTGAGAACGGAAATTTGAAAGAATTATTTCAGAAGCCAAAAACCAAAATTTGAAAAAGAGAATTTTAAATAGTTATTTCGTTTTTTAAAAATTCTAATATATTTTTAAAAGTTATTAAACAGTTTTTAATCTTTAAGAAATAAAACCATTTCATTTTAAATCGAAAAAGCAACACATCGAGTTGCCACTCGGCTAGTCACTTACATTTTTTGTCATCTTTCTCTCATATTTAATCGAGTCATTATTTTGCACTTTTCACGTGCAGAAATGGAAAGTCAACATTTCTGCATCTTTATTTATCCTCTAGTTCAGTGGTCCCTAACCTCCGGGCCGCGAACCGGTACCGGTCCGTGGATTAAATGGTACCGGGCCACCCAAGGGACATTAAATTATTTCCATTTTATTTACTGTGGTGTATTTCTCTCGGGTTTGTGCTAATTTATACCTTTGTAACAGAAGAAATCTTGTAACTATTCTAAATTAGTTTATTGTTTATTAAACATTTCAAGATTATGAATTAAAATTGCAGTCATAAAATTGAAAATAAATGCGCTTTCCTGAAAGAAAAAAAAAACCCGAAACAAATAAGTAAATAAAACGAGTTTTTTATTGAACAATAAAAAAACGTAACGTCATTTATACATCCAAAATTATAATAACATCAGTTATTAAATCAAAACAATCAAAAATATAAACAATAAACGTCCTCCCTCAGTGGGCCGTGGAAAAATTATTAAACGTTGACCGGTCCGCCGCGATAGAAAGGTTGGGGAGCACTGCTCTAGTTGACCAGGTTTGCGTTTCCGGTCATACATTCCTTTGTGATTCTGTTTAGTTTTTGAGTTTTCTATCTCCTCCAGAAAAATGCGATATTTACGGCCATCCAGCGGTTTGGTTAGACGTATGGTCCGATTAAGTAAACAGATCCCTCCAGCGTTAGGTTTGCGCTCCCTGTATATATATATATATATATATATATATATATATATATATATATATATATATATATATATATATATACATATATATATATATATACATATATATATACATATATATATATATATATATATATATATATATATATACATATATATATACATATATATATATACATATATATATACATATATATATATATATATACATATATATATACATATATATATACATATATATATATATATATATATACATATATATATATACATATATATATATACATATATATATATACATATATATATATATATACATATATATATATATATATATATATATATATATATATATATATATATATATATATATATATATATATATATATATATATATATATATATATATATATATATATGTCGGGTACTCTTAAAACATGTCGACAAAATAAAAGTGCTGATAGTACTCATTGACACGAACAATATTTAAAATGTAACCTTGGGCCGCATTCCACTCAGTGTGTCAGAAAAGCGTAAAGTTTAGAGTCAAAGTTGAACTGGAAAAAATTTAGAATTAACCAAATCATAATTTGCAGAATCCCATTCAGATCAGAGGAACACTCACAGTAGATGCTCAAATTGACATCCAGGGGTTTCTTTGCGCAATTGACACCGCAGAATGAATGACTGGCACACCTCTCGTACACTCGTGGTGTCGTGTTAATCTTGTCCGCTGCAACAACGATCGTCGCGACGTGATGTTCCTCGGAGTCCACGGGTGTCTCTTACACCAATGATTTAATGTGTCCCCAAAGGAAGTCGAATGGATTTAGGTGAGGTGTGCGTCGAGGCCAAACCACATGTCCTCCACGCCCAATCCACCGTCTAGGATATGTGGCATTCAGGAAGTTGTGGGCGGTTGTGCCAATGTGGTGGGACACAATCGGGTATAAACCACATATCCCTCTGTGTAGTGAGCGAAAGAGCTTGCAAGAAAACAGGAAGCACTTGCTCCAGGAAGACACGGTACGCTGCGCCGGTCAGACGCTATGGCAAGAGATACTGTCCCACATGTCAATCACCAACGATACCCGCCAAGATGTTCACTGAAAATCTCTGCATGTGTTTACGAGGGGCAGTAGCGTGTTGATAATCTTAAGTAGAGATATTGCGCAAATTATGACTGAGTTAATTCACGTCTTACGAAAGTTCAATTTGGGTATTGAATAGTGTCATGATTTCATGGTCGAGCATTTTCCTTTGTTGGGAAATGTACCGTAAAGAAAGTCGAACTAGGCCACATTTTACTTTCGTCCCTGTGTATAATAGTAATATGTTTGCTTTCTAATTGCTTAATTCAATAGTACGTGCAATTGTATTTGAAACGCCCACTTAAATTATAGAGAATCTATGCTCACTTCTACCCAGACTTGGGTATATATAATTTGAAGTGGCACTCTATTTGAATTTGAAGCAAACACAGTTTATACATGAAACAATGTTTATTGAATTCGTTGCACATATAATTGGCTTCTACAGCAATAAGCATGCGTACTACTTGTACGGAATGTATAAACACAGCTTTCAAGAACAATATATTTTTATACTCACGAACAGTAAGTCAAACCAGCAGTACTGCCATGTAAACTTCTGGCCCGCTAAGCACTAGCGCAGGATAACACCTTTTCAACCTTAACAACCCCCCCTTTTTCTTTTAATGACGCTGCGTGGTATTTATACTAAGCGCGTATGCCGAAATTAGCATATCTAAAGCAGCTTCTTTAATTCACTCAAAAGTTCGATTCTTGTGAATCGAATCTTGTGTATACCTTACACTGGCCTCCCTCGAAAAAAAAATTAGGTAACTGAGGTCTGAACGGCTTCAGTTAACTAATTGAAAACGCGTGCTGGTCTGACTTTTTACATAATGGGTGGCAAAGTCAAAAAAACCTTCCACATGTTGTGTGGGGGAAAAACGCCACTACCATTTTACAAAACTAACCACGAAGGTTCCAGGTGACACAATCACACAGTGGATTTGCAGAGTTGCGGATACTGGGCTGGCCAACTGCGCCCTAAAAAATTATTTTAGTTAAAATTGTCAACACAATTGCACAGCATGACATTTCTTGACTGTTTGTATCTGCTCTCCCCCAATTTATAATGCACATGTGTTATGATTTGTGAAGTTAGTATGTTAGTTAGTTGTTATCTGTAGTTAGTATGTATTTTTTTTTCACTACATGTCACCTTCAAAAATTTATAAAACAACAGTATGCCGCTTTTTTTTCAGTGGCTCACCCCTTCCCCTCAAAATGTTGACACAGTATATATAATGGGGAATTTCAAACCAATTTGGTTCGGTTTTATTAAAGGGTGGGAGTTAAAATAAGAAAGTTGATACAAGACTTGTTCCCCATGAATGCAGCAACTTCCTTGCACCAGTCTGTCCAATCCGTGGAACCTCTTATGATGGTCGCAGTCCTAGTAAAGGGATTCGTTGACCGTGTGGTCATCCTTCGTGCAGCAGGTCGTTGGTCCTGAGGCGCTGGTCCGGCTTGACGATGGACAGGAAGTCTCTTGGGAGGAGGCCAACCTTGCTGGGCGTCAGAAATCTTCCGTTTCCTGTACTTATGCAAAGGAACTTTAAAATTGTCATTCTTCCTTTTGATAACCTTGTGTACCTTATCAGCGACGCATTCATCCTTTGATGGAGTTTTTGTAGTGCACACTTTACCTTTCTTCGTACTTTTGCTTGTATCGGTATTAAATTTTAATGCAGATTCTATTTTGTCAAATTTATACGCCGCACCAACGTGTTTAGTTACTGGCTTTATCTCTCTACTTGTGTCATGTTTTTCAACAAACTGACTCTGTTTTTGGTATTGGTGCTTATGCGACTTCTTGTTTACCGCCTTAATTACTTCAGTATTTGCAGTTTTAATGCTGGAACCTGAAGGCGCTTTTTCACGTTTTTTATCCCCCTTAACTTTAGTTTTATCCTCTTTTGACGAAAAAGTCTCTTTGAAACTTGCGATATCAGAATCGTTATCATTTAAATTCTTTAACACTGCTTCAGTTTTAGGAAGATTAAGCTTTTCGTACTGGTGCGTTTTAATGCAACCTGCGTCTATAACTTCCGAAGCATCAGCTAAACTACTTACAGTATAACTCTGTGTCAACTTTTCATCCTGACTCTCAGTATGGTTTTCATGTACTTTATTTAAAACCATATTATCAACCTGGCCTACAGCATCCTCATTCGGATGGAAACTTGAAATAATATCGTCATTACCTAGCGAGTTCCTACTATCGTTTAAAGAATTTTTATTGTCGTCAACTAATAAGTATTCACTAACTTCCGTAACGCATACTTCGTCATCTACTAAATTTCCTTCATTAACAGATGTGTGAATATCATCTAAAATATCAGGTATAGCATCAATAATATCAGGTATAGCATTAATAATATCAGGTATAGCATTAATAGAAGTGGCAGATGATTTATTTTCTAAACCACTAGCATTAGTATCGGCACTATTTTCAGAAATTTGTACTGGAATTCCCGCATCATTCCAGCTAGATTCACTTTCTTTATAAGTCACAAAAATACCCTGACTTTCACTATTCTCAAAATAATGATTACTACTGGGACAAAATAATACATTTGATCACACAGTTTCAACAGGTTGAACCATATCATGTGAATCAACTTGCCAGTGCAAGTAAGGTGCTTCCATATTATTTACTTTAAGAGCACTAATTTCATTATAACGCCGTGCGCTTCTATTATTTTGCCTGCGGTACTGCTTACGCTGCTGGTTTGAAACTCGCGAAAAATTTTGGCGCGGCTGTATAAAACTTCTCGTACCTGAATGACGGTGAGGGGTAGCGAAGAAATGCCTATTGTCATATTTAGCCAAAGCTTGAAGGAGGGTAACCTTGCTTGTAATTGTTTGATTATCTAAAAAATCTTGAACACTTGGCTTCAAACGTTGGTTAACTATTTTTAAGATTATCGCTTCCGTCACCCCTTCTAAATATTCCTCACACTTGGAAATCTTTTCCATAGCAAAATCTAATGCAGACTGACCTTCACGTTGCTTTAGCGAATAAATTTCCGCTTCAATTTCACTTTGATTAAAGGTCTTTGGAAAAACGCTAAGAAACTGTTGCTTGAATGACAAATAGTCAAAAATCAGATTACTGCTTTGCATACACGTGTACCACTGATATGCACTACCTCTTAAAGCGGCTAGAGCAATTTTAAGTTTATCCCCCTCTGGGGTGCATTGTTGCTGAAAGTAATGCTCAATTTTCTTTAGGAATTGGCTTGAGGGGCCGCCATTGAAGGTGGCTTCGAATGGCGCAAAATGCTGAACCATAATTACCCGAGGAAAATTTCCAGCAGGATTTTGTTCTACAACACTCATTTTTTAAATAGTATATAAGTACTTGCAACAATTTTATCAATATAAGTACACAGTACACAGTTTTTAATTTCAATTATGTTGTTCGTTACAAATGTAACGCTAACTACCAGGGTATATATATTTTCCGGGCGCCAGTATAGAGAATCTACTTAAGTAGGCACTCTATTTGAATTTGAAGCAAACACAGTTTATACATGAAACAATGTTTATTGAATTCGTTGCACATATAATTGGCTTCTACAGCAATAAGCATGCGTACTACTTGTACGGAATGTATAAACACAGCTTTCAAGAACAATATATTTTTATACTCACGAACACTAAGTCAAACCAGCAGTACTGCCATGTAAACTTCTGGCCCGCTAAGCACTAGCGCAGGATAACACCTTTTTAACCTTAACAACCTCCCCTTTTTCTTTTAATGACGCTGCGTGGTATTTATACTAAGCGCGTATGCCGAAATTAGCATATCTAAAGCAACTTCTTTAATTCACTCAAAAGTTCGATTCTTGTGAATCGAATCTTGTGTATACCTTACAAAATGTAAAATTTTAAGAGTACATTTAATTGTATTGAAATTGCACCTTAAATGTTAAATTGTAAGTATATAATGTAAATCGTAATTATAAATTGCAATATGCTTATAGCGTAATGGTTAATTTATTTGTCAGTGTAATAGTAATTGAAATTGCTGCTAAAATGTAAAATTGTAAGTATATAATATAAATGTAATTGTAAATTGTACGATGTGTGTAGTGCAATTGTTAAATGTAATAGTAAGTGCATTGGAGGCATATGATACTTGAATTATTACTTGAATTCAAATTAATTGAATTAATTGAATTGGCAAATTAATACTTGAAATTAATAAAAAAAGAATGATTTAATTACTTTTAGAAGATATAATTATTATAAAAATGTTTACCAGTAAACCTGTTTGTTAATACTTGAAATCAATCAAAAAACGAATGATTTAATTACTTTTAAAAGAAATAATTATTATAAAAATGTTTACCAGTAAACCTGTTTGTTAATGGTTTGTAATAAAATTGTATTATGTATGTAATGTAATTGCTTAATGCAATAGTAAGTGTAATTATGTTTGAAATTGCATCTTAAATGTAAAATTGTAAGAGTAAGGTAATTGTATTGAAATTTTATCTTGAATGTAAATTGTGAGTATACAATGTAAATCGTAATTGAATATTGCAATGTATCCATAATGTAGTGGTAAATGTTACTGTAATTGAAATTGTAATTGAAATTGCATCAACAATGTAAAATTGTTAATATATAATGTAAATTGAAATTGTAAATCGTAATATGTTATTAATGCAATGTAATTGTAATAGTAGGAGTAAGAGTATTTGAAATTGCACCTTAAATGTAAAATTGTAAGTATATAATGTAAGCTGTAATTGTAAATTGTAATTTGTTCGCAAGCGTAATTGTAATTGAAAGTGCAGTTTGAATGTAAAATGGCAATTTTATAATGTAAATTGTAACTGTAAAGCGCAATTAGTTTGGCTAACAAATATGGATAAGAAATATATGTATAAATAACTAAAATTAGGTAACTGAGCATACTGTTAATGATTCCTTGATTGCAAAACAAGAATTGTGAAACAATTCTTGTTTCACAATCAAGGAATCATTAACAGTAGCTCAATAAAGCATGTCTATGTGAACTTTGAAGTCAAATAAGGGATTTACAAACTGGTGGAAAAATCATCTTTTATTATCGTTTGCAATCTTAAAAATATTTACAAAAAAGAGATCATTGTTTCCTCATAGGCTGAAGAACGAATAAGGCAATGAAAAGAGAGCTTTGCAATCTCTGTAATTCTAACTCTAACAACTTTCACGCAAATTCTGAATTCAGTTGTCAGAAATAAACGATAAAAGAAGTTGAATTTCGAATATGTAATAAAGTAGACTCTAATTCCTGAGTAAATTATCACACAGATTAATTTTTAAAACTGAAAATGAGCTTACGAAATGTTGCATGAATTTCGGATTCAAGTGACGATTACACTCTTGAATCCATTTTTTTTTTCAGATTATACCAATTTATGCTATAATCTAATTTCATAATATACTTATCTAAAATGTCAGGATATATCTAGATTAATCAATAAATGTCAGAACCAGAAAAACACAGGATATTAAAAACACAAAAATTTCTTTGATTCGTTTAGGGGTAATTTATTGATTAACTTTAGACGGCAGTTAAACTGCCACTACAGTTCACCCTCTTATAACGTGGTTATCTCACAACGCAGTTTTTATATAGCGTGAAGTTAAAATTATATAGCGTGGTACGTGGTTTCCATATAACGCGGTAAACTTATAACGTTATCTCTGTATAAGCCATCAAAATTAGCTTAAGCAGACTCTCTATAGCAAGATAATTTTTATTACACTTTTACGGTTGAAATTAATTGGGAATTCCCCTCTTTTATTGATGCAGGCAACATACGTTAAGAATAACAAAGAACGAATTAGCCTGATTTTTATGCAATATATGATCGAATTTTTCGGACCTCAAGACGCACATTTTAGCATAAAAAGTTGACTTAATATTGGGGTGCGTCTTATGGTCATAAGTTGACATTAAAATAAAATGAATATTTTATTATATAAATTATATGCATATTTATTATAAATACAGAAGGTCGTTCTCATTCTATGAAACGTTTTCGTAATTTATTTTTGAAGTTTGCATTTTGAGATAAAATTTGGCAACTTCATAATAATTGTTTGCTTCTGTTTTCTTTTGATTGGAATGTAAAATAAAAGATTTAATTTGGAAATGGCTCGTAAAATTGATAGATGGCTCGAAGGTTACTTAACTGCACTTTCCGAGTAGAAATATTCGTAGCAACAAATTATAAAGATGTGTAAAAATCACGGTTGTGGCATTTCAAAAAAAGGTATATCTATATAAATAAAACAAAGTGTCTCTATGTATGTATGTATGTATGTATCGTATGCAAATCTATATTGTTTGACGAATCTAGTTGAAACTTCGTATACTTATGTTTTGAAGTCTTAGGATAATTCTAAGATAAGTTTGGAAGCTTTAAATTAATTATATATAAATACAGTTTTTAAATAATATTTCAACTCCAGGCGTTGCAGTCAATCATTCATAAGAACTGCGAATGCGCACCTAGATGTTACAAGGTAAGTGAACGCATGGAATATTGTTATTTTGTAGTTATTTGGTGTAATTTAAAGTTAATTTTCTAATATTACTCCTTTTGTTTTCTTTTTTTCTGGGTTAATTTCTAGTATACGGATTACCGTTGAACTCTTTACCGTTGAAACCCTTATTAGTCTAGCTAACTTGCGATTGTTTACTTTCTGAAATTTGGTAATTTGGTATATTACATATTGTGTTTGTACTTCAGAATGCTTAGTATAGTGTAATTTATATTGTTCTTAATTTTATAATTCACGATGTACTTTTAAAAGCATAAAAATTAGTATATATTAACTAAAAATAATCTGTCTAAACTTTAAGCACAGTTTTGCGATTTATTTACGGTTAATTATGTTTGTCTTTAGCTTTGATTATTGCTATTCCATTTGTTTGTTTTTAACTATGTATTTTTATTGTGTTCACTCTTTTTATTTTGCCATCATTTTTTATTATCATTCTCAAGTAGGAATTAAGCAAAATCTTAACATTTATGCTCCAAATAGTTGGAAACTTAACATTGTGCTACAGAAGCATAAAAAGTAAGAATATGCAAAAAAGTAACTAAATTAAAATGGAATGAGGCACGATAATTGATGTCTAATAATTTGTTTTTTATTTGGGGCTGTTTTTATAAGGGAAGGAATGGCGAATCGGGGAAAATTTTCATATTGGAACATGAAGTTGCATGTATTATTTTTGAATTTTAAATTCTTCTCTTAGATTGTAGGTCATTTTGAAGATAACTGCCATATGTATCATGTGTGAGAAGGTAATTAAAATAGTAGCATTAAGATTTTGTGCAGAGTAATAGGCGCCTCCAGACATACGCAATAGGACGTGCGTATGTCTTTAGAACACCTACACAAGCGTAAGATTCTGGCTGTCTCATCTCAACTGTCAATCATTGAAGTAGATCTATCAAGGTTTGGGATGACATCTCACTGTTTTCTTCAGACACTATTGTAACACTAAAAGAGAGATTGAATGCGAAGGACTCTATCGAAATTTTAGCTCACTAGTCCATCCTATGGTGCAAACATTATTTCTTGCAGGAGATGACGTTCTCTAGGATTATAATCTTCCTATACGTACAGCTAAATCTATCAAGTATTGGTTTGAAGAGCATGAAAAAGAAGACAAATATCTTATCTTGCCCTGTACAATTTCTCCAACTATATATCATCCAACCACTGTGATCTGTATGGGAGGACGGATCTTCTTATCGATATCCACCACAGCATCTCTACAGGAACTTTCATGATTTTTCCCTGAAGAATGGTATAATATATTTTAACCACTATTCATGACTTGTATAATCCAATGCCAAGGTGAATAAGGTGGTACTACATGACAAAGGTGATCCTGCGCCGTATTAATAAAGGTTCTCATGATGTTTCTCAGTGTTTCCATTATTTTGATAACCACCTGTATATATATATATATATATATATATATATATATATATATATATATGTATATACACACAAGGTATATAAATATAAAAGTTTTTGAATATGACACCATGGCGAAACCACTTGTGTTTGATTATGTTTCTTTGCTTTACCCACGGCTGATGAGCCAAGCAAAGACTGGTGATTTTCTTGATATTTTTGGCTTTTTACAGTCTAATTGCTTGTTTTTTTGTCTTTTGGGTGTTCATTCACCTATATTTCTATATTTCTATCTTTGAGTGCTAATGCACCTATGTTTTTGTTCTTTTTGTGTTAGCTGCTAGGCTGCGCCATGCATATGGCTATAGTATTTGCAAACTTTAGATAAACGATATATATATATATTTATATTTTAAGCCTTAATTGAGAAATTTACAGGAGGCTTCAAAATAACTAATTTCTAACGCTAAAAGCCATGATTATTACACGCGTCTACGAATGCATAAGCTATAGAAGTTATTAATAGAGTTGAATAGTCTTGGGGGGGATAAAGAAAGGAGAATAGCAGGCATCATTTCGTGGGGAGTTGTTTTTGGAGTTTAGACTGGGTTTCGCGCTAAAATTAATTGCAAACTAAGCAAAGATTCTTCTAGAAAGTTCGGCAGACGTCATAATGAGCATGCGCGATAAGGTCACACGCCTTGAGGAACAATAGCTTCGGCAGAGAGGGGATTAGCATTGAGATTTTTCGTTCACGCATCGAGGGTTGAGATAAATACTTGGAAAATTAAATTATGTGCGGATTGAATTGAGGGTAGTAATTAATAGTTGGCATAAACCTCTTGGATATAGTTAAATTGTAATCATTTACCACAGCCTATGTTATTAATAAGTATTAGGAAGTAATTAATAGGGATCTATGATTTAAAGAGCACGCTTAGAGCCCATTTTAACAGGCCCGTCATATATATATATATATATATATATATATATATATATATATATATATATATATATATATATATATATATATATATATATATATATGAAAAATAGATATATTTTATCTTTATTAAGTAAGAAATTTATAATATCTTTATATATCTAACAAAATACAAAATATTTTTTTCTAAAAATCTTCCTATAAATTTGATTTGAGTCTTATCGTCCGGTGCGTCTTATGGTCCGAAAAATACTGTACACTAATTCTGAGTTTCTTATAACGCGGTTTCCATGTAACGCGATAAGAATTAATCTCGATATATGAGAGTTCAGTGTAATTCAATAAATAAATTTTCTTTCTCGTGACGATGATTAGTTGTATAAAATGTTTCAGGTTCAGCGTGTCAAAATTAAAACGAACAATTCATTTTAGACACCTTCGCCTATCAAAAACATGAGTAAGGGTTTGAGTCGATGACACTAAGATAGTCTAAGCTGAAGAATAATTGAACATTTTTAAAAGCGTGATATATGACCATAATCAGTCATTATGTATAAAATATAGTCTGTTTTTATGGTCTAAAGAGATAAGTTACGGATTTCTTTATTCCTCTCATTTCAATAAAAGGTTGAATTTTTTATAGGGATTCAGGGATACGAAATATCCTTTTTATGCATTTGATGTATATGTTTGTGCCAACTTGCAATATACAACTTGGATAATCTTTTCCGCTTGTCATAAATAAAATATTTATATCCGTAGAAATGTATTTTCATATCATGTATGATATCTTTGCAATAAATTCATCCTACTGAATATGCTTTCATAACATATTCAGCTTTTATAAATATTTTTCTTCACATAAATTCTGCTACCATGAAATTCACTGCCAAATGCGGCATGAAGCGAGATAAGAAATGCTATTTTCTTTGTTTTAAGGGATTATAAATGTATGGTTAGTTAACAGAAAGAGAGAAAGTGTGTTAGATCTCTGCAAAATTAATAAAAATAAACTAACATAAAGGGCATACTTGAAACAATCGAAATTCTAAGCAGTAGAAAAGACGCCCCGAATGAATATGTACAATAATACCTTTTTGCCATATTTTTGTCTGATTTTAAAATAATGTTTCAGAATTAAATTACCGACAAAAACTCAGTTTTAAACTGTTTCAACTGCGATCTGTGCATTATTTCTTCATTCCCAGTAAATAAACATTTTCAACATATAAACTATTATCTTACTTATTAAATTTGTCTAAATACATTGGTAAAAATAGCTATAAAATTTTTCTGAACGGGTTACTCATTTCTTACAAAACTATTTAAATCAGGTATTCTCAACCGGTCCGCCGCTGCACTTAAAAGCAATATTAAGTTGAATTAATGACTCTCTACCCCCAACAGATTGTGACACTCTTGCCCACAACTTTTTCGCCTGATATCAAACATTTGTGCTCTAAGTACAGTAATTTCCGCTTATAAGAATCACGTTTGTTATTAATGTTTTTGATCCTTATAAGCGGTTGATTCTTATAGCCGAAATTTAGGTTTTTGGACAGGCACACACACACCTATATATACAAATATTAGATAATTTACTATAAAATACTCTTTAATTTACGTTAATCTTTTTCATGCCGCACTATGATCGAAAGGTAACACAATCTATTTATTGATAAAAATCACATTAAAACTCAAACATAAGAACTATGAGTACTTTTTTTTTCAAGAAAAAATTTTTTGTATACGATTTATAACATGTTCCCAAAAGGGAACATTGGCGGGAAACACTTAGTTTTTCCACATGTTTTTATAAAACATGATTAACGACGCTTACATTGAAATTTCGATTTCTGTACCCAATTTTTTAATAGTTATAAGTAAATTTCTAAAAGTTATAGAGTAATAGCACAGATTAAGGAGAAAAATAGTCGGGGTTCACCCCCCCCCCCCCCGCGGTCGGGGTCAAGCCGTGGTGGTGCTCAAGAGCTATACCACCTTAACTAGTCAAGAGGTGCAACGAAGCTTTCAAAAGAAAAAAGTTTTCCCACTAAATTAAAAAAAAATTAATTTTACAGTTGATGAACAAAAATTACTATATTTAAACAGTTTTACAATTTTTTATTAGCATGTTAATCAAACAATTGAAAAACCATTAGAAAAAAGGAAGTAACAGATAATCTCTGAGTAAAAATTCACAGGACAATAATAATATGAATGAAAATCTACAAAATACAAGGAGAAAGAAAAAAACTACCGAAATTCTTTAAAATAAGAAAAAGAAAACGAAAAATGATTTTTGTTCTTAGCTTTTTTGCTCTACGTGTTTTCTACTGTCCATCGTAGGTAGGAAAGTATTTCTCATGCAGTCTTTTCTCACACAAAATATTTTTTTCTAGTATTCGTTTGGAATACAACACAACATCCTTGTGCTGATGGCACAATAAAATGTACATCTGATTGTCTCAAAGATTCATAGCAATGTGCGTGAGGTCCAGGAACAGAGTGGATTTTCAATTTCATGCGAAGCAAAACACAAAGTTGCTTCTCTCCTGAGATGCGATAGTTCTGCTGTTGTACCTTTGTGCAAATGTAAATGCAAAATCCATCCAGCAGTGACAGCCATGTTTAGCGCATTGCTAAATAGATTCCAATACCATTTTTTGTTTCTAAACATAGGTCGATATGATCTAAGAAGTCTGTCTAGTAAATCGACACCTCCCATCCCCTCATTATACATTTTTATCAGATGTGGCTGAGAAACATCAATTCTTTTTTTTATTTTGGTGCTTGACAAAATCTCTTGGTTTTACGATAGGCTCATGGGTCGAATAATTGGATGCTATAGTTACTACAGCACTGTCCAGCGACAAATATAAGCTTGACCATCACTTCGATACTCAAAATTTCCTCTTTGCCATTTTGAGGCTTCCTTTGGTGATTTGAGAAAGCATCTTCCTGTCCGAAATTCCCGAATTGTGCCAGTTGCTTTGAAACCCCTTTTCAGAAAACTCAGTAAACAGCTTGTGTGATGAGAAAAAGTTGTCAATGAAAATTTCATGCATCTCTGGATTTTCAACACTGGATAGAAGCTCCCACACAACTCTAGATCCAAGAGGAGAGTTTTCTATTTCTGAAATTTTTCCACTATAGATTCTCATAGCATATGGATAGCCACTGCTGGAACACAACATCCATATTTTAAAACCAAACTATATTGGTTTACCCCGTATACACAAATTTTAGATACACATGATTATAGTAAGAGAAGAAAAAAAATCCAATATTTGTTACAACATACCTGCTTAACAGTTTAACATTTCAACTACAGGAAGGGTGCAAGAAAATGTTTTCTATGGCAGTTTGCCGTAATGAAGGATTCAGGAGGCTGTTTATACCTCTTTCAATACCAATTGTCTCAGACGAAGATTCACCTTCTAGCGTTTCAGGGTTTGATAACGTGCTGAATCTACTAATGTCACGTTTGCCTAAATGATAGCCGAAGATTTATGTGTTTCAGGGTCCAGGAAGCAGCAACCAGGATGTGGGAGGTGGGAAAAAAGATTACTTGTCTTGGTTTGTCAGTGGAGAAAAGTGAAATCGGATCCGGACAGGTAGGATGCCCCTGGGTCAAGCTAATAAGACAGTGTTTAGCTAAAGCGTTTAAGGGGAAACTATTATGTTATGCCTAACAAAGAAAGGGATGCATTTTACGACTGTATTCCATCCCATCTTATCACTCTTTCTTTTAAAAAGAATAAAGAAAGAACTTCGTACCTTTCGAGGGTTTAAGTGGCTTTTTTGGAAAAATTAAAGTAAAGCTAAGAGTGTAAACTGATTCTTAAAACCGGTGGATTGATTCTTTAAAGCGAAAATTTTAACATGGAAATAATACATTTGTTTTTGTTTTCACGATATTTATTCTTATAAACGGTTGATTCTTATAACCAGTGATCACTATAAGCGGTGGTTACTGTACCAGCAAAAAAAAGCGGTTTTCAGCGATTTCTATTGTAGTCGTATTCTGTTATACTATACTGAATCCCAAGGCTACTTTTAAAACTATATTAATATATTCAGCTTTGCTGTTTGTTACTTATACCTTTTAATAAATGAATAATATCCGCTGTTGAGTTAGTATTTATTTTAACTTTACTGTAACCACTTGTATTCCACTCTGATTTAATATAAGAAAAGTAGAAATAATTCAAATTCTAACAAGGTGCCCCAAGTTTCTAATTTCATTCCCAAGAGTGAATTATTTGTAAAATGGAAGCCGTGGTTTAAATCATCTGTTAGAGCAGTGGTTCCCAACTGGTGGTCC
Organism: Dolomedes plantarius; assembly: GCA_907164885.2. NCBI lineage: Eukaryota > Metazoa > Arthropoda > Arachnida > Araneae > Dolomedidae > Dolomedes > Dolomedes plantarius. The sequence continues at coordinate 166,519,737 of OU015493.1, forward strand.
GCGAGAGCCTCGGGGGTGGTCCAGCACCACGTATAAAAAAGTTCAAATGAAGAGGGATTTTGAAAGCAATGTTCATTGAACTAGATGGGTAGAACATATCCGATGACTACCTGGTGTGGAATTAAAATTTCTTAAAAGTTTAACATAATTATTTCTTAATTAGATTATGATACTATAGAATGTGAGTACGTTAATCCTGTATCCCTTCTTTCTGAGGGATATTTTATATCCCCCCTACCACCGGAAGGTCCCCCAACCTCAAGTATGTGTGTGTGTGGGGAGGGGTCTGCACATAGTGGTCCGCAGATTTCTATGGGTTGAGATCCCATGTGTTAGAGTGAAAGTTTAAAGATTTTTTTTCCTCCCGCCGTCCCGACTTAAAAAATAAGGGCAGAAGTTGAACCAGGGCAGAAGTTCGTCTCCAACCTTTGTGGCAATCAATACATGTTCTAAAACCGAAGACACAACAATTCCAGCATTGCAAGGACAGAGAGCGAGCGAACATAGCTATAATATATTGTTCCCTTGTTAATTTACGCATTTACATTTCGGATATCTATTTATCTAATAAGTCCTAACTTTCGGATTTTGAATGAATGAGAATAGCCATTATTCAGTTGAAGTTTCTACAAGATTTTGCTACATTTTTCCAAAGCACTGAGGTTTAAGTTATTTCCCAAAACCAAAAACTAGAATTATTTTAGGATTTTCCTTTTTAGTTCTCGAAAATATAACGGACCAAACTGCCCCTTAACCATCAGCAAGTAATAAATAATAAATGTCTACCATAAACCATTTTTATATAAAAACACTGTTTAAAATGTCTGCATTATATTGTGCGTACATAAATAGAGTTTTTTTTTTCAATTCAGAGAAGAGTAAATATTTAAATAAATACTTAACTGTTGCAAATGCATGAAGAAAAAATGTTTGTATTAAGAGGTAGGAAAAATTTATTCCCAAACGGTTAACTGGTTAAACGGTTAAAAATAGAAGGACATTGTTTTCGCAATACAAAATTAATTAAAACTAAATCATGCTCTTCAGTGAACAATTATATAATGAAGTGTAAAACGAAAATGAAAAAAATAATTACATACCAAAGGGCATTAATAACAGTTCTGTTTCTCTTTATAGCATAAGTAGGGATAAATGTTTTCTTCCAACTTTTAGTAAACATTCTTTTGAATTCCTTTTCTATGATTTTTTTAAGCTTTGGACATTTCGTATGGTTTGTAATGAAGTATTTTCTTGTACTTTGTTTCTCGTTTTATTCATAATTGGCGTAAAAAATGAGGGATTTTATAATTTTTGAGATGTCCTATAAACAAATATTTCTCGATTTTTGTGTCAAGTTTATTTTTTATTTTTTTTAACTAAACAAACACTCGATTGGAGCTTTATTTATTTCTGGTTCTTAATGTAAGGCAGAAATATAAATTCTTTGAAATGTCAAATGAATGATAGAAAAATAATAAAAATAAATAACAGTAGATTTTGTTCTAAATTTTGTGATACGAAGTTAGTTTCAAAATAAAAATTTATTTACACATATTCTGTATGGTACAATAATTTTAATTTAGAATAAAACCAATTGTTTGCGACATAAGGGCTGTTGAATCAAGGATATCAGTCATCATTTACACGCAAGAATTTTCTTCATTGATAAAGAGCATAGTATACAAATTTCATGGTATCTGAGTAGTTGGTTGAAAGCGTTACTGCCATATTTTGCTACACAAGGCTCTATTAGGCCGAGACCTACTGTTTAAATTCAAATTCAAATGTTTACAAAACTCCATGCCAACAGTGGGACTCTGGTACCGCAAACCATCGCCCTAGCCATACGAAAATCAACCGACCAGAAATTAAATGAAATTAAGTTTATCTCGTATTCGTTCTATGAAATACATAGCGAGTGTTGAATTTAAAATATTATATTAACACAAACCATCATGTAAACCAAAGATCTTTTTTGATACAAAAAAGGTAATTGCAACAGTATCTGAATCAATTCTACAATAGACCAGTAGTAGTGGCTGTAGCTTACAAATATTTTAAATCACCATAGCCGATATACATTCCCAAGAGTCTTTCTCATAACTTTTTAATGTATTCTTTTCATTACAGTCTTTCACGATTGACATATTCTTGAATAATAGTCAACAAATTATTATAATCTATTGATGATACATTGATATTTATCAAAATCTCTCCTATCTAAATCATCGCCGTCTAATCGCAATCGTTTATAACACAGGGATATAAATTTAGTGAAAGCAAATTAAGTACCAGTGAAAACTAAGAAAAGTCAATATAAAGGTATCATATGGGTTATAAATGGTTTTTTCCCGGATTTAAAATCATATAAATTATTCTCCTGACCATTCAAAGGAATTAAGTATGTCTGTTATGTCCTGTTCTTTCTTCTTAATATGCATTTATAGGGAGAGAGCTAAATATATATATATATATATATATATATATATATAATCATTTACTAAAATTTACCTGGCTATTCCATTTCGAACGGATTTAAATTAGGGACTAGCTGGACGTTCCTATCATAAAACCAGATACTTTATATGGGATTAGACTACTAGCATGTATTACTTAAAAGAAATGTGTAGAGACTAAAGTACTCGAAGTATGCAAAGTTTTGTGTCAATTGTAAAAGAGGCAACATAACTAGGGGGTATAGGATGAATTATTCAATTTTACCTGATACATTTTAATAGGAGAAATAGTTGAAGTTATTCTGATCATATCCTAGTTACATTTTTGGATTTCTTGAAATAACCCGATTATTAATATTGATGTTTTTAACAATGGCGTAAAGGAAATTATTTTGAACATGCCTTGAATATTTCATGCAGAATATACATGCATATTTATTTTATACATGTGTGCTTCAAATATATGTATGACCGAAGCTTGTTTATTTATGGTTCCGCCATATTATCCATGATTTAATTTAAGTATCTAAAAAGATATATTTACGTAGGTATTAAACTTTTCTTTAACTTAAATCCTAGATTTGTTTTACCATTGATGTACTTATCTATGGATTACACGGTTGTTTATCCATAAATAACAAGGACAACATGGATAAGCTTATATTAAGTTTATCCATGTTTCAGCTAGGAGTGTTTCATCTAGGAGTTAATTTTTAATGATTCGTTTACAGTGTATTTTAGTAGCCGGTTGTGATTGGTCGAATGTTTAAAATTGGCGTTTTCCTTTTGAGTTAAATTTTGACTCCTTTAAAAGTAAAAAATTTTAAAAACATTAAACTTTAAAAAAATATTTCATTAGTTTTTAAAAAGCATAATTCGAGTTATTAAATTAAATTTTATTATACAAAAAATGCGAATAGCAATTTGCAACTCATGCTTTATGTTAATAAGTAAAAACGCTGATGATCTAATTCATTAATTTATCTCGGAAAGGTGACTTAGTTCCAACAATATTAATAATTAATATTGATGATTTTAAAAAATTGAAAAATTCTAAACAATCAATAAAATTTTATAGCCAGTATAATTATTTTGTATACGTTCTGTGAAAACAATCATAACTTGCTAAATTTTTCAACAGCTTTACAATAATTAATGCCGTAATACCATTGAGGCACGAACTCGACGTAACTCTCTATGGAAAAAATTAAAGTAATACACAACATTCTAGCACTTTCCCTTAACTAAGGTTAAATGCAGCAGGAAGACTTCATAGATTAAATACGCTTTCCTGAAACTTTGCTAAATGCTTATTCGCGTGAATATAGTGCCACATTCTGAATATGAAATATATCTTAACACATGTTGATTAATCGAAGTTTATACTAGTATATTGAACCGTCTCGTCTTTTAGTGTAGGCGAATCCTGTGAATCCCATGAATATGAGCCTATGAATCTTCTTTGATGGTATAATTTACATTTTCTGGTATAGGCACGATTAGAGCTCTCAAAATCACTCTTGAAGTATTACTATTAGAAAGTGATATAAATTATCAGTTGTATCAGAAATATTTTACAGCCAAACCAAACACATATCAAAATATTTAAGAGCTCTAATAACGCTCATTTATATTCTACAGCATGAATACTATTTAAATTTTAATAAGTGTTTTGATAATTTCCGGATTTTCCAGACACAAGATAAAATTAATGATGGACTTATATCCTCATATATTTTTCTGCTAATAATTTTCTGCATTGATTAATTGATTGCATTTGGCACTCGGAACATTTTTATACTTTGGTAGTACTAATCAATGATCTCATCTGATTGGTGTATTTACTAGATAGCTTTATAAGTTTTATAGTGCAGGAAGCCCTCCTACAGCACGGCATCTTACAACACGGTTGCGCTCTAACGCGATAAGATAAATTGCGGGAATCCTCGTATAACACTGCAACCTGTAACACGGTTTCGCTCTAACACGATAAAAATATTGCGAAAATCTTTGTACAACACTGTACTTCCATATAGGTAGAAAACATGATTTTTGTTTAACACATTTAAAAACTAAATTACCTTAAAATAACGACGGGAAGGAATAATAAACTATAGTGGTTTTACATGAAAATGTATAAGCAGATTATAATTTATTCATTTATAACTCTATAAAATTACAAGAAGGCCTAAGCTTAGCTGAAAATCTTGAATCATTTTTCCTGAATGCAGACGCTTCCGCTGAAAGAAGCCGAAAATTCAAAAGGGAGGTGCAAAATTGTCTATCTCCATACTGTGAAATCTATAATGACCTTGTAAGAAACAGCAAATAAACCAAAATTACAGATTTTTTAAAGAGGATAGAAGGTGCAAAAAGTCTAAATGAAGGAAAATATTCTGAAAGTGATGGTGACATCGTTCAATCGAAAAGACGTTCTCGCTTGATTGTACTGAGCAGTGATGAGGAAGATATTTATTAAATTATGGTCGCATTAAATGGAAAGATTTTTTTTCCTTTCGTTTTGTGTTATACATACAATATATTTTTAATAAAATTTAAGTTGCTTATATAGAATTTTAAAAAAGTGTTTGTTTTTAATAAGTTTTCGGAACGTAACCCCCCCCCCTTTTTAACTGTCTCTGGGTCTCATATAACACGGTTTCACACAACACGGTCTTTTCCAGGAACCTATCAACCGTGTTATAGGATCGTTACCTGTACTTACTTATTCTTCGGTTACGCAGTGGTATACTGCTTTTTCTAAGATTCTAGTCAGTTTTACTCTTGTATGTTTTCCTTTTGTAAAACCCTTTCGCAACGCCTTCCTTAACTTTCCTCCGAAATCATGACGGATAAACAAGTTTCGAGAAGACAGCTTTAGGGTAGCAAGTTAAAGATGTGCATGATTAAAGATGGAAGAAAACAGTATGAAAGAGGCACCAGATGTAGCCTTAAATCACCTATTTTAAATACGCAATTTCAAAGCGTACATTCAGATCCGAAATTGGCTAGACAATGGGCGAACTATCTGAGATTTGATTCTTGGTACTTTAGTACTTGTTTTTGAGTCCGGTGAGTACCGTAGGTGTTTATAGTTGCATGGTGTTATATTTAAGTAGTTCTCAAGTAATAAAGATTATAGTGATCTTCGGACTAATCAATCTATCTAAACCAAGTGAAATGCTACTACGACAATCGTTGATTCTTGGTCAAAGAGTATAAGTTAATGATTTCAAGGAGTACAGTAGGTGTTTGCAGATGTTCGGCATATGCTTTAAGTTTCAACTGTTACTGACTTACCACTTTTTAATCCTCAAGTAGCAAAGAGGATAGTGGTTCTCTTCAAACTAACATATTTTCCGACGTATAACCGCAATTTTAATACGAAAAATAAGATTGAAATTTACGGGTGCGCGTTATAAAAATTATATGCCGGATATAAAAATTATAGATTGAAAAATAAGGAAACGATGAAAATAAAAGATTAAATTTCTACATGTACCTAAAGGCTGTTTATTTAAAAGAAATGACATACCTTATGAACTTAAAAATTTTAATTATCGGATAACACGAATAGTTCGTCATATTCGTCTTCCGTTGTATCTTCAGGCACATCATCGAATTCTGTTTCTTCAAGATAGTTCTGAAAGAGAAAACATCTGACTCCTAATTTCGTGAATTCCTTCGGGTCAGAAGTGTTTTCTTACCTCCTGTTTGCAAAATTAATTATTCCCTCAAGCATTTCCCTCACACACATATTGTTTCCCTTATCGCTTTTCAATTCAGTATCCCATTGTTCGAAAGCCTGGGAAAATCCTTCAAAAGAATGACTTCAAAAGAAAAGAGCATTGCACGTATACATTTCAGGTTTCTCCGTCAAGAATAGGGTGCGCGTTATACGGAGAATATAACTAAAAAATTTTTAAAATGTAGTTTGAAATTATAGGTGCACGTTATACGTCGGAAAATACGGTAATCAAAACAAAATAAAAATAAGTAGTTCACCCCTAAGGCAAGTTGAGAAAAATTAGGAAAATTAAGTCGTATAGGACGATAAGTCTTTCTAGCTTGCTAATCGGTTAATTGAAGCATTTTCAGATAAAAAGCGATGTCGTACCATGAAGTCTTACATGAGCCGAGAAAAAAATGTATTTTAATGTACATTTTATTGATATCATTTCATAATTATAAAATAAAAAAAGATTTAGGTTTTACATTCTTTCCAAACTGTGATGCTTCCGAAGCAGACTCCCATGCGTATGTCTCGTTTACGAGTGCAAACATCGAAATAAAGCGTTTTTTTCTTTTTTTCTTCCCTGGTATCTTTTAATCTCGACATAGTATACAGAAATGTCTGTCCAAGATAATTATGTCCATATAATTATTTTACTTTCATCCAATAGGAGGTGTCATAATTCATGATGTCTCCTAGTTTTTGCATTCTTTTGTGACAAATTTCACTATTTGAGTATATAAAGAAACTAAAGTCAACATCTAGAAAAAAACTCTTGAGAAAACGCCCTGTATCTTAGACCAGTTAAAGCACGACTAAGTTTGGAAGAAAAGATTTGGCGACCTGCAAGTCATAACGGTATATACCTTGGAAAACAAATAATTAGTAATTAACTAAGGGAATGCCTTTAATATAAAAATGTCAACAACAGTTGCGGGAAATACACTTATGTCCATAAAGTAAGGATAATTCTGAATCAAACGGAAATCGAACTCTAAAGTAAAAATTTCCACCTGTAAAATTATCACACACATCTTCAAGAATAATATGCAAATTACAGGAAGCCACCAGATGATGCCGATAGTACGTGACAATGACGAGAGTGTAAGAGGGGGTATATAAGGAATGGTGGCAAAGAAGTAAAATTGTTCACAAGCGTTCTGTAAGCCGCTCACTGTCATAACCGAATAGTTATGACACAGAGGACGCATGTGGAGGATTTTTTACGTGGTAAATTATCGGCCACCTGGAATGTAGGCTTACTCAGATGGAAGTATCCGAGGAACTTGGAATTGCCCAAAATGTCAGCTCTTGGCTTTGGCAACAATACAAGACGATGGAAATGTCAGTAGACGTTACAGTACAGGTCGCCCCCGAGTTACAACAGCGAATGAAGACCGGTATTTGGCAGTAACTGCCAAAAAAAGCAGACGGAACACAGCATCCGACCTGTGACGTCAGCTATCTGCAGCCACGGGTACCACAGTTTCAAGGCAAACCGTGTACAGACGTTTGGGAAATATTGGTCTATATGCTCGTAGGCCTGTCATATGAGTTCCGCTTACGGAAACTCACTGTCGGCAGCGATTAGCCTGGAGTAGAGAACAAACAATGTCGACATCGTCACAGTGGGTGTCATAGGGACATGACAGTAGTGTTAAGGCCAAGGACAGGGGAATTGAAAACTACAAAAAAAAATAAAATAATTGTTAAATGCAAGAAAGAAACAGGGCAATAAAAGAGAAGGGAAGAAAGCCATAGACCGGAACGAAATTTAGAAATAGTGTCTGTAGCAATAAATAGAAGATAAAAGTTGAAGAGAGTGAGTTGCAAGAAGAGAATAAAAGAAAATTTATGATGGCTATAAAACAGCCCACCCTACTTGAAGCCAAAGCATGGGAAAAGTTAAAGTGAGGGAGAATTTATAAATCCCGCCCTCGACGCGCATTGGTAAAAGGGGATTGAGGAGAGGCAGCACGGACGAATGACGGTGGCATAATAATTTCCAGATAACCAATGGAAATTATAAGAGGCGGAGACATTAGTAAGAAAATATATGAAATAAAAAATAGTGTGAAGGCAGAGATATAAACTGAGAAGTGAGAGTCAGTCAGAAGTTTGTGAGAGGTAGAAGTGGTGTCAATGCATATAGACGTATGAGGAGAGAGCAAAAAAAAGTTAGTGAACCGATGCTGACAGTGCCCAAGTGTCCCGTGCCGAGTGTCTGCAATAAGCGACGGAGCCGTATTCGAGTGCAGTAAAAGTTTGGAGATAGAAGTTGTCGAGCGCCCAGTGTCCCATGCCGAGTGTCTGCAATGAACGATAGAGCCGTATTCTAGACAAGAAGATGCCCGAATTCCGTTTCATGATAAAGACGACGAATTCATCATTACGAGTACCAGCTGCCCCGAGGGATTCAACCGTCATCTGCTGAGGTACCGACTTTGCGTTTCCCCTTTATATTGTATCATTGCTTCTCAGTGTGTAGTCATAATAATTAAGATAAGAGCGCGATGAGTATAGTTTTTGAATGTAAGATGTTGAGTAATAGACCGATAATTCGTACCAACAATTTAATATAATGTTTGCATATATATATGAATTAATTTAGTAGGAGTAAAATTGAAAATAATATGTATAGAGGCAGTATGAAATATTGTTATAATAAGTGAATAAATCAAACATAGGTGTCGTAAAGAATTAATTTAGTAGGAATGAAGTTATGAATAATATGTAAATGCCGGAGGAAATATTGAGTAATTTTGGAGTGTATTATTTATGTGTGTTAATATTCAATAAATTGATTTGTCAGTATAACGAGAGTTAATTTCCATTATTTGGGAAGCACATCAATGTACTAGCCACAATCATGAACCAATAAGTTACTAAATCAAAATCATAATTAATAAATATAATTAATATAAGAATAATATAATAAACTCTCCTTCCCAATCATTTTATAAATTAATTTAAACAATTACGGTTACATTTGGCGCCGTGCAAACGAAACTTTAGGGAGGTTTTGCGGAACTCTGGTTTAATTGATGAATTGATGTGTTGCATTGAAAGAGATATTTGGAATGATTAGAAATGTGGTATTGAATATTTGGTAATATTTGAGTTAATATTTGATAGTTTGAGTTAATATTGAGTATATTTGATGATATTGAATTTTTTAAATATTGAATTAGAATGTGTAAACGAATTATCAGTTATATTAAGCGTGTGAAATTGATTGTGATGATAAATTCAGAGATAGGTAGAATTGTGTCGCGAATGTGTTGCAAAGACATCGTAAATTGGTCAAATTAAAATAAGATAATTCCCTAAAAAATTGAGGTAGAGGCAATTAAATAAAAGGCGATTATCGATAGTTAGATGCGCGAAATGAGGTTAGAATCACTAAAATTGTAATGAAAGATAAAATTTTTTGAAGTTTGGGTTGATACGAGTATTTAAGTGTTATGAGTATAGAATGTAGGAATGATTACTATGATTTGAATAATAAGTCGCATTGTTGAAATATTAGGTAGGAAAGTCATAAAGTGTGTGTAAGAATATAATGATATGAGAGAAAGAAACGTTAGTTATTACATAGTATAAATCAAAGGGTGTTAAGTTTCTAGCAAAGTGAAATTTTAGTGATACTGCGGTAGTGTTATATAAGAATAAGTAGGCAAAATAAAAATTGCAACGGGGCATTGTTGAGAGTGAGTAAGACAGAGTGGAAAGCGCATGATAGGAAATTTAAAGAGTTGTGAGGTAATCGTGAAAATAAAACATTAAAATTAACTGCAATTTTTGAATAAAGATGGGGAAACGGAGGAGAAATAAGAAAGTTAGCCACGAAGACTCACATTTGCAAATTGAAGCACCTAGCGAGCAAAAGGGTGGTTTAGCCAACGTGGGATATATACATTTATTACCAGTGATTGGAGAAGTTGAAAATGATGATATTAGTTTGAAATTTAAATTTGCGCGGGAGATTGCCGAGATAGCAAATTGGACTGATAGGCAGTTAGCCATATTAATTAAATGCAAATTTAAAGGGAAAATCGCCGATTACGCAATTAATCACATAAAACTTAGAGATTCGGAGAGTACAGAGGAGATCGAAAAGTTGATAATGGATAGATTTAAAATTACACTGTCGCCAACGCAACAACTTAGAGCATTAGACAATATTACACACACGCCCGGTGAAAATATTAGAGACTTAGCTCTACGCATTGAGAATGCCACGATCGAATATTTGGGTCTTGAAAATTCACAAAATGATTTAGGAAATAAAATTAAACTAGCTAAGTTTTTACAAGTAGTACATAAGGATATTAGACGTGAACTCCTAATGTTAAATATACAAAATTTTACCGAAGTCGTACAGAAAGCATGCGAATTAGAAGGTCTTTTATTTATGGAGATTGAGGACAATGAAATGGTGATAAACCGTTCGATAATCGAAGAGCAAGCAAATGAAATACTAAAATTAAAATCGATGATACAGACGTTAAAAAATGTTATTGGCGGAAGTCACAAACAATCAAAACGAGCAGCAGTTAGAATTGCAAAAATTAGTATCCGAAAATACAGATTTACATTCACAATTGATAGCGGCGTAACAAGATATCGACATAAAAAATTGCGAAAATCAAAGATTAAGGGAAGAATTACAGGGTGGCTAATAAATACTGTAACACTCCAAAAAATAAAAGTTAATTTTAATCGTTTGGAAAAACAATTTATCTATCTATTTGTGTGATTGGCAACTTTTTGTAAACGCAGACAATTTTTGTTTAAAGTAAAACATGTAGAATATTTTTAAAGATAGAAGCCAAAAGGTTAATGGTTAAACAGCTTTTTGATCGCGGATTTTCTGCAGGTAAAATATTTAAGCAATTAAAATGCCTTGGTTTTAATAGGACGTTTATATATAGGACTATAAATCGATTATTGGATACCAATAGCTGTAAAGATCGACCAAGGTCCGGTCGTCCACGCACTGTTCGTACAAAAGAACGTATCAAAAGAATTCGTGAAAAGATACGAAGAAATCCACAACGTTCTGCAAATAAAATGGCTGCAGAAGAGAACATCAGTCGCAGAACTATGCAACTTATCATAAATGAAGACCTGGGTTTTTGCCCTTATCGCAAAAGAAAAGTTCAAGGTTTGACTACTGCACAAATAGTAAAAAGGTTACAAAGATGTAAGAAATTGCTGAACCGGCACGGTAGCAAAAGTGTTGAAAAAATAATTTTCTCTGATGAGAAGTTGTTTTGTACAAAACAAAGTTATAATGCTAAAAATGATGTTGTATATTCAGCAACCTTCGAGGATATACCTGAAAATCTTCGAACTGTTAAACGCTTTCAGAACAAGAATTCTGTTATGGTTTGGCCTGCAGTGTCACACAATGGAAAACTGCCTCTGAAATTCATCGATAAAGGGGTAAAAATCAATGCTGAATATTACAAACAGGAAGTATTGGCTACACGTTTATTACCACATGCTAACAGATTGTATCCCAAAAAGAATTTGATATTTCAGCAAGATTCTGCAAAGTTTCACCGATCCAAAACAACACAGGAATGGCTCCATGCCAATTGCCCGAAGTTTATCAAGCAAGAAGATTGGCCACCTTCTTCACCAGATCTAAATCCTTTAGACTATTGCATTTGGGGGATTTTAGAGTCTAAAGTAAATGCTAAGCAGCACAGAAGTTTGGACTCCCTCAAAGCTTCCATACGGAGTGAATGTGACAAATTACCTCATAAAATGATTCGTGCCGCAATAGGACAGTGGCGTAAGAGATTATCTTTAGTAATCGATAAAGATGGCGGTCAATTCGAGTAAAATTATTTCATGGTAAACTTTCATGTATAATGTTCATAATATTGTTATATTTTCCATTTTCTATTTCATCTGTGTGTAATTAAATGATTCGATATTTGTCACAGTAATTATTAGCCACCCTGTAGATACAATAACGAAGGTTACACAAATAAAATTATGCGATTTATGTGAGCAGGATGAACACGATGTTGAGGAGTGCGTAATATTTAAATAATTTAAAGAAAGTAGAGATGGTGAAAATAGAACACGAAAGCGCGCAAAAGGGCATAAACGGCAGGATAATTATTCTACGAAATCAAAACAAGCGAATATTGAGAGTTCAGATGATGTACAGGATTTAACGCAACAAAATCTTCCAACAATTGAGACTAACACGGCTTATATTGGTACCATAATGGCGGCAAATGATTATCACGATTATCAACAAGTTATTAAAAATGATAGACAAAAATATGGCAGAAGAAATAGGGATTTCGCTAAATATAATTATTACGATCGAAGGAATACGTTAAATTTGCGACACAATCAATACGAGAGGACAACGCGAAAGTTTAGAAATAAGGTACAACATGGGCATTATTATAATAATAATTATTGGAGAGTTGGAGATTTAGCAACTTTACGTAATTTAATGTCTGTTAGTGCGTTGCGGGCTGAGTTGTCAGGTTTCTTTGAAATTTTACGAATTTTCCCCGATCAAAATGTGTTATTGAGATATTTAAGCAATCCAAAAGTGGATATAAAGAGCAATTTAAACGAATTACAAAAAGCACGCATGGTTGCATATAATTAAATAAATAAAATCATGAATTAATGGGGACCTAATAAATAAATAATTAATAATGATAATAATAATAATAATAAGCAAATAAACTTAAAAAATAAATAATAATAATAAAAAATCGAGTAAGTTAGGCATGAAGGAATGAGTCACAAGTAATAAGTACGGTAAGTCAATACGTGTAAGGTAAAATGCAAATTAATCACATCGTATAATATAAAAAAAGGGAATAATTAAATAATAAAAAAAAAAGAAATATGTGGAGCTGTGAATGAATAATATAGTACAATGAATTACAAGATAAAGTCACAAAGCAAATAAAACACGAGTAATTACGATGTAATAACAATAAAATAATAATAAGTGAGGTATGAAAAGAATAATATAGTATAATAAATTATTATACGACTCGATAAAAATAGTGACAAATCAAAATAACATAAGAGTGATATAAATATGGATTGTATGATATGTACAACAAAATATATTAGGTGAGTCATAAAACTGAATAGTAGAACAAATAACCAATAATGTTTAAATACATACCTGTAGAGTATACGAATAAGATTGTAGTAATGGAAGAAAGTTTCAAGCAGGCAAGGAATTTAAAAGCAGTTAGGCAGAATTTATAACCATCCGATGTCAAGTTCATTTAGGTGACGAGGGGCATGAAAATATAAGATACGAATTAGTTAAGCATCAATGGTCAACGGTAATAAAACAATACGGATACTTAAAGAACCTTTGAGTCGCAAAATAATGAGATAAATGGCATACACCTTAAGTAATCAATAAAGATAATTAAATAAATATAAAATAAATAAATAAATAAACAAATGAATAAACCGACGAATGAGAATGGATATAATAGAATAATATAACATATTAAGTAATATCCGGCAGGTTGGATTATGCGAGAGATGATTTAATACAATATACAATGTGAGTTACATGGCAAAAAAAAACAAAAAAAAACAATTAGAGCACATTGTAAGGTGAATGTCAAATATAATAAGTAGATGTATGGGTAAAATACGACATGAAAAATAAAAGGTGATACACAAAGTTCGAATATAGTTACGCTTTGAGCTCGATGCAGAAAGATTGTAGAACGGCAAACTCGAGCATGTAATAAAAACGCGACCATGTGATTTACACAAGAGCGCTGAAAATGAGAAGAAGTATTGCCAATTTAGAGAACGGAAACTCGATTCATGAAGATAAAAAAAAAAACATACCGCAGTTCGCACAAAAGGTGAGATTCAGCGAGGATAGTCATTAGCGAAAATTACGAGCGTTAACTACGTCATCGATAGCGAGGGGAAGAAAACTGGTTTTTTGGGGGACAGCAGACGCTGAACGAAATGCGAATTTCAGTGCGATGTTCGGAACACACCAGCTATGATAACTGTGCCCGTTTGACTGCGGCATTTGACAACTGGTAAACAAAGATAATTAATGATTTATACTGCACGTTGCTCCGAGAATCCCGGTGTGTACGAGAAAAGTTAGCGTAAGGCCACGAAGCTGAATTTACAGGTGAATCGGCGTGAGAGGGATTAGTTGAATAATACAATTAGCATGTCTTTGCAATACTGATTCAATTAGTAGATATTTTGATGAATTAGTAGTATTGTGTGAGTCTTGAGAAGCAATGGTATGTAACAAAATATGAATTGGAAATGTTATAATAAATGTTATCCATATGTGCAAAAAAAAACACAGGGTAAAACTTATAGACTTTCCATTATATGTCTGGATAGTCATGAACATTAGCGACAAATATGGAGGAAATATATCTTCATAAATCAAGATATTGAAACTGTTGAAAAGATATTGAAACTGTGGAGATAGACTATGTTGCGAAACATCATCAGATATTTTATCATACGGACAATCATATAAAAATTAAAAATCTATGAAAACGTCAGAATATAATTTTCACAAGTATAATTCGTATTGAGCAACGAAGATATATTTTTTAAACAAAATTTAGTATATAATGAACGTGTGTTTTCTTTGATGTAATTATTATTTTATGTGCATGTTAGTTATTATTTCCAATTATTATGAAATGTATATGAATATAAGTTGTATAATATTGCTAATGTAGTATAATATGGATCGTATAATATGGTCATTGGTAAATTTATTTGATAATTATTATTTGGTGGTATTTTGATGTGTGTCCATGTTATTATGTTGGTAATTGTTTATACTAAGGAGTTGGTACTTAATACATAATGGTAAGAATATGCTGTAATATTATGTTAAACCTAAGATGGTTAGCGAAATTGAAGAGGTGGGGTCACTAACTGCACCATGAGTTAGGTAGATAATTAATTAAATGAAAATATTGTCGATGCAAAAAGGAATAATATAAACGTAGATAATATGTACTGTTGAGGTTACGATAAGAAGCTAATGATACGTGTAGGAAGGAAACGGAAAGGTGATAGAGGTACAAGACGATAGCACGGAAGTCGAAGATTGGAGTAACCGATTGTGAGAGGAGGAAGAGATACGGCAGTCATTTTTTTTTTGAGAGAGAGAGGGTGAATGTCATAGGGACATGGCAGTAGTGTTACGGCCTGGGACAGGGGAATTGAAAACTACAAAATAAAATAAAATAATTGTTAAATGCAAGAAAGAAACAGGGCAATAAAAGAGAAGGGAAGAAAGCCATAGACCGGAACGAAATTTAGAAATAGTGTCTGTAGCAATAAATAGAAGATAAAAGTTGAAGAGAGTGAGTTGCAAGAAGAGAATAAAAGAAAATTTATGATGGCTATAAAACAGCCCACCCTACTTGAAGCCAAAGCATGGGACAAAGTTAAAATTGAGGGAGAATTCATAAATCCCGCCCTCGACGCGCATTGGTAAAAGGGATTGAGGAGAGGCAGCACGGACGAATGGCGATGGCATGATAATTTCCAGATAACCAATGGAAATTATAAGAGGCGGAGACATTAGTAAGAAAATATATGAAATAAAAAATAGTGTGAAGGCAGAGAGATAACCTGAGAAGTGAGAGTCAGTCAGAAGTTTGTGAGAGGTAGAAGTGGTGTCAATGCATATAGACGTATGAGGAGAGAGCAAAAAAAAGTTAGTGAACCGATGCTGACAGTGCCCAAGTGTCCCGTGCCGAGTGTCTGCAATAAGCGATGGAGTCGTTTTCGAGTGCAGTAAAAGTTTGGAGATAGAAGTTGTCGAGCGCCCAGTGTCCCATGCCGAGTGTCTGCAATGAACGACGGAGCCGTATTCCAGACAAGAAGATGCCCGAATTCCGTTTGATGATAAAGATGACGAATTCATCATTACGAGTGCCAGCTGCCCAGAGGGATTCAACTGTCATCTGCTGAGGTACCGACTTTGCGTTTCCCCTTTATATTGTATCATTGCTTCTCAGTGTGTAGTCATAATAATTAAGATAAGAGCGCGATGAGTATAGTTTTTGAATATAAGATGTTGAGTAATAGACCGATAATTCGTACCAACAATATAATATAATGTTTGCATATATATATGAATTAATTTAGTAGGAGTAAAATTGAAAATAATATGTATAGAGGCAGTATGAAATATTGTTATAATAAGTGAATGAATCAAACATAGGTGTCGTAAAGAATTAATTTAGTAGGAATGAAGTTATGAATAATGTGTAAATGCCGGAGGAAATATTGAGTAATTTTGGAGTGTATTATTTATGTGTGTTAATATTCAATAAATTGATTTGTCAATATAACGAGTGTTAATTTCCATTATTTGGGAAGTACATCAATGTACTAGCCACAATCATGAACCAATAAGTTACTAAATCAAAATCATAATTAATAAATATAATTAATATAAGAATGATATAATAAACTCTCCTTCCCAATCATTTTATAAATTAATTTAAACAATTACGGTTACACTGGGCTTGTGTGATGTTTTCCGACGAGTTCAGGTTTAGTTTGCAGTCTGATTTTCGTCGTACTTTCATATGGAGAACGCCAGGTACCCGTTACCACTAAGACAACGTCATTGAACGACACTGTTACGGTGGTGTAAGATTGCTCGTTTGGGGTGGAATTATACTGGGCTCCAGAACAGATCTGCATGCTCATATCGGAACCATGAACGGCCTCATTTATAGGGACATCATTCTGGAACACCCCTCCCCTAACATTGTATTTCCGACACAAAGACTTTGTATTCATTGGTAAAAAATGCCGGATATCAATATCTTTTATCCAGGTTTCACGTCAAATGCGCCCTTCCATAGTTTGAAACTTTTATATGAAAGCAACCCATCTACTACGATCTTCCTTTTCTCTTTGCTGCGAACACAACTGTTTTAATCTTTGCACTGCAATTTAACTTAGAGTCTTTTGTAAGCTTAATGCAAGAATTTGCCGGCAGATTTCAGTCTATAACCTGTATTTACTATGTTAAATGTGCAGTCGTGGTGTCGAGGGGTAGTCATCGTTCTCTTCAGTCAGTGACGATGCACATTTGACTGACAAGCATACGTTTATTGAACCTTGACTCACACAACAATTATACATAAAACAATTTACAAACAGAGTATATATGTTCATCAAAACAAGCTCAAATATCTCATTAATAAATTAGTTATTTTTAAATTAACTTTGATTTTTTAGGCTTAAGTAAAGGCCAAAGAACACATTTTAATATAAAAATTTAAAGAGAATTTTTTTTTTACTTGTAAACTATAACTTTGTATTTTTGTCCTTGCGTTGGTGTACAATTCAAAATAATTTATTTAAAACTTAAAGGATTATAATTATCTTGATACATAGAACTATTTTATTGTATTTTATATCTAATAAAAACATATACGTATTTATTGTAATTTATGTATTTGCAAGCTTTTTGTTGTGGTGTGCCGCAGAATTATCGAAATAACATTGATGTGCCGTGGAAGATAAAAGGTTGCGGAACTCTGCTCTATACAACAATACGTCGCCTCTCTTGTTCGTCACGCATTTCTGCAAATTAGTATCAGGCACAGTCTCTACCTAAAGGCCCTGATATAACACTATAATAATTTAAACGTTTTCTTCATTAATCTTTTTCATGTAGTCTGAACGTAGTCTAAAAATCTAATGATTTTGACATGGTTTCTACGGGAAAACAGATAACTTTCTTAAGGGATCATACGACTGTTAAAAGTCGAAAAAGTTTAAAAATTTTGTCACATTCGACATTCTATATCTTGAAAGGTATAAAATTCAAAATCATAATTTTTTTGTTTTAATATAACAATGTTTGATTTATGAATATATATCTGTTTCTTGTTTGATAGTTAAAAATAATTTGTGTTAGATTGTCATAAATAATATGCAGTTTGCTTTGGACAAAAGTGATACAAAGCTAACGCACATAAATACTAAAAAAAAAATTGAGTTTAAGACAAGATTTCTGCTTTTACATACTGCAGAAACTAAAGTTTAATTTGAATCTAAATTTGTATAGCTGTCTGTTAATTTTTTTTTTCTTTTTAACAGACCACTTTGAAATATTACCCTTTGAATATGTTTACAGTAAATATCTGACAGGTTTCTATTCATAACTTCCGTAATTATGGGAATTTTTTCAAGCGGATTGTCTTAAAGTACTCAGAAAAGGTTAATCTTTTATATATTTCTTTCAAAAAATCAATTTTTTTGACGATTTAACAGTCATATGTCCCCTTTCGAAAAAAAAATCCCGTGTTTAATTGCCAACCCATTTAATCGTAAAGTAAGCGATAAATAATATTTATCTTTTTGTGTTGTTGTTGTGACTGATGCCCCTTGACCGACAGTATATTGTCAGTTCAAGTCCATAATGGCTACTGGGCGAAGTAGTGGGGCTCCAGTTTTTAATAGCACCACAAGGGTCGGAGTCCGACTTGACTAAAGGACAAGCAGGACATTGCGCACACGACAGATTTTTCGTGCCCCAGCCGCCATTATTGTACACGGCAGTGGCTTTGTCAGCGACCGGCATCGAACCACAGACGTTCAGGTTACTGGCTCGATGCGTTTGCCAACCGGACCACTGACCCCATGCATAACATTTATAATTCTTATAATATGTGGTTGTTATTAACATTCTGAAGTATATCGGCTTAATGACAAAAATAAATAAATAAATATTTGTAAAATATTTTATTTATCTTGGTGTTAAAAAACCCGCCATAAAAATGTCTTACAAACAAAACAAAAAAGAAACAGAAAAGATAGACAAACAAAAAATAAATGTTATTTAACACATTTGTTGTTTAAAACACTGAACATGCATATCGTGTTTCTTTCATGCATCATTTCTTCCACCAATAGAAACAATAACAACGAATGTTCTTTCGAAATTTTTTCAGACTGTGACAAAAATAATATGCGTCGAAACACTTCAAGCTTGTTAAAACAAGCTTAATTTTTAAAGAAATATAAATGTGTAGAAGACGAGGGAAACATAGCCTGGCCGTACTTTAAAATCTAAATGACAAAAGGAAAATATTTTGGAATAGTTTAAAATATATGAGCTAAATAAAATGGATAGATTACATATTCTCACCTAAATTAAACATACTGATCTTCAATGCATTTCTAATAAATCTTTAAAAAGTTACTGTTTTTTTAAACAGAATTTCAGGTACAGAATTATAGTAATATCTAAATATACCATTACTCTTAAAAAATATTAAGTTCATGGTTAACATTAGAATTTAAATATTACCCATTTTATAGAGACTATGAAGAGAAAACAATCTGAGTTTCAAACATCAATAAAGTCCTTTCAAACAATAATGAAGAGAAACTTTAAGTACTGTTTAGTCAGCGTTATCTTATAAATAAAGTTCTCAAATAGTAGATATAAAAAGATAGAAAATTGTCAAACAAAGTGTCCTGAGTTGAAAAGTCAAAAGCGTACGTTAATAATAAAGGTTATGCAAGAGAATATCACAAAATCTTACGATTACGAATTTAACATTTACGATGTTAGGGTATCCGTCTGCGTTCGGAGCTCGTTTTTTGAAAAACTGTACTTGAGAAAATTTCTACCTTATTTTTGAAGGAATATAACAGCAAAACTAGAAAATGATGAAAAAATAAACATTTACTATACAATTTTTGTCAAAATTGAGGAAATTGTGTCGAAATTTAGCAAATTTTTACAAAAATGGCTCTAGCTCTAAAAAAACAATATTATGCATATAACATTAATTTATTTTTGTCATATGTACGTAAGTACATTCTAAGTGTAATAAACTACAAGCTAATCGATATCTTAAAATGTAAAAATAATACAGGTCATTATATGCAATTACATGTAAAATTTTAGTAATTTTTCATGAGATTTTTCACAAATGCAGCTATAAATCAACAAATAATATGCCTAGAACCAAATCTGTAGTCCATTTTATTCTTAGTATTATGAAA
This sequence comes from Dolomedes plantarius, assembly GCA_907164885.2. Lineage (NCBI taxonomy): Eukaryota > Metazoa > Arthropoda > Arachnida > Araneae > Dolomedidae > Dolomedes > Dolomedes plantarius. Next base: position 166,539,990 of record OU015493.1, read on the forward strand.
AACGTACGTGAAAAATTTCATAGACATATCATAGTTAGATTTCGAGTTATCACAAGAGTTGCTTACATTTTTGATGAAAAATAAGTTCTTCAGAAAACACGATTAAAGTTATCGACTTGTATTGAAATTCATCGCTGCTGCTGATCTTTAAACCGCTCTCATTTCATTTCTAATGATCGTACAGCAAAAATACAAGCGGATTTAGAAATGTAAATTTACAATCTTTCAAAAAAAATTAAAAAATTAAAAACAATTTCGGAAATTTCGCCAAAATCGATGTTTTAAATGTAGTCGAATACCTTAAAATATATTTTAACACTGCGCAATATTATGTAAAAAATTCAATGTGGCAATTTGTCGTGTCATATTTTGCTTGAATGACATAGACAAGGTGTTTTCAACCTGTTGTTCATGGACCGCATTCGGCCCTACAAGATCGTAAATTTTATAAGCTCCATCAATTAGGCATGCGACAAACGTAAAACCTGATGACTGATTGCTATTGTCGTCTGATCGGTGACGCCAACCCCACCTCGCACTGAGGAACTCAGGTCCGTATTTACTCGTATTTAGGACTCACTGAGCAACAGGTGCTAACGACATATGGGGAATGTCGAGGCCCCAACGTCCATTGTACTCTTAGCCCGGACCATCGCCCTGTTTCCAGCCAGGACTGCCTGGAAGTGGTGACAACCGAAGCCTTGAAGTTTGATACAGTGACTCCCTCAGAGTATCCCACTACCCTAGGAGACTCACAGTCACGCTCTCCGTTACCAACCACCCTGGGAGAATCGTAAACTTTATAATCATATCTTTTCAGATAAAATATCCCTTGAATCCTAATCGTGTCTTATTCATGTCATCGCTTTTTACCATGATTTTATTAACTTGCTTTCTTGTTTGTTTGTTTGTGTGTGTGTGTGTGTGTGTCTTGCAATCTTGCAATCGATTTTTAACTAATTTCCTGACTAGCTAGACATTTGAAACTTTTAGAATAGCTCTGAACAGGATGACAATGCATTATTTTAATACTTTTAGCCATCTTTATGCAGATTTGAAATCATCTTCAGTTAATTCTGTTTTGTAGACTGCTGCAGCCATCTATCGGCCGGGACGGGAATGAAAAGTTAAACACAAGTTAACTTCCAATAAACTTCATTTTCTTTCATGTTGATGGGATAATTAATCAAAAACATTTTTAAAAAGTATTTATTAATACATAGAATTGTCAAGTTTATATGATTCAACAGAAAATTTAAAAACATGGTATATAAAAACTTCTTTTTATCTTGTAATTATTAGCACTGAGTACACATTTGGGAACCAACATATTCAAATGTGACATACATGAAGAATATACAACGATGAAAAAAGATATCTAATGAGCACCGTAAGAAGTCGCTAAAATTTGCAAACCTCTTCTATCTAACCAGATACTGATGCATTAGTTTCACAAAAATAAGGTATAATATTCCACGAGTTTTATATATGTGTTGCCCTTTATTATTTTAGGTTGTAGTAAAAAGCAAAATAAATAAAAGAAATCATGCCACCTGCATGCATAAAATGTATACAACATGAAATTTGTTTTCACTCAGCGTGGCTGGTACAGGAAAGTCAAAAGGTTGGACATCTATGATTTAGATAGGTGGTACGCAAACTGCAACTCTCGATCCACTGAGGGGGGGGGGGAAACTGGAGGGGTCGCGGATAGTTTGAAGAAATTTTTGTCATATTCGATCATTTATTTTAGAAAAATGCTTTCAATTTTCCAAAATTATAGATTTTTAATTTCTTAATTTTTATTTTTTTATATGTTAAAAAATTATATGACATTATTAAATATGCTGTCAAACAGTTTTACCAAACCCAAGTGTAGATGGTAAGCGACACAATATTTTATTTATATTATGTAAAAAATATATATGTTCAACATGCACAGTTTACTTTTTTTTGTTTTTTTGTGGGTTTGTTAACATCTTTCGATTTTTTTAAAATGTGTTTCTACTAAAAAGTTTTCATTATGGGTCGGGATTGTTTTAGTTAAAGAATGAGGTTGGCGGTCGATAAACTTTTTCGCATCCCTGATTATCTAGACCATATAGTATTCCGCCACTCAAATTCAGGCAAGTCTTTCTCTACTGTGTCTCGGCCAAAAAAATAAGAATGAATATATATATATATATATATATATATATATATATATATATATAATGTTATTATTATTATTATTATTATAATTATTTTTCCAACTGGAAACAGAACACTTTGAATACATTTTTTTCGTTTCCCTTTATACAATAACAGAAAACGAAAATGTCAAAAATGCATACTTTTCAAAATATAATTATTAATTCAAATTCTTTAAATTGTATGTTAATTGAATCAAAATCGTATATACTACTCTTCCCTCCCGAAAGAAATGTAATAAAAAATAATTATACAATGTTAAAAGAATTTTTTTTACATTATATAATTTGCTCTAGTAATAAATGAAATACAAGGATTTTTGTTCTTATTGAAGTAAGGATTAAGTGAGATAAAATTACAAATAAAATTTTGGATATTGAAATAACGGAAAAAATTATTTAAAAAAATTTTGCATCCTATTAAAATATAACTATACCACTAATAGTTCAGAAAATATTTTTTATATTCGAATACCATCGACGTTTATTTGACTAGCATAAAATATAATTCTAGAGAATACGCTTGCACCATTAATTTTTTGTTCTTAATTAGTAATCCCTCCATCTAATTAATAACTTTTAAAATTTACATTTTAACTAATTACTAGTTCCCTACTGGTTTTCACCAAAATAACTAGAATGCAGATTAGTTTGATAAAAAGCATTTTCCCCGTTATTTACCTTCTCCGGAAACAAAATCATACTTTTGGATTGACAAACAATTGAAACGATATACAATTATATATATATCACTGGCTTATTATCTTTCCACTTTTCCTTTTATGTCTTTGTTGTCAGTATTAAGAATAAAAATTATGCATTGTTTATAAACAAACAATGAACGTTTCTCCGGATTTAAGTATGTATAGGAATGGATAATGAATTGAAACTTAATAGGAAATCAATTAACTGGAACTCTTAATACGGCTGATTAAAGATTTGTGACTGATATACAAACCGAAAATTGATTAAAATGGCCTTAGATAACGTTTGACAAAAAATAATTGCATTGCAAGGAATTTAGTTTAATGAATAATGAAGCTCAGTTAATTAAAAATGCATCTCTCCTTTCTGCAAACAGTAATAATGTGAACAAAATAAAGAATCCTTAGCGTTTAATATTATTTATTGTTTTTATAAATTAGTTGTATATTTTATTATGTTTGCTCTCAGAAGATAAAATTTTACAACGAGGCAGTTTATTTAAAGTTATAAACTATGTTTTAGACTTTCTTTTTAAAACTTTTGAAATCTTAAACGAATTAATATAAATGTATTCAATTTTAGTAAAAGTTTTAACAATATTATTTTTTACCATGTTTTTATTAAATCGCTTTCTTGTTTGTTTGTGTGTGTGTGTGTTTGTCCAGTACAAATCTTGCAATCGATGTTTAATTAACTACCCGACTAGCTAGACATTTGAAACTTTTAGAATAGCTCAGTACATGATGACAATGCATTATTTTAGTACTTTATAGAGTATATAGCTCACTTCTACCCATACATGGGTGTATATAATTTGAAGTGGCACTCTAAATGAATTTGATACAAACACAGTTTATACACGAAACAATGTTTATTGAATTCGTTGCACATATAGAATTTGCTTTTATAACAATAAGCATACGTAATACTTGTACGGATATATAAATACAGCTTTCAAGAACAATATATTTTTCAATACTCACGAACAGTAAGTCAACCAGCAATTCTGCCATCTAAACTTTGGGCCCCCTATGCACAAGCGCCGGTTAACACCTGGAACTGCTTACCTCGTAGCTCCTTCTCGCTACTTATCTATCAACCTTAACAAAACCTTCTTCAACCTTAACAACCTTTTTTCAACCTTTAATCAAGCTGCATGGTATTTATACCAAGCGCGTATGCCGAAATTAGCATATCTCAAGCACCTTCTTTAATTCATTCACTCAAAAGTTCGATTCTTGTGAATCGAATCTTATGTATACCTTAAACTGGCCTCCCTCGAAAAAAAAATTAGGTAACTGAGGTCTGAACGGCTTCAGTTAACTAATTGAAAACGCGTGCTGGTCTGACTTTTTACATAATGGGTGGCAAAGACAAAAAAACCTTCCACACGTTGTGTGGGGGAAAGACGCTACTCCCATTTTACAAAACTAACCCCGAAGGGTCCAGGTGACACCATCAAACAGTGGATTTGCAGAGTTGCGGATACTGGGCTGGCCAACTGCGCCCTAGAAGATCTATTTTAGTTAAAAGTGTCAACACAATTGCACAGCATGACATTTCTTGACTGTTTGTGGATGCTCTCCCTTAATTCATAATGCACATGTGTTATGTTTTGTGAAGTTAGTACATTAGTGGTTAATTATTATATTATGCAGTGTGTATTTTTTTCTAGTCACTACATGTCCCCTTCAAAAATATATAAAACAACAGTATGCCGTTTTTTTCAGTGGCTCACCCCTTCCCCTCAAAATGTTTACACAGTATATACAATGGGGAATTTCAAACAAGTTTGGTTCGATTTTATTGAAGGGTGGGAGTTAGAATAAGAGAATTGATACAAGACTTGTTCCTCATGAATGCAGCAACTTCCTTGCACTAGTCTGTCCATTCCGTGGAACCTCTCTTGATGGTCGCAGTCTTAGTAAAGGGGTTCTTTGGCCGTGGGGGCATCCTTCGTGCAGCAGGTCGTTGGTCCTGAGGCGCTGGTCCGGCTTGACGATGGACAGGAGGTCTCTTGGTAGGAGGCCCACCTTGCTGGGCGGCAGAAATCTTCAGCTTCCTGTACTTATGCAAAGGACCTTTAGAATTGTCATCTATCCATTTCATAACCTTGTGTACCTTATCAGCGACACATTCATCCTTTGATGGAGGTTTTGTAGTGCACACTTTACTTTCATCCGTACTTTTTTGAGTTTTTAGATTTTAATGCAGATTCTATTTTTTCAAACTTATACGCCGCACCTATGTGTTCAGTTACTGGCTTTATCTCGTCATTTATGATACGTTTACAAATAGGTTCGCTGCTTGTTTCATGTTTTTCAACAACCTGACTCTGCTTTTCGTATTTGTACTTATACGACTTCTTGTTTACCGCCTTAATTACTTCAGTATTAGCAGTTTTAATCCTGGAACCTGAAGGCGCTTTTTCCCGTTTTTTATCCCCCTTAACTTTAGTTTTATCCTCTTTTGACGAAAAAGTCTCTTTGAAACTTGTGACATCAGAATCGTTATCATTTAAATTCTTTAATACTGTTTCAGTTTTAGGAAGATTAAGCTTTCCGTATTCGTGCGTTTTAATGCTAACTACTTCTACAACTTCCGAAACATCAGCTCAACTACTTACAGTATAACTCTGTATCAACTTTTCATCCTGATTCTCAGTCTGGTTTTCATGTACTTTATTTAAGATCATATTATCAACCTGGCCTACACAATCCTCATTCGGCTGGGAACTTGAAATAATATCATCATTACCTAGCGAGTTCCTAATATCGTTTAAAGAATTTTTATTGTCGTCAACTAATAAGTATTCACTAACTTCCGCAACGCATACTTCGTCATCCATTAAATTTCCATCATTAACAGATGTGTGAATATCATCTAAAATATCAGGTATAGCATTAATAATATCAGGTATAGCATTAATACAAGTATCAGAAGATTTGTTTTCTAAACCACTACCATTAGTATAGGCAGTATTTTCAGGAATTTGTACTGGAATTACCGCATTGTTCCAGCTAAGCTCACTTTCTTTATAAGCCACAAAAATACCCCGACTTTCACTATTCTCAAAATAATGATTACTGCTCGGACAAGTTAATACATTTGACCACACAATTTCAACAGGTTGAAATATATCATAATAAAACTTCTCGTACTTGAGTGAGGGTAAGGGGTAGCGAAGAAATGCCTATTTGTCATGTTTAGCTAAAGCTTGAAGGAGGTAACCTTGCTTGTAATATTTTGATTGTCTAAAAAATCTTGAACACTTGGCTTCAAACGTTAGATAACTATTTTTAAGATTACCGCTTCCGTCACCCCTTCTAGATATTCCTCACACTTGGAAATCTTTTCCATAGCAAAATCTAACGCAGACTGACCTACACGTTGCCTTAGCTAATAAATTTCCGCTTCAATTCGACTTTGATTAAAGGTCTTGGGACAAACGCTAAGAAATTGTTGCTTGAATGACAAATAGTGAAAAATCAGATTACTGCTTTGCATACACGTGTACCACTGATATGCACTACTTCTTAAAGCGGCTAGAGCAATTTTAAGTTTCTTCCCCTCTGGGGTAAATTGTTGCTGAAAGTAATGCTCAATTTTCTTTAGGAATTGGCTTGAGGGGCCGCCATTGAATGTGGCTTCGAATGGCGCAAATTGCTGAACCATAATTACCCGAGGAAAATTTCCAGCAGGGTTTTGTTCTACAACACTCATTTACAAATAGTATATAAGTATAATAACAAGATACTTTCACAATTTAGTTTTATCAATATCTGAGTATACCATAGTATAAAGTTCAAGCTTCAAATATGTTGTTCGTTATAAATGTAATGAGAACAAACAGGGTATATATAAACTTTCGGGCGCCAGTATAGAGTTTATATACTAAGGAACACTCTATTTGAATTTGATGCAAACACAGTTTATACATGAAACAATGTTTATTGAATTCGTTGCACATATAGAATTTGCTTTTACAGCAATAAGCATACGTACTACTTGTACGGATATATAAATACAGCTTTCAAGAGCAATATATTTTTCAATACTCACGAACAGTAAGTCAACCAGCAGTTCTGCCACCTAAACTTTGGGCCCCCTAAGCACAAGCGCCGGTTAACACCTGGAACTGCTTACCTCGTAGCTGCCTCTCGCTTATCTATCAACCTTAACAAAACCTTCTTCAACATTAACAACCCTTTTTTCAACCTTTAATCAAGCTGCATGGTATTTATACCAAGCGCGTATGCCGAAATTAGCATATCTCAAGCACCTTCTTTAATTCATTCACTCAAAAGTTCGATTCTTGTGAATCGAATCTTATGTATACCTTACAACTTTTAGCCATTTTTAAGCAAAATTGAATTCATTTTCAGTTAATGTTCTAGACTGGTGCAGCCATCTATCGGCCGGGACGGGAACGAAAGGTTAAACGCAAGTTAACTTCCAATTAACTTCCTTTTCTTTCAAGTTGATATAATAATTCATCAAAAATTAAAAACAAAGTATTTATTAACCCATAGAATTGTCAAGTTTATATGATTCAACAGAAAATTTAAAAACATGGTATATACACTCATGGACAAAAAAATTAGCGCACCAAGAAATAATTGCGGGATCGTAACGAAACTTGCAATGAAGGTACATGTCGGGGAGATATGCAAATGCTTAGAAATGCAGCGTGATTGCGCATTACGTATAGCCGGTAGAGGGCGTTGAACATCGTAATCTGTGGAGTATAAAACAGGTACCAAAGCTTGTTTGAGTGCGCTGAATCATTTATAAAGGAAGAGCTGAGATAGACATTCCATTGCGCCGTGTTCGAGGACAATATAAGCAGTTGTCGCAGTTTGAGAGGGGGAGAATCGTCGGGATGATGGAAGCTGAGTGGTCAGCTAGGCGAGTAGCTCGTCAATTAGTCCGCTCTGACTGTGTTGTGAGGAGGTGTTGGGACCAGTGGACCCGAGAGATGTCATGTACACGAAGACCAGGCTCAGGACGCCCTCGACAGACCAGTCGTCGAGAAGACCGCCACATCGTAAGAAATGCACGCGTACAGCCAACTGCTTCATCGGCCGCCATCCAGGCACAGGTAGCACCTTCACTAGGGGCCTCTGTGTCTTCTCGAACCATACGAAGGCACCTGGCTGAAGGACAGTTGATATCGCGGCGCCCATTACGTGTGCTGCCCTTGACGCCCACACATCGACGCCTCCGTTTGGAGTTTTGCCGTGCACGAGGAAACTGGACTGCAGCGGAATGGAACCAGGTCGTCTTTAGCGACGAATTCAGATTCAATCTCGGCAGTGATGACAATCGTGTTCGTGTGTGGAGAACCCGTGGTGAACGCTTCAATCCTGCTTTTGCTGCACACCGACACATCGCCCCCACAGCTGGTGTGATGGTATGGGGTGCCATTGCCTACAATACACGGTCACCCCTAGTATTGTTCCGTGGCACCATGACAGCCCAGCCGTATGTTCATGAAATCCTGCAACCACATGTGTTGCCACTCATGCAACGGCTCCCAGGAGCCATTTTTCAACAAGACAATGCTCGGCCTCATACGGCAAGGGTGTGACAAGACTGTCTCCGCACTGTTACTACCCTTCCTTGGCCTGCCCGATCCCCAGATTTGTCTCCAATCGAGCATATCTGGGATCATTTGGGACGACGAGTTGGGCATCCCACGAGTTTGAACGAACTAGAGGCAAGGTTACAGCAAATATGGAACGAAATGTCTCAAGACATCATACAAAACTTGTATGACTCAATGCCCGATCGTATCGCATCGTGCATTCGCGCTAGAGGGGTCCAATACTCCACAGTGTACGATGTTCAACGCCCTCTACCGGCTATACGTAATGCACAATCACGTTGCATTTCTAATCATTTGCATATCTTCCAGACATGTACCTTCATTGCAAGTTTCGTTACGATCCCGCAATTATTTCTTGGTGCGCTAATTTTTTTGTCCATGAGTGTATAAAGTTATTTTTATCTTGTAATTATTTCACTCTTAACTTACTTATTTTTGCGTTGGTTAATTGCTAAGTTAATATAATATTAAAAAATAAAGTGATCAGTTTAGTGTCAATATCCTTATGAAACGTAGAATCGGGAAAATGTCGGAATAATTACCTACCATCTGAGACAAGTGCTTGCCGCATTGAAAAAAGAAAAAATACTAAGAAAAACCCACTTTGTTTGAATACTCAAATGACGATTAAAATAGTGTAATAAGTATACATTTTCTAGCACAGAATCTCTGTTGTTCCAAAGTAATATAAAGTGATTAAAAAAGAAAAAAATCTAATATTTTTAAATGAAAAGTTTTATTAAATCGATTACTCCAGGAATTATAATCCGCCATTCTGAAAGGGAATACAATTTCTAATTAAATCAGTCAGTAATATTCTGATAAGAATATATGAAATTTCATTTATTTCGAAAAACTATGCCAACCGACTTTTAGTTGAAGCTAAACAATGCCATGCGATTTTTGATTTTTAATCACATAATCTAGAAAATTCTGAAGATAATGGTAACCAGACTATTATTGTGAATGATTTCAAAAGATTATATAAGATACCAATTGTTATCCTTTATTTGCATTTAATTTCAATGTTTAAATAAACTTCATTTTAATTCATGTTTTTTCTTATATTCAGTAATTTTTTCAATTAAGTTGGTTGCTTGTGTAATAAGATACAATAAAGTAAAATATTTTTTTTTCTAATGCGGTGGCACTTTTCGTGAGACATTCGCCTTTTGTTATTCACTGAGATGTCTAGCTGGACACTTTATTCTGGGGGTACCATTTTTGTGAGACCGTATTACTCCCCTTGAGGGGAGAACCTGTTTACGACCAAGCCTTATTCAGGATTTGAACCCAAGCCCACTACATTGAAGCTCATGAGGTTAACCACTATACCATGTGGACGGCTAAACTAGTTTATTTGATCACAGCAAAACTCTGAATAATATTTTTACCAACCTGTATTGTTCCATTGTTCTGTTTTGTTTGATTCCTGGTGGTTTATAATTTAAATATAGCTCTGAAGCAGAAAAAGATCTGCTAAATGTAAGAAACGGATAAATTTAGAGTTAAGTTTTGAACAGGTTTATAGCCTAAGGCACTAATTCTTCATTCTTCGTTCTCCAACTTATGATTCACATTTCACGCACTTAACTGAGTTACTTTTCCTTCTAAAAATGAAACATCCTTTCTAAGAATAGTCAGACAGTGGAAGAAGATAATATCTTCATCATCGCTAAATCTGATAAAATTATATCAAAGGAAATCTACTATCTAATATCTAGAAGACAATAGATAGTTAAGAAAGGAGATGAAATTGAATCGAAATACTTTTCAGTTGAATGTGATATTCCAATTTTATGAGAGAATTTCAGCAGCAGCAAATGATGTGGACTGATTAATATTTACAAGATTCTACTAAGAAAAATTTCTAAAATAAAATATAGTAAGGATCATTAAAGATTTTTTTTCTAAACCTTTAAATTAAAAAAAAATCTGAATGATAACATTCGTATATTAAAACCAGACAGTTAATTATATAAAAATTTGGTTATATTTCGAACAATAACTTAAATAGTATTTAGACGGCTTACTATTTTCCTTCAGGAAATGATTCTTGCTTTTTAATATCCAGAATAGAGTATGCTCGTGGAAAATTTCGTATGCACTTGCAGTTTCCTAACAAATCTGGGAACTTATTTTCTTTTTACAATGTCTATAAGATGATCCTCATATGTAAAACTAAATAACAAGGTTTTAGTACATATGGTTTTGGAAACTGCACAGAAAAATTTCGTTAAATATTTTTTTATCAACATATCTTAAGCTATACTATTAGACAGAAACAGACACATACACAAAAAAATAAATAAATATAAATAAATAAATAAAAAAATTAAAAAACGACACACCAAGAAGGAGTTATCCGAATGGGACGAAACTCGGTAGATGAAATGTACATGTACAGAAAACCAAATTATTAAAATTTGAGAAAAATTGGATGATTTATTCGAGAGAAAGAACTTCACAAACTGAAAAAGTCATTAACACGTTGGCCTACCTCTGGCCCTTATGCAAGCAGTTATTCGGCTTGGCATTGATTGATAGAGGCGGCGGATTTCCTCCTACGGGATATCGTGCCATAATCTGCCCAATTGGCCCGTTAGATCGTCAAAATCATGAGTTGGTTGTAAGGCTCTGTCCATAATGCTCCAAACATGCTTAATTGCAGGGGGGGAGAGATCCGGTGACCTTGCTGGTAAAGTTAGTGTTTAGCAAGCACGAAGACAAGCAGTAGAAACTCTCGCCGTGTGCGGGCGGGCATTGTCTTGCTTAAACGTAAGCCGAGGACGGCATGACATGAAGGGCAACACAATAGAATATCGTCGATGTACCGCTGTGGTGTAGAAGTGTCGCGGATGACAACCAAAGGGGTTTTGCTATGAAATGAAATGGCACCCCAGACCATCACTCCTGGATGTAAGCCCGTATGGCGGAAGACAGTCAGGTTGGTACCCACCGCTGTTCGGGGTGTCCCCAGGCACGCATTCGCTGGTCATCTGGGCTCAATTCGAAGTGGTACTCATCACTGAAGACAATTCTACTCCAGCCAGTGACATTCCAGTTCGAATGTGCCCGACACCACTGCAAATGGGCTTGTCGGTGTACAGAGGTTAATGGTAGTCGGTGCAAGGGGCGCCGTAAGCTCACCCCCTTCCCTCAGCTGTCTATGAATGGTCCTTGAACACTGAAACACCAGTTGCACGTACGATTGATGATAATGATGGATGTGGGGCTGTGAGTGCCGCTCTGAGGATTGCTCGGTCCTCACGTTCTGTCGTTTCTCTAGGCCGACCGCTTCCTTCTTGACGTTGAGTTCGGCCATGGTTCACCCATTACCAAGAACATAGCCTAATAGTGGCACTCAAAATCGTCAAATAGTAGCATCGCTCCTATTCAAATGTCGAGCGATTCGCCGATTAGACCAACAGGCTTCTTTGCGCCCAGCTACACGTCCTCTCTCAAATGCTGACATCTGGGCATATTGTTCGAGCACCAGTATGCGAGGCAGAGTTACAGTCTACCTGAGTGCACGGAATGAAATTCGCAAGGAATTTATAAGCTGGAATCGAAATTTCTCCTCTTTAATATCCTGCCAATTGCTCAGTTGAGATGTACTGCAGCGTCACATATTCATTCATTGGCCGCCAAACTTTAAAATTTTGAATTTTCCGCCGAAACTTGTACGCATATCAATCTGTGTCCAATTTGTATTACCCCTTCTTGGTGTTTTTTTTTGTGTGTGTGTGTGTGTCTAAGAGTCTATTTAAGTTCTTGCCATGAATTTTGAGTAATATCTGTATACTGCAAAAGGCCTTCTGAACTTATATAATTTAACCTTATTTATTGTAAAAATAGCCCTCTAAAATTTCATATGTTGTATAATGTAAAGAGAATATAATGTGGCAATACATCACTTTTCGAAAAATTTTCGAAAAATCTCAAAATTTAATTAGAAGTCAGCACTTCATGATGTGACTTTTTATATAAGCATCAGCATAAAAAACCAGTATTGTTTTTAACTTTTTATTTATAAAGTTGTATAGCATGTTAATGAAAACTTTTAAGACTCTTTCAAGTTATACATTTTTTATAGGTTGTTCTTTTGGGAAACAATTTCGATGAAACAGTCACTAGTACATCTGCCATTATATCTTTACATTTTTTAACAGAATTGTAGATATCTTTTTCCAGTTCCGTTATATGTTCATAGATCAATAAATGCAGAATAATATTTATTCCTTTGTATTGAATTTAGTACGATTGCTATAATTTTCTCTTACTTGTTTTGTCAATAAATCCAATTCTTTGTAAAATTAAGTTAATATGCAAGCATGTTTTAAACGTCGCCCAAACTGTACAGTGATGCATGGAAAGGATTTTATGGTTTCGTTGTGTATTAAACATTTTAAGACAAACGTTCTCGTGAAATTTTTATGACAGACGCTTACGTAATATTAAATTACTGTCAAACTACATGGCCGGGTGAATCTTTGTAGTTAAATGTCCTTTAAATATTAATAACATCCAATTTACTTTGTATAACATAAAACTTTTTAAGTCGAAAAATGGTAAAAAAGTTATTTCAAATGTTTTTCTTTTTAAAACAAAATCTTTATTCGACGAAAATATTCTTATACATACGTAAAAAAATCAATCCCAAAACTTTCTTTTAGAAATTCAGAATCAAGTAAAAGAAAAAAAATAACGTTCTATTAAAGTTGTATGAAATAAATCTCCTGCAAGTGTGTAAACAGTTTCTGGAAATATGAAAAAGCGTTTTTCTTAACAAAATCTGCTCATTTTTGAAAAAAACACAATATGTGCATACAGAATATTCAGCAATCTATAACCTACAGACTCCCAGTTCATAATGAATCCACTACCTTCTGGAAAAGATGATATAAAGTGAAGTACCACGACACTTGTTTCCATTTCATTGTTGATACTGCATTAAATATGATTTAACTCTGAAATAAGATGGACTGTGACATCTCTCTGTACAATCATAGAAAGACAAGTTCTTAATTTACGTTACCTGATGAAATGAAGCAAAATTATAGCAATCGTACTGAATTCAATACAAAGGAATAAAGATTATTCTGCATTTATTGATCTATGAACATATAGCGGAACTAGAAAAATATATCTACAATTCTGTTAAAAAAATGTAAAGGGATAAAGGCGTGTGTACTAGTGACTGTTTCATGGAAATTGTTGCCCAAAAGAACAACCTATAAAAAATGCATAACTTGAAAGAGTCTTGAAAGCTGTCATTAACATGCTATACAACTTTATAAATAAAAAGCTAAAAACAATACTGGTTTTTATGCTAGGTAATTGTATGGTATTTTAATCACAATTTTGTTAAACTTATGATAAAACAAACGAGTCAAATAACGCTAATAATTCTTTAAAGGTACTCGAATTTTATACAATTCGTCATTTCTCGAATCTTCGATCCATAGATCCATGCTTTAGGACAGGGTTTCCCAACCTTTTTATAGTACCTTACGTGTACGTCGTAAACAATTTGATGACGTACCGGTAGACCAAAAATTTTGGAATGGGGAATAAAATTCAATGGAGAACATTTGCAATAAAGACAAGTAACTTGGGATATATTTTTATTGCTGAACATGTATATAAATTATAATTATCACTTCAAAAAATATATAATTAGTGAAAAGGTTGGGCCTGTTTATTATTATCTAAAGAAGTAATATCGGGCTCAATGTTTGTCAGTTTAAGGCGAAGATCCGATTCAATGTCCAGCAAAGCTCTATATTAAAAATCAATTTAAATAAATCTCCTGAGTTTAACTTACCTTAACAGCCTCTTAATATTTATTAATAATGCAGTTACTATTGATTAATAAAATGTAATTAATTTAAAGATGTTTGAAACACAAAACACAATTTTTAGTAGAACTCAGGCACAGTTATAATTCGCAAACACAGTTATAGACACAGTTATAATTCACTGGTGAGTGCCAAATTTTTATGGGACGGTCATAGATAACACATTCCGGTGTAGACGGCATCTTTAGAGATTAGGTAAATCCCAATAAAGTATTACAACACAAACAATGGATAAGAAATTCCAAACTAAAATATTAAAAAGTATGGATTATTAGTTATTATAGTCATTTCTTTTCTTTTTTCGCAATACAGAATTTTAATAGATTGTTGTTTTAAATTGTAAAATCATTCGCGTACCGGTAGATGCTTGTCCGCGTACCGGTATTGGTACGCGTACCCAAGGTTGGGAATCACTGCTCTAGGACATGGAAAATTAATAAACTTATCATGTATCTTTTATAAGCTTTAACATTTTGTGATAAGCAAAATGGACTCTTCTAAATGTAGACGAATCTAACTTCTCTATAAAACAAGCATCTTTAGTCCGGAAAAGTGATTTGCCCTAAAGCAATTTTAATGAGGAAAATTTACGCTATGTATATATGTAAAAGATGTTTGAAATACATGCTTAAAGTTTTTAGTTTAAAATCAACACTGAAATCACCCCGTAGTTCCTTTTGATCCATTAGATCTTTTCCTATGTGCTACTACTAATATTATGTAACGTACACAGCAGAAAACACAATGGTCGCGTGTTTCAAAAAGTAGATAGAAAGACTACTTCATTACAACAGTAAAATTTTGTTGCGGTAATATCATGGTATCGAAATGCATTTTCTTATTTGACTCCTGTCTGATATTACCATCAATTAAAGCGGCTGCTGTACTGTATCTCATTGTTTATTATGTTCTTTCAACTAACATTCATGCTCAACCATTATAATGTTGATTCAATTTATTACAGTTCTTTCTAGAAGGTCCCTACCTCTATCAGAACGTTAACTCTAGCACTGTAGTTTTTATTGAGTAATCGGAGGGCATTAGACTTATGAACTTTCGACTGCCTGCTTAGAGGTCCTGTGTGCTACTGATGGTCTTTCGAGTTAACTGGAGTTAAGCGTACGCGGTTGTCAAAGACTTTCAAGGAACAAGCACTAATACTTTGAATACTTCTACGTAAATGCAAGATTTAAGTAGTAATGAACATGCTTAGTATGAGAAAGAGTGGGATATAATGACTAGATCGATATTAGGGAGGCGCACCTAACACTCAGCGATTAATTTCAAATGAAAGTATAGACAATTTAAAACAATGTAATGCCTTCTAAAAGCATTAAGGTTTCTAGGTAGTAGCTATACTGGATTCACTAAGTTCAGAGTTAATCTATGGAGAAAAAATTTCCATCCAATTGATTTAAAGATTAGTCGAAGATTATCGAATACATTTAAAGATTAACAGAAGATTTTCGAATTAATTTAAAGATTAAATGAACATTATTTAATTGATTTAAAGATTTTTTTAAATTGCACCCCTTATTAGAAATAGCAATATTTTACTCTGCTATCGTACACATTTCAGAAATCTCATCCCTAAAAGGAAATTATTTTCTTAAATAAAGTGTACAACATTTTTTTCTGAGAATAATTGAAACATAAAATTATTATCTGATTTGTTATTAAGGGTACAGAGGACCTTCAACCTTGTATTTTCAAAAAAAAAATTACTATATTTTACTCTATGTACAAAGTGAGAATAATTAATGTTCTTTTCTACTACATTGAAGACACTTAGAATTCACAAATTAGTCTTTTGTGGAAGTATAAGGCCTGTTTTTCGAAAAATTCTTCAAATACGGTAGAATTTTTCGAAATTCTCCATGCGCAATCATTTTCTTCTTATTTCTCCTAAAATTTTTCAGGATTGCTACTAATTCAAGTGTTTGCCCCAAAACTATACATAATTCTTTGAAACCACAAATATTTTTCAAATTCATAGATCATGAAATAAATCATAAACATGGAACAACATAAAAAAATAACAGGCATATATATGGTAAACTTATATTTAAAACAAATTAAGGTTTTTAAATTACATGCAATGCCCATGGAGTATTTAGAAAAATGGTAAAGGTTTTGAAAATATTTTTGAAAAGCAGGGCTTTATCTGCCAAAGAGTTCTTATTTTGAATTTTAAGGGTCTTTAATGTAGTAAGAAACAAAACAAATTATTCTCAAAATGTATATAGAATTAAAAATTGAAGATTAAATATTTTAGGTTGGAGGTCCCTTATCCACTTAAAGAATGAAAATAATAACCGAGAAATTTATTCGCTATTAAGGAGTACCATTTCAAAAAAAAATTTAAAATACAAGGAGACAGTCCTTGGAAAAATTTTCTTCATAGGTTAACATTGAGCTCAGTCATCAATAAAAGGCCATACACAGCTGCTAACCTTATTTGTGAGCTAACATTATTTAAATTGACTCACCTCAATGTTAACCTATGGACAAATCACAAAACTATAAGTTTCCCACCAATAGGGCATTAACTATGATTGAACTGAAGAATAGTCACTGCAGTAATTCCTGTATACACAGTCGAGGGTACGCCTGTTTCTTCAATTAGTATAGATCTGGGCGCCGCACAGACAGTATCAATCTGCTGACCAATTAAGCCAACCCCGTCCTCCTAATGTATGGAGAAAATTTCTCTACTATTTAAAGCTACATAAATGCTGATAATCCAATAAAAATGGTATTTTCAATTAGCCTGAACTTTTCTGCATCTCAACAGGATTCATCTTATAAATTTCGTCTACTAAAGACATTTATGAGCATATAAAACACACTATACGAGATTTTTTTCCGAATAATTTAAATTTTAAAATATTATATGCATTTAAAAAAATACGAAAATGCCCAAGTTGTAAAATTTAATTCTCTATTAGGGAGTACAATTAAAAAAAAATCTATAAATCCAAGTCAGCAATCCTTGGACACATTTTCTCCATAGATTAACATTGAGGTGAACGATGGATTAAGTACCAATGCATAGTACACAGCATGATTAGTGAATGGTTAGTGTTACAAGGCACAGTGTTACATAGTGTTACAATGCAATGAACATGGTTAGTGACAATGTTTAGTGAACAATGGTTAGTACGCAGCAGCCTTAAAGTGTCGATGTATCTGTTACGTAGTCTGTGTCGATGTAACAGTTGAGGAAAGTTATAAAAGACAATAAGTTTAGTAAGCTGGTATTATTTATGGTACAAAGTAGGAAAAAAAGCATTTTCCCTGACTGGGCGTAAGTTAGGTATTTGTCCTTGAAATTTGTCAATTATCTTTGCAAATTAAAATATACTATGTACGTTTTCGTGTAGAAATATTTAATATTAATTATGAGAACAAAATGAAACATCACAAATTTAATTACAAAACAATGAATAGGGTAATAATAAGAACAAAAATCAGAATATTTCAAAATATTTAAATCCGAGATATACTTTAGAAGAATTCATCGCATACTTTTAAAAATGCAATAAATATTTTATTGACTGAGAAAATATTCTATTAAATTTCCAGTGAAACTTTAAATACTAACCTGACATCATGAAATATCTTCTTCTTAAAATACTTAATTGCAACTAATTAAATTCATTAATTTCAGATCACTATTTTTAAATAGCATACTTATTTGTAGAATCCAATTTAACTAATTAATTTATTCTTCGTAAATTACTACGATTCAGCAAATTAAACTATTGAGACGAAATAAGTTACAAAAAGAAATGTTTTAACTTATTCCCCTGCCTAAGAATAAAGGATGACGACGGAATATTTAAGACAATAGTGCGTACTTCAATGTATATCTTATAATTAATAAATTCAAGTAAAAATAAACTTAAATTTAAATACCAGTCTGTTCAGTTTATAATTCATTAATTAACAAAAATGGTTGTTAAAAATAAAATCCGTAGACATGAATACAATTCACTCATGTTTCAAATGAGTTACATTTAATAACATAAATTTCTGATATTCAAAGAAAACAAAGCATCGTTATGAAAGAAAATACATTGTTACAACATGTAGAGCCGAAAAAAGTATTCTTCAATGGCTGTTAGTTGCTCAATTCAATTAAAATTACGACATTGCAAGTTATATAATAGAGTAATAATTAACAAAATTTATAAATTTGAAAAAGGTATAGCTTATTCTCAGAACTTTCCTGAGGAATCGAAAAAAGGAATCGTATTTTTACAACATTCGATGAAACTTTTTAAAATATGTATTTCCTTTACTAAATTTTATATAATTTTAAAAAATAAATGGATGTTGAAATATTTATTTTTGATTCAATATGATGTTTTCTACTGAAATGCATAGGTCGTGTGTTTAGGATAGACACAAGTCATTTAGAAATTAATACCTTGCTATAGAACGCAAAATAACGTTGCATTGTATACTTCAAATTTTTCTTAATAATTAAACTTCAGAAATTGCAGAATGTTTAATTTTTTACTGATCTGCTGAAATAATAGGTTTGATATTCCAACTTTTCTTTCCAATACAAAACAAATGTAAAAAATATCGATCTTCAGTATTTATAGAAGAAATTGTTTATGAAATTTTATCGTAATATATATATATATATATATATATATATATATATATATATATATATATATATATATATATATATATATATGTATATATGTATATATGTATATATGTATATATATATATATATATATATATATATATATATATATATATATATATATATATATATATATGTATATATATATATATATATATATATGTACATATATATATATATATATATGTATATATATATATATATATATATATATATATATATATATATATATATATATATATTTATATATATATATATATATATATATATGCGTGTGTGTATATTATAACTATTCTGCTATATTTCTCTCAAGAAAAAAATCAGATCAATTTTTAACACCATAATACACATTCTGAAAATTTACAAGCAAAGAAATAGCAAAAATTTGATTCTTAGAAATACATGTTTATAATGAAGGCTGAAACATGTTTGAACAGGAAATTATTTTTCCAAACATTATTTGGACTAGACTGTTAAAATTTATTTATTTATATTAATTTACTTACAATATTTCATTTATAATTTTAAAAAAAAATTCCATGAAAAAAATTTCGTAAAGATGCAAATTTATGTTTTCATAAAAAGGAATGTTTAATTAAATATAAACCGGATAGTTTCATAATAAATACAATGTTTTCCGAAGCAGTCTTTTAGAGGATTAAATTTATAAAATATGTGCTAAAGGCACAGAATTCATTTTTCTGAGAATTTATATCGTAATCCTCTTATGAATCTTTTATTTATCAGTAGTTCTTGAAAACCAATTATATCCAATAAGATCAAAACCAGAACATGCACGTAATTATTTACAACATACGGACTTAAAATGAAATTATTCTTAATTATTTACGTATTAATCTTTGTTAATATTTATTGCTAGATTTAATGACATTTGCTATTCCTTAATTTATAATCGTCCTTGCACCTTTCTTAAAATTCTTAAAAAAATTATATAAAAAATGTATCACTGTTTAATTAAACTGGAATATGTTTGCATTACAACTTATATATTGTTCTTACGTTTTGAGTTATGGTAAAATCAAAAATGTTTATGTTTAAAGCCTTTTAAGTACTCAAATTTACTTAATATTGGATCTATAATCCCATTTCAGATGACTCTACTGGAAGGTATGCCTTCTTCCGTGTGACAGAAATAAAATAATGGAGGATTTTAATACCACCAATAATACATCAAGTTGAGTTTTTTTTTCATTGATGGATTAATGGCTGTGTGAAATTAAACTATTCCCATTAATTAACAACTAGTCGCCACTAATGTAGATAAATTCGTATTTTTCATTCTTTTGTAATATTCCAGCTTTACAGCTTATATAAATACACTTACAGGTTTACACTTTATGTGTATTTATATTAAAGCATATTGCAGCTTTAATATGAATATAATTAGAGGTCTTTGAACGGTAAATATATTGCCTTACAAATTAGCAAGCACTTAAGTAGGATTGTTTACTTCTGGGCGATTTCAATGTGTATTAAATTTTGTTTTGCTGAAACAGTACTTTATATTGTAAGCGATGCAGTGATTATTTAGGGATATTAGGCTATATGCACCTATAATGAGCCATGTCCCTATAATGGGCCAGCCTTTAGAAATGTCGAGAAATTAAGGCCCTATTGTTCCCTTAGGCAGTGGAAGGGGTGAGGGTCATTGGCTACTAACAGCGAGGATCCCTTAGCATTGGAATTCAGTTCATTCCTTTACTTTGTGCGAAGTGTAAGGTGTATTCTGCTAGAGAGAAGAAAATTTGTGTTTATTTTAACATCTGCTTAAGAAATCTGTTAAGGTAAGTGAATTTTTAAAAAGTTTTTATTTAAGTAGTATAATGCCTCTATATTAACTTAAACTATTATTCATTACGATAGTATGTATAATTCAAATTATACAGTGATTAAATGACAAAAAACTTAGATTCCAATGTCAAAATAGTGTGGCCCATCATGGGATCACGAATTGTTACACTGTCCCTGTATTGGGCTAGACCGTGTACTGGTACAAATTATTTTTTCGGAAAAGTCAATATTTGCAACAACATACCAGCTGTGACAAGTAAAGCGGTACATCACCGGCAACATTAACCACAATTTTTAAGTAAATTTAATTTTAGATATTTAAGTTAATAAATTTATATTTCAGTTACATTTCAGTTTTTATATATTTAGTGTAGTTGTACTGTAGTTATAAAATGAATAAACCGGTTTAAAAATATACATCATGTTTTTAGTTCCTTTTCTTTCCAATTTTATGATATTGTAGAATTTATTTTTGTTCCATAACAGATTAAATAGATGGCCCATTAATGTTGTGATGGGCGATATTGATGGCCCATTATTGGGTGGCCCATTATGGGTACGTCTGATAAAATAATGGCCCATTAATGTTGTGATGGGCGATATTGATGGCCCATTATTGGGTGGCCCATTATGGGTACGTCTGATAAAATAATGGCCCATTATAGGTGCATCAGGTTGGTTATTATTTATGTATACATATATTTTTTTTATGAATGCAGCCAGTGTGCTCCAATTGCTACTACAGGTGTAAGACAGTTATTAAAATGGGAGGTAAAAATTTGAACCTGTTTGCTTTATCTATAGCTGTGAAAATCCAGATTTACTCCAATTTTTCTCTTAACCGGTCCATTACTGGTGCGGTTACCTTATGACTCAGAAAAAATGTCTCCATTTTACCGTATGTTTCAGACCAAAAGGTGCAACTTTGCATAAAAACATCGACTTAAAATTGGGATGCACCTTATGGTCCGAAGGTAACATTAAAATAAAATTAATATTTTATTATATATATATTATATATACACTGAATACCATAAAAACTGGTACACCTACTTAATATCCTGTGGGGCCACCAAGAGCACGAAGAAATGCCGCAACATGACTTGGAATGGACTCGACTAATGTCTGAAGGTATCCTGGAGGCAATTCTCTCCATGAATCCTGCAGGGCGATCCACAAATCCGTAGGAGTGCGAAGGGATGGAGATTTCTTCTGAACATCACATTGCAAGCCATCCCAGATATGTTCAATGATGTTAATGTCTGGGGATTAAGGTGGCCAATGGAAGCGTCTAAATTAAGAAGAATTAACCTAAAGCCACTCGGTAACAACTCTCGACGTGTGGGGTGTCGCATAGTCCTACTGGAATTGTCCAAGTCCGTCGGAATGCACAATGGACATGAATGGGTTTAGATGATCGGACAGGAGGCTTATGTACCCGTCACCTGTAAAAGTCGTCTCTAGGCGTATTAGGGATCCTATACAACGCCGCCTGTACACGTCCAATAACATCAAAGAGGTTCCACCAGCTTTAACTGTCCCCTGTTGGCATTTGCGGTCCATAGATTCATGAGGTTGTCTCCATACCCGTACATGTCCATCCACCCGATACAACTGGAAACGAGACTCGTCAGAGCAGGCAATGTGTTTGCAGCCATCAATAGTATAACGAAGTTGTTGGTGGCTCCAGGCATGGCGTAAAGTTTTATGCTGTGCAGTCAATCACGGTTAACGAGTGTGCTTGAGGCTTCGAAAGCCCATATCAATGACGGTCCAATGAACAGTTCAAACGCTGAAACTTGTTGATGTCCCACCATTAAAATCCGCAGCTATTTGAGGAAGTGTTGCACGTCTATCTCGTTTAAGGATTTTCAACGGTTCCGTTCTTTCAAGGTCTGTTTCCGGCCGCTCCGCTGTCGGAGATTTGATGTTTTATCGTATACCTGATATTCAAGGTACACTCGTGAAATGGTCATGCTCGAAAATCTAAATTGCATGGGTACCTCGGAGATGCTATGTCCCATCTCTCGTGCGCCGACTACAACGCCACGTTTAAAATTATACATATATCGAGATAACCTTCCATTGTAGCAGCAAGAACCTAACAGTTTCTCCAAACACCTGTTGCCTTATATAAGCGCTGCCGACAGTATCGCGTTAATCTGATTGGTAGCATATCTCAGTTATTTGTATACTCTCACATGTACCAGTTTTGTTAGCTCTTCAGTGTATATTTATTATAAATATTATTTAGGATATTAAATATATTTTTATTATATACATATTTCATCTTTTTTAAGTAAGAAATTGGAAATATCTTTATATACGAATATCTTTATTTCTATTGTGGAACGAAAAAGTGATGCATTGGAAATATGTAGGTGGAGTGCAACATAATAAGGAAGACTTAATCAGGTTACACTGAAAAAGAGAAAACAAAAAAGATGACAGAAGCAATTGGATTTTTTAAAATGAAGAACTTCATAATTTATTTTAAATTAAACTAGATGGGGCTTAGGGCCTGTGGCTTAGTGCCGTTTTTACACGAATTTACATTGCAGATTTTGCTCAGCAAAGGCGGGATAGACGGCCAACGTGGCTTCCAGTCTTTTCTTTGGACTACCTCCTCCCAGGGCGTTAGGAACCGTAATCGTCGAGGCATCCTTCCTTGGCACGGGCTACACGACATCTGTTTCTGCGATTTCAAATTGCCGCTCCTGTGCTGGTGCGGTCACTTGATGAGAAAAACATCTGTAAATTGGCGACCAGCGATCGCGAGCAAACTCCGCCAACTCTGTAATACAAAGGGTTATTTTGTGTGTTCTACGAGGGGAAGGGGATAAATAGTGAAACATTTTGGTAATCATTAGGCAACCCCTTTTTCGGGCTTACTGGAGGAATATACTGATAAGAAAGCGACAGAGATTGTGCAAAAAAGGGTGCTTTTGCGTATTATTCCCAACTGTCTGGGGAAAATATATTAGATTAGAAAACAAGAGGGAACTGTCCCTAATTGCGTTGTGTGGCAGTATGAACAATATGAATTAGTAACAAAACGTTGAGTAGATTAACAGCAGTATTTATAAGGTTATTGAAATCGTTGAAAGCGTTACGACACCTATCAAAATACAAAATAGACTTTTCTAAACATCTTCCAATAAATTTGAGGTGAATCTTATAAACACAGCATCCTTAAAGGAGGAAACTTTTTTTTAAATCTTATTCGTCAGCGAGACTTTCATGAATGTTTACAACAGTGATACTGAAATCAGTTTCACCACATAGTAGGACCCTATTAAATGAAATTAATTCTTACCACACTTGTAATGTGAAATATTTGACTCCTATTAACATATTTATAGCAATCTTTTAGGATTTCTCACAAATTCTGCATAAGATAAGTGAAGAGCTCATTATATAGTACAATATATATACCTGTAACTCACCGCAGAGCCTGTTGAAACAGCTAAGACTGAAAAATACATATTCCCTTCATATTACTTATCGTCAGCAGATCCCCTTATCAATTGACAAAACTTAAAAACTCCCCCTACTACTTCCTGTATTTAAGAATCAAACTAGTATTTGTTTTACGTTGTCGATCCTCATCAGGATAATCCACTGTGGATTTCCATGGATATTCTTAGCTGAAAATGATCATAGTAAAAATAAAAATTAAAAAAATAGGGAAAGAGATGGCTTTTATAGTTTACTGTTACAGCAGAAAACAAACTTATATGAATATAAATGCGAACTTGATAGTGTCACGTTATCCCGGTGAAACTTGGTCGAAAGAGTTCTTGAATATATGAATAGTTGCATTTTTTTTTGTTATATATATTTATTACATTTTTCCAGGCGAATTCTTATAGAAGGAGCGATACAGAAATATCTGAAATGTATTTTAATCCAGTTTAAATTTTTTAAATTTAAAATACATTATTTCATACTAATGATATTGAAATCAGATACATTTTGTGCCCACTTTGGATTATTTTCTCACTTTTACGATTATACTTTCCTAATCATCTCAGATAAAATGGTGTCGCAATCAGACGTAGACGTTTTTTTCTTAAAATTCTGAACGCTTAGTAATGATATTTATTTATCTTTCGTTTTGAGAGACAAGTTTATTATGCATTGTGTAATGTATATATATATATATATATATATATACTCAAGAGCCAAAACATTATGACCACCCCTACATTTTGCAATGAATTCGCCTGGATGACGTGGAAGGCTCGTCATCAGGTGGAAGTGGTATTTAACTGCTGCTGGAGAGTCTATAGAATCATTCTTTCACTTACTTCTGTGTGTGATGGGAAAGGCTGCGGATCTAAGCAACTTTGATAGAGGGCAGATTGTAATGGCTCGAAGGCTCGGAACAAGTATTTCCGAAACTGCACGACTCGTGGGTTGTTCGCGACCTACAGTTGTTAGTACTTATGCAAAGTGGATGAATGACGGTAAGACCAGCACTAGACAACATGGTGTTGGACGTCCACACGCTATCAAAGAAAAAGGTCGTCGGAGACTGTCTCGCATGGTGAAGCAAAACCGGAGCCAAACAGTGGCTCAGCTGACAGTCCATTACAATGCAGGGCCAAGTAGAATAGTATCGCAGCACACTGTCCAGCGGACACTGTTGGATATGGGGCTACGCAGCAAACGTCTCACTCTTGTGCCTTTGCTGACCAAGCGTCATCGCCAACTGCGCCTGCGCTGGGCCCGGGAACATCGCGTCTGGTCCATGGATCAGTGGGAGAGAGTTGCCTGGTCAGATGAATCACGGTTTGTCATTCATCACGCCGATGGCTGTGTCAGGATCCGCCGTCTTCCAGTCGAACTGTTGCTCCCTCAATGTACAGTAGGTCATATACAGGCCGGTGGTGGCGGTATTATGCTTTGGGGGACTTTCTATTGGGCGTCTAAGGACACGTGGTTGTGGTAGAGCAGACCATGAATGCTACAGGGTATCTGAACATCATTGCGGACCAGTGGCACCCTTACATGGCCTCTGTTTTTCCAGCTGGAAATGGAATGTTCCAACAGGACAACGCCCCGTGTCACAAGGCTAAAATTGTGTTGGAGTGGTTTCAGGAACATGATGCTGAATTCCAGTTAATGTCCTGGCCCCCTAACTCACCGGATCTCAATCCGATAGAACACATTTGGGATGTCATGGGACGGCAGTTCAGAGTTCAAAGACCACCAATTCGCAATATCTCGGATTTGCGTGACCGTTGCTTAAACATCTGGTACAATCTGTCTCCGGCCATCTACCAAGGACTTGTGGCATCCATGCCTAGGCGGGTTGAAGCTGTGTTGCGCGCCAAAGGTGGGCCAACTCGTTATTGACAGGTGGTCATAATGTTTTGGCTCTTGAGTGTATAAATATATATATAAAACAGTTCCGTAACTGAATGACAGATAACGCACAGACCAAACTGCTGGACCAAAAGGAGTGAAATTTTGCATGGCGATTCTTCTTATAGTGTAGGGGTGCATTAAAAAAGATTTTTGCAAAAAATTTTCTGAGTTTTTTTTCTTTTTAATTAAATGTTTAAGCTGTTTTGGTAACTTATTTTAAGTTTGCGTTTAAAATAATAATTTGAGGATCATAAAATTTATATCACGAGAAATATCATAAAAATTCCTTTAAAATGAAATCTTTTTCGAATCTTTACCTACATTTTCTGATCTTTGAAATTTTAAAGATTAATTTTTAGAATTTAATTTATTAAAAGGTTATCACGTGGATTCTTTTCTTTTTGTGATTCTTTAAAGTAATTTTGCGTCACGTGCATAACAACGAAATAAATTGACAAAAAAATATTAAAATATTCTAAAAAATAAAATTCAACCACTCGACAAATTGAGTTGGAAGTTTTTTAAGAATTTAATTCAAATTAGTATGTTTTATGGATATTAAACATACAAATTAATTGCATACATTGACCGTTGTATTTAATTTGAATATTTTCTTCTACATTATTTTGTCTATAAAAATATCCGCTACGATTTTTTATATTTTTAAAAATTTTTTTTGGCTTTAATTGCATACATTGACCGTTGTATTTAATTTAAATGTACTCCGTAGGAAAGCCTGGGTATTCAGCTAGTTATGTCACAGGTAAGCTCTACTTTATAAGATTTTTTAAATAATAAGACGAATTGCACTAGCGTTCGACAAAACTGCTGTTATTTTTTCTCAGAAGATCAATATAATGTTTTAGTCATCATCTATATGCTCATTCAGGTTAAGATTGAAGTCGAATATTGGGTAAAGGGGGTAGTTGACATTACCGAATGACATAATCATGTCGTACAAAGCAGTCTCTCTCTTATTATATTATTTCAAAGGCCTCGGCGTGTTTTAACAAATGTTGCTTTCAAAAATGATTATGTATAATAGTGAGTGCAATACCACATAAATAAGGAAGGATATTTTTTTTCTAAAAATTCTGATATTACCTGAAAAATGTATAATTAACTGTTAGTTCAAAATGCATCCTACTTCATCTCAAACCAACTGGACTAAAATATTCTAGTAAAGCGTTTCCCCTTCCCGCCATATGACAGTGACATTCGTTGTTAGGAAAATTAGTTGAATTTACCAAAGTGCCTTTTGAGAATAGTGCTCGAATTTTCTGACGTGTCTTCGATTTTTAGAATTGCCTTACTTATAAAGTATACCTTTATTATTGTAACGGATTTCTTTCTAACTAAAAAAAAATTTCTTAAAAGGTAACTGAAAAGGTTAAAAGCGTTTTTAAAGATACGTTTATAAAATAGACATTGATACCAGGGTGTTTAGACACTGCAAGTCTGCTTTTTTACTTCCAAATTAAATATTATGTGTCCACCCCAAGAAGCTCAAGATTTCCTTTCATCACAAAATATTGTTTTGAAAAATAATAAAAGAAAGTGATATATTTCAATAGCACCATTTTCAAAAATTAACTTAAAATCATGATAAAAACAATCGCTGTTTTTTTTACACCGCTTTTATTTTCTAAACATATTATTTCTATGCTATTTTTTATATAGATAAGTTTATGAAATAGAGATTGATACCAGGGGGTTTTAACACTGCAAGTCTACATTTTTACTTCCAAATTAAATATTATGTGTCCACCCCAAGAAGCTTAAGATTTCCTTTCATCACAAAATATTGGTTTAAATAATAATAAAAGAAAGTTATATATTTCAGTAGCAACATCTTTAAAAATTAACTTAAAATCACGATAAAAAAAATTGCTGAATTTTTGTTTATACCGCTTTTATTTTCTAAAGATATTATTCCTATGCTATTTTTATATAAAAAAAATTCTCAAATTTTGAAAAAAACTTTTTCTTGATTATTTGCTTTTTAATTAGCCTTGTAGTACCTGCAGAACATATAATACGAATTTCAACATGTGTCAAAATGATTGAAATATTTATCCATTGACGTGAAATTATTAAAATATATAAATATAAGTTATTACATTAAAAATATTATTTTTAAGAATGCAGACGCAGTCTCTATTTTGAGACCGAAAACATGCGCAGTTTGTAACATAATTCTCGTTTTTAGTTTCTAGCTGAACAACTTACTCGTATCTCGCATCAAAATTCAATTTCCAGACACTGCTTTTAATGTAACCGACATGGCAAATAAAATTCATTTTATTAAAAGTGAGTAAGAAAATGTTGGAATGCGCCATAATCATAGATATTCTATGAACATTAAAACGAAAAATTCGGACTTAAATTCTTTTTCGTCCTCATAAATTAAAAGATCTTACAGCTAACTAAAATTATGTTTAACTTTTTTTTCTTTAGTCATATGATGCTTAAAATTTTACGGAATGCATTAAAAAAAAGAGAGAGATTTAACATTTATGTCTTTAAATAAAAGGCTTGATATAAATAAATCTCTTTGAGAGGCTTTTAAATTACTTTAAAGCAAAGGGCTATGTAATTGGAATAGTAATTTTTTTTCTTGCTTAGTGCTTAATGTTTTCAGCTGGTAAAAAATGTGGTATGCCTTGCACAATACTTTTGTTTATTAATTTTTTTATGGTTACTTCCGAATATTTTATGCAATAAAATATACAGAGTGCCTGTTTATATGCAATAAAAATATTCTTAAAAATAAATTTCAAGATTTTTCTTTTTTAAAATTCTGTGTCTGAATGTGTATGAAAACGCTTTTTCTCATGCTTCAAACTTTATTTTTCTACCGTAGAGAAAAATTATAACTAAGTGAAATTTATTTAACAAAGAGAGATTAAGATAGATAATTCTTAGATTTATGTTTCATATCTGAATTTTAATATAATTTTGAAAACGTAAGGCATAGCCATATTTTCAGAATTGAGTTTAGGGCTGGATATCCTTGAACGGAGTATAAGAAGCTTTTCAATTCAACTTACATATTCTAGGTTCATAACAAACAGAAGAGAAGAACGTCTTTCAAAATAAGTAGGTACAGTAATTCTGTCTTTAGGCCGCTAAGACACATAATTTTCTGCAAATAACGTTCAACAGTTCCTCCCCCACAGATACTTCAATAATTACATCATTTTTTTATATGTCATATATATATATATATATATATATATATATATATATATATATATATATATATATATATATATATATAATGTACAGATGGGGTACAAAATAATGCTAACATGTATGAAAAACTATACCGTATTTCATTCTTGCAGAACAGGTGCGGAACTTGACACATAATTTTGTCACTTTGTGGTCGTGAAGGGAAAGGTAGTAGTTGCTTATAAGCAGTCACAGGTGTTGCATGCGTTTATCGTACTCTATAAGGAACGCTACAATGACAGACCTGAAGAGTTCGAAAGAAGCATGATTGTTGGAGCGTGTTTAGTCGGAGCCTTGGTGAGGGAAATAGTAAATCTTTTGAGGTGTATTACACGGTATCAACCGTTATAAGGCGGCCACACTCATCTGCACTGCACAGTATTCAGGGGGAAAACAAGTGATTTATGGGGTGCGCTCTGCAGCAATCCTCCTCTCAGTCGGTTTTTCACAGATCATCAAATAGATTGGGGGACCTCGGGGGGGAGGACCGTGACTAATCGACCCCCAAATGTGTCAACAGGTGTCGGGGGGCTGCGTACTGTAGAATTGTCTAGATGTGTGTGACTGCAGCATTAGGCTGCAAATAACAACAGTGGTCGAAAAAGAAAGCTGATTGAAAAGGAAAGACAGGTCTCGAAACGCTTAGGGGACGGAAAGCATATGCAATCGTTATCTGAAATAACATCCGTCGTGAAGAGTCATCTGCAGGACCCCATTCCTGCAAAAAATGTCAAAAGGGAACCCCATGCTGCGAACATTTATGGCAGAGTGGTAATAAGTAAATCGTTGGTGACATCAAGCCATGCGTTATAGCGACGCAGTGGTGTAGACCTCACAGAAACTAAGCCCCAAAACAGTGACAATAAGTCATCTAGTCTCATGAATCACAATTCCCCCTCTTTCAGACCACCGGCCACGATTACGAGAGGAGAATGCCCAAAGAGGCGTTTTCTCCTAACTGCCTATTGCC
Source organism: Dolomedes plantarius (assembly GCA_907164885.2). Lineage (NCBI taxonomy): Eukaryota > Metazoa > Arthropoda > Arachnida > Araneae > Dolomedidae > Dolomedes > Dolomedes plantarius. The sequence continues at coordinate 166,570,405 of OU015493.1, forward strand.
GAATGTGAAGCACGGAAAAGGCTCCCTTATGGTAGAGGGAGGGGGGGGGGGGGGGATATAATGGCGTTGTCTTGGACCACTTGTTTTTATACATGGAAAGATTATAGCCGCTCAGTATCTGAGCATTCTGGATGATCATGTCCATCCTTTTGCCCACACATAACCGTATTTACTCGTGTATAGGCCGCACCTGAATTTTGAGACAACATTTCGGTAATTTTTTTTCTTCTGAATTCCGTTTTAGACTCAAAATAGCATCGCACTACTAAATATAGCAATGTATGTACATTCCTTAGATTTCAGTGCCTGCCTAACAATATCACGTATAGCCTTAGCTGATGGTGGTGAAACTGCAGTGTAAAAAATGTAAGTACACTTAGGAATTATTTCGCACTGTATAGTTTCAGCTCAGATTTTTCATAGATGACAAAATTAAGACAAACTCTTGGGAACTCAACAGAGTTTTATTAAATAATTCTAAGGTAAAATATATACGAACAATATTTACAATACATTGAATTGCAGTGGGCATGATACGGTGTAATACTTTGTAAGGTATACAGATACTAATATTTTATAGTAGTAAAGTGTAGTTGTAAAGTGTTTTAAACTAAATGGTGTTTACTGTATTTAATTTTAAAATTCCAGGTTTAAGCCTTTACTCATTTTTACCGACCTATTTTATGGAATAAAAGTTCGACCTATACACGCGTAAATACGGTATTCCTTAGAGAGAGCCCGATTTTTCAAGACAGCAACGCTTCAATTCACACTGATAGGTGTGTTCAAGCATGGTTCGAAGAGCATGACGGTGAAGTAGGCCATCTAGCCTGTCCCCCTCAGTCTCCAAAATTGAATATTATTGAACATTTGTGGGGATAATTAGTGTCCAAACTTCGTGCTCTATTTTCGCCTCCAGTCACCCTTTCGGAATTAATTGTTCATCAGGGCAGAATAGCTTCATTTTCCATTAAATGTTGTGTATGATCTCTATGCATCCATCCGACGTAGCATACATTGTGTACTTACGTCAAAGGGTGGTCGAAACCTCTGTAAATTTAGCTTTTCTCTTATTTCACAGGTATTCGTATTATTTTGTATCCTCTCTCTCTCTCTTTCTCTCTCTCGATATATATATATATATATATATATATACAGAGAGAGAGAGAGAGATAGAGAGAGATAGATTGTTGTCCTGTGTGGATACATAACAGTTGTTACTCTTTCTCATAGATATGTTTATATTTTACATTATAATATATTTTTATTGTCACAAAGTAAAATTGCATTTAAAATTAATTACTGATTACGATCTTCTTTGAACTGCTTCTTCTCAGTGCTTAGACTGAATTGACATTATACTACACACACTCTTAAATATTATATATGTTTGCTTTTGATGGCGTAACTCTACTCAATTTCAATCCAAAAAATGAAATCTTTTATATCCAGAAGAGAGAGAGAACCTTTTAAAATATTTCACTTATAAATCTGAATAACAGAAATTGACTGCCCTCCATGCACAAGTACTTTTTAAAATGTATATTAATCATTTTTATTGATAGCTCCATCTTTCTTTCGAAAATTTATATTTCGAGATTCTTTTGAAGAAATGGATATTTTTTCGCGATTATTTTCTTTCAACCAGGATTCTAGAGGAAAAAAAAGTTCTTTTACTTTGATTTTCTCATATTACATATGCATAAAAAATATATTACTTTTGATATTTAGAAATATTAAACGTCGAGGTATCTCTTTCGAGTGGAATTCGTAGAAACATTTTCTTTCTTTTTTTCCGCCTTCAAAGATTCATCCCAAATTTCCAATAATATTTGAGTCTAAAGATTTGTTTGTAAAAGAGTAAAAAAATAAAATATTTTCAGCTCAGATTTTTCATAGATGACAAAATTAATGGTTATATATCGTGCATATATCATGTTGCATTTGACAGCAAAAACTTCTTTTTATTTATCAGACACAAAGGAGTAGTCTAATCATTTTCTGACGCATGCAAACTTATTATTGGAATCTAAAATTTATGTCTATCAGGGAAATATTAAACATTTTTTAAACGTTAAACTGCTATACGATCAGTTGAGATTTTTTTTAAATTGAAGAAGGAGGAGTGACCAGTATATGCGCAATCCTAAATATTAAACGTTTATCTTCGCAATGTTTCGAAAAGCTATGTAATAATTATACGAGTATATATATATATATATATATATATATATATATATATATATATATATATATATATATATATATATATATATATATATATATATATATATATATACATATACAGTGGAATCTCGATCGATCGTCCCTCGAATCATCGTTTTCCTATATGTGTCGTTTATTTCACTCAGTCCCCAAGATCATATTTCTTTGTTATGTTCCCGCATTTATTGTTCAGTTCAGTCAGTCCCTTGTATAACGATAGATCGAGATTGCACTGTATATATATATATATATATATATATATACACTGTTGTCCTTGTGGTGGCACGTAACAAATGTAATTTCTTCCATAATATGTACAAGCCTTTCAATCTGAAATATTTTTATGTTTACAGAAAGTAAAATTGGATTTAATATTATTAAATGAAAGGTTTATTATGGTCTTTTTTTAACTGCTTCTTCTGAGAGCTTTGCCCGAACTGACATTTCATTACACACCCACTCTTAAACATTATACTTGTTGGCTTGCTTTCCATGGCATCTCACTACTCAGTTTCATACCATAAAAGGAATTCTCTTCTAACGAAAAGAGGAACAGAACCTTTTTTTTAATATTTTTTACTTATAAATGTGAATATCACAAATTAACTGCCCTCCATGTACAAGTACTTTTTTAAATGTGTATTAATTTTGTTAGTGATAGCTCCATCTTTCTTTTGAAATTTTATATTTCAGTCTTCTTTTCAATAAATGGATATTTTTTTATATTATTTTTTTCTCAAATAGTAAAATATACTAGAGGAAGGAAAAGTTCTTTTACTTTGATTTCTCCATATTACATGAGCATAAAAATTGATATTACTTTTAATATGTAAGAGTATTAAACATCGAGATATCCCTTTCGAGCAGAATTCGTAGAAACATTTTCTTTTCTTTTCCGACTTCAAAGATTCGTCCCTAATTTCCAATATTATGTGACTCTACAGATTTGTTTGTAAAAGGAAAAAATAATAACACATCTCCAGCTCAAAATTTTGATAGATGTCAAAATTTATGGTTATATATCGTGCATATTTCATAATTAATTTGACAGCAGAAACTTTTTTTTTAAAATTAGACACATAGGATTAGGCTCTCGTCTAATAATTTTCTGATGCATGTAGACTTATTATTGAAATACAAGATTAATGTGTATGAAAGAAAAAGTATTTAACAATTTTTAAAAAAATGTTAATTTACTACAGCATCCGTGAAAGCATTTTTCTCATTTCAACACGAAGGCCTGACTAGTACATACTAAATCCTGAGATTTATTATTGAGTGAAAAAAATTAATGTCTATCAATGTAAAATTAAAAATTACTTTGGATTTTAAAAGAACTTCAGCATCAGTTGAAAACTTTATATTAATTTCAACTAGATGATGTGGCTAGTGCATACTAAATTTCGAAACTGATTGAGTGACAAATTAATATCTATAAATGAAAACTTAAATATTACTCTACATGTTAAAAGTACTATAGCATCAGTTAAAAACTTTTTAATAATTTCAGGATGATTATACATGCTTAAAGTTAAACATTATTTTTGAGGGTCAAAACTAATGTGTATTAATGAAAAATTAAAGATTTTTTATTGTTTAATCTACGAGCAGCGATTGAAAACTTTTTACTAATATTAACACAAAGGACTGACTAGAACACACTGAATTATGCTGGTCAGAAGAGAGAAACGTAATTACATAGATTATTTGATCATAATAGTAAATCAACTGTTTTTGGTAATATAGAAGATGGTATGCAAATCAAAATAATAGTAATAAGCAATTAAGTTCATGATTTTATATTCAGGCCCATCTAAATTTTCAAATATGAGCAGTATAATGTAATGTAATAATAGCGTTCTTAAATAAAATATATAAAATGTGTCACCTTTATTAAAACAAGACTTTCTATCAGAACTTTTATAACCTATTTCTGTGTGTGTGTGTGTGTGAATATATTTGATAGAAGTATGTGAAATTGTCGCATGCAGATACCTATTCTAAATTCTATGGTTTCTCCGGTTAGTGGAAATAATGCTCACTTAAGTGAGGTACGCTTCCAGATGAGGAAGCCGAGATAAAAATGAATGGAACACGTGAACACTGAGTTTTAATTTTTCAGAGGATTTGCGTTGAAAAGGGCGACATGATATCTTATAATTTATGAAGCTTAAAAGTTAAACTTAAATCCGTATGGCCTTCATTAAAATTTAAAATCCACAATTAAATTTCCTCTGCAAAGTAGAATTACAACGCTGCATATCGGATTTGAATATCATTCCCGTGTGAATTTAAGAATATAAAACTGGTGTCTACCACGTTAAAAAATTAATTTTTTGTTATAAGTCTGTGTATGTAAATTCAGATTTATTAATTAAAATGGGTCAAGAGAGACAAACATTAAAGGGAATCATTTTTCTAAAAACTAAGGAAAACCTACTTATATATATATATATATTTAATTCTGCAACATTAAAGCGTTGGGACCGGTCCTATATGTGAGATTGTGGGTCGACCGTCTCAGGCACCGAGTTGAAATAGGCGCCCAAATGAGACAGAATAAAAATACGAAAATTTTAACAAAAAAAGAACATTATTAATATTTTAATTTGATAAATGACGAAGTTCCTAAAAAATATACAAATATAAGCGAATATTTAAACTTTTTTTTTTATAAACTGCTGAATTTGAGATTTTGAAGAATAAATTTTGAATGCATATTTGAAAACGTTTTTGCATATCTAAGAATTATACTATCACTACGAGTCACTGTAGCAGAAGCTGGGCTCAGTGTTTTAAACTGAAAATTTTAAAGAGTGATATATGAACAACAACAAATCAAGAACGTTTGAATGAACTGAAAATAATTTCTATAGAAAAGATTGTATGAAAAACAGTACATTTTAGGGATGGAAACAAACTATTTATTGCCATAAAGTTCAAAGAATAATTTAGAAATAATTTTTAATACATAACAAATTATATTAAAATTAATTTAATTTTTCTGCACTGTTTACGTGGAATTCATTTGAAAGTTCCATTTCTTAGAGCATACATCTTAACAAACATGTCAGTATCATACGTGGTTCCCTAAATTTTGGATATTTATTATTTTAAAGAAATTTGAGAAAAATAAGAACTTTTACTGGCGTATCTGTCTAAAATTACTGTTATTTCTACTTAAAAGTTTTATTTCAAAACTTTAATATAAACATAAATAACTTCGATATAAATATTACTTTAATATAAACATAAATATTAAAAACCTTTTAATTCATGGAAGCCATTTGGAATTTCCATTTCTTAGAGCCCTAACAAAAAAGGAAGTATTATACATAGTTCCATAAATTATAGATATTTATTATTTTAATGAAATTTGAGAAAAATAACAACTTTTATTGACCATACTTTCTAAGAATACTGTTAATTTTGCTTAAAATTTTCATTTCAAAACTTTAATATAAACATAAATAACTTCGATATAAACATTACTTCAATATAAACATAAATATTAAAAAACATTGAATGCTTGGAAGTTATTTGAAAGTTCCATTTCTTAGCGCCCTAACAGACTATTTCAGTATCTTACGTGGTTCCCTAAATTTTAGATATTTATTATTTTAATGAAATTTGAGAAAAATAACAACTTTTATTGACGTATCTGTTATTTCTACATAAAAGTTTTATTTAGAAACTTCCATATGAAATTTATTATTATGCACATTTTTCCTTGTCACCTCCAGAAAAAGAACTTTAATTTAAGAAATAAAATATATACTCTTATGACCAAAACTCGAGCTAAATTCTCTTTTTCTTCCTCTTATAAGCTTCAATAACATAAACTAAGGCACTTCCACCGAACTATTCTTTGAAATGCATATTAATCATCGTTATTGATAGATTCGGTGAAATTTATTTATTTTTCCGAAAGCTTTATTTAGCCGAGCCTCTATTCTAAAATAGATATTTCACTTGACTGCATTCTTTTCTTTGCCCACGGAACATATTAGATAAAAATGAATTTCCCATTGATTTCTACTCGAATTACGTATGCAGTTTTCGGATCAATCTATTTGTACCATTTTTATATCACTGTTAATGAAAAACGAGGATTTAAAAAAATTTCGTCATTCTCCCATCATTTTTCAAAATGTTTCCAGCTTCAAGTCTTTAAACTTCCATATCATATAAGACTACATTAAAGGAGAAAGCCTTTGTTTTGAAATACAAATTTAAAACTTAAGTACGTTTCTTACATGTTTTTTTTCTAAAATGGAGGAACTTGACGGCTAGACATTCGAAATTTTATTCACCGCAGTTTTTGCTGGTCATTTTATTATGGGAGCACCATATAAGCGGACCAGCATTACCCCCTATGAAAGAACGACACAAACAGAGGTATATTAGCAGCCGAGCATCCTCAGCACCGAAAGCCAGGGCGCTGTGTTTCTTACATACTGAAAATGATAATAACAATAATTACAAGATAAAAATAACTTTTATATACCATGTTTTTAAATTTTCTGTTGAATCATATAAACTTTACAATTCTATGTATTATTAAATACTTTAAAAAATTTTTTTGGATGAATTATCCCATCAACTTGAAAGAAAATGACGTTAATTGGAAGTTAACTTGCGTTTAACTTTTCATTCCCGTCCCGTCCCATAGATGACTTCACCAGTCTACAAAACAAAATTAATTGAAAATAACTGAAAATGAATTTAATTCTGCTTAAGGATGGCTAAAAGTATTAAAATAATGCATTGTCATCGTGTTCTGAGCTATTCTAAAAGTTTCAAATGTCTCGCTAATCAGGAAGTTAGTTAAATATCGATTGCAAGATTTGTACGGCACAAACACACAAACACACAAACAAACAAGAAAGCAAGTTAATAAAAACATGGTAAAAATGAAGAGCTTGGTGTTTCGGTACTGAGTGATGTTCGGTTCGAGACCAAGAAGTGTCACTGAAGGATCTCGTTTCTATGGCGGGTATAGACACGTAAAATCTGCAATCTGGATAATCCCTCCGTGTTGTTTCTAGGGTTTAGAGGAGGGCAGGATACCTCAGATCTAACCCCTGCGAGTGTTCGGTCTAAATTGCAGTGATAGCATATTCACCTACAGGAAATCAAGCCTGGAAAAACTTAGTTACTATGTAGCAACCAAGTCTGACGCACTTCTAGTGCGTCAGATTTAGAAGCAATAGAAGATGTTGGGCAAACCAAAATTTACTTGGAAAATTCTTTGAAATTAAATAATATTGAAAACCGCGAGCGTTATAGCTAAAACGACATAATGGATATGCATAACAACTTAAATAATAATTTAAATACATTTTTTTTTGTTTCTTTTGACACCCGCGAGCATTATAGCTGAAGCTATATAATTGATATGGATAACAATTCAAATAACAATTTAAATACTTTTTGTTTGCTATCCAGTGATTTAAGTTCTGAGAACGCAAAGCCAAACAAGATGCTATAAAGATAAGATTTATTATAATAAATTACCATAACTATATAAATAAATATGAATAAGTTAAGCCTTATCATTCTTCTGCTTCACATCTGCTTCACATTTAATATAAATAATGAATTTAACAATAGTTCACAGGCCCAAGGTAGCCCAATGGTGGCGCGTTGTGTCTCGGATTTGGTGCGCTAGATTCGAATCCAGACGACGCCATTAAATTATATTTTTGTCCAGGGAGGATATGGGCCCGTTTAATTCGTGTACTAGAAAGTCCTTTTATGAGATACGAGAGGTTGTGAAGGTAAGATCCTCCCATATGTCGCCTCTGGGGGTGCTAGGGAAAAATTGTGGTGGCAACTTATAAACCGGAGCCGCATTCTTCAGACTACTGCCTTTTATTAACTTCGTCTGGAGTAATTGGCCAAGGGGCATGATTAAAAAAAATCGCTCACTTTAAGTCACCCCAGATTTAATTTCAACGCATAAGCTAAAAAGTTTCATCTCCTTCAAAGAACCTGATTGGTAACAACTGAATTATAATTGTTATCTGTTGTTAATTTCAGAATTTTTTTTACCCCCTATGATGGAATCTGAATATGATGTATTATATTTGAAATGTATATAATTATATTTATTTATATCAGTACGAAAATATTTTTATGAAAAGAACGTATAAGAGGTTATATAGGTATGAAACACGTATCATTTCCATAGGAACTCTTGGGAAATGTAATATATTTTTCACCCATGATTTTCTCGTATTACACGTGTGTCTTTAGAGAAACATATCTTTTTTTGAAAAAAGGAAGGCAAGAGTTCTCTGATATCGCATTCCACATTGGTTTTCAAAGTTTTTTACTTGTTTTGTTTTCTTCTAAAATAACATATGTGTTACATCTTTGAGTTAGATTTACATATTGAAAAAATATTTATGAAAAGCCTTTTATTTTGTTCATATGAATTGCAGTTAAAATGTTTATTATTGCTAATATCATGTGTAAATGTGTAATATACTATCTTTCGTTTTCTATGTATTGCAATTAAAATGTTTATTAGTGAGAACAGAATACAATTTAAAATTCTGTGTAGGTGTATCTGTAATTCTGCACACTTAAAACATCGGTATGTGATAGTGGACAGTCAGTGGGCAAGATCAAGGAGCTCTTCAGATAAAAAGAAATAATTTAAAACAAGTTTAATTGAAATCCGGCTTCAGGTGACTGATTTATACGTATTCTTAAAATCGTTGATTTAATTATAGCTACTACTGACCTGGTACTACTCACCTGGTGAAAATAGGGTATATTATTGATACAATACAGATAGATTTTTTTAATGTTAAAACACCATAAATGAGCTGATGCAGTCCAAAAAAGGATATACTCGGGAATATTAACCATTTTAATCGTATTTTTATATACTATTCAGGAAAAAAATCCTTAAAATTATTACGGATTCATAAGTTTAAATGATTTTTTAAAAAATATCATTGCTGACATTTTTCAGCTGTAAGAGAAATATTTTATTTAAAACAAAGCTATTTTTACTGTATTGAAAATGAGGATAGCCTAGTAATGTGACTCTAATAAAAATAAATAAATAAGATTATTAAAATATTTTTGTACGGCAAAAAATGAGACTTTAAAGGGTATTAAAATCACTCTTTCTACTTCTCAGGAGTGCCAGTTCTTACAATAATGGGAAATAATTATTTATATAAAGATTTTTACATTATCCAAAGTGCAAAGTTTGAAATATTTAATAAAGTTATCGCAAAAAACATCATTTTAGGTACTATATAAAAACTATTAATACTGGGTAGAAGATCTGGTGACAGGTGGACAAGATTATTCATTCCATAGTCTTATCTGCAGATTTTAGCTAAAAAGAAATAGGTTACCTCATGTAAGGAAGTTTTAGGTAAAACGAAAATCTGAGAAATATTCTGCCTATCATTAATAAAAATGTTTTAATTATTTATCAGTCCTCAGAACTCATTCCTACAAAGGAATTATGATAATATCTTCACAAAATTTTTTGAAACTTTCTTTCGGATGCATGCATTTTCACCTTCTCATTTCATTTCAAAAGCGATAGCTTTGAATATCTAATATCTTTTAAGGTATTAAATTGAAAAGGTGTCAAAAGTGAATCGGTAAATTATCATAAAAGGAATATTCTTTCGAATATTTTTTTATTAAAATAATGTCATAGAAAAGAACATTTTTTATTTAAGAAATTACATTCAAATACATACGTAGAAACACACACACATCTATAAATACATACATATATATATATATATATATATATATATAAATGAGACTAATTATAACCAATTTATTATGTCCGCCTAAGCAGTACAAGCAGGCTACTTGTTGCAGTTCCCTTTGGCCTGGACTCTGTGAGATGTTTGTACATGGCTAAAGGAATCTCAGACCGTATCCGGTGAATAACACTCGCCAGGTTTCTAAGATTTGATGGTTCAGAATGCAGCTGTCTGCTGCCCAAATCTACCTCCTTCCTCAGAGGCTCATTTGGATTGAGATTATGGAGGGGTCCTAAGCAAGTCTCTGTACTACCCCTCAAGCCATCTGTGGATAATATGAGCTTTATACCATTGAACATAGTTTACTAAGAGGTATCTATGTCCAATGGAGTAAACCATTAACGTAGCTGGGTGTTCTAGACCAGTGGCAATATGTGTATACCTTTTGGCATTTATACGTTCTACTCCCCGATTTATAGGTCTTAAAATGCCAAGACCACCTCCCCAATCCATAGTATTTCCTTCAACATCTTAAAGCGTTGTTGTAACATACGTCCATGCTTTCGTACTGCTATCCCCATATTCGCACTCTGCCATCAATAATGTGCATGGTGTAACTGTACGCGGGAGTTATCGAACCGCATTACCGTTTCCCATTCATTTACTGTAGAATCGTTGTGATCCTGTAAGACCTATTGACGTTTGATATTGTTAGGATCAAACTATAAGCAGGATTTTGTTTCCATAACCGATGTGATAAAATTGTGAACAGTACGTTCAGAGACCATAGCCCTAAGTCCGTGATTAAAATTTCCTGTAATTTGTCTTACAACTGCCCCTGTTGACTTGGAAGAGTCTGAAATCTCTCCTCTCAGCTAGTACATCCAGTAGCCGATGAAGACATGGTTACCTTACGTTAGAACATGTTTTTTTTGCTTTTTAACATACTCTTTGTAAACACGAACGACATATGTTGATCACAAGGGACACAGTTACATTACTTCACAAGGGACACAGTTTCATTTGAATTCGTTCCACTGCTTCTAGCTGTCATCAATCATTCCACACTCAAAGTCCAGTAAACCTCGTTTTTTACTCTTTTCCTCCCAAAAATACACTTATTGTTTTTACAGTCATACAACAATATATTTTTAAACGATTTCATCGTCTAGCAGCAAAACTGATGATATAGGTGATATGCATAAAAATTTTTGGTGGTCATAATAAATGGGATATTCCATTTATATGCAAATAATCAATTGTAAACAAAAGGAAATTTTCAAATATCGCAAAAAGAAAGAATAGTAGTTTATATTAATTATGGTTTACAGCAAACTTACTGATGACAAAATACAATCAATACGGGGAATTAAAGAACATGAAAACTTCTTCAATTCCACAATTACCCCTAAAGCGACTTTATTTTTTATTCATTGCGAAATTAACGTTCATTACGTAAAGTAATTAAATTATAAATGATGTATTAATTTCTCATGCTAATTAAATTTAATAAATATTCAGCTTCTACTTTTATATTCATATATATATATATATATATATATATATATATATATATATATATCCTTAAAAAAAGTGTGAATCAGAAAACTAGTGGAATGCCAATCCAGGGAAACTACATCCAAATCCTGAAACTGAAGTTTCGAATGGCTGGGGGGAGTTGTGACCCCCCTGCTCCGGTTAAACTAGTTTTATGCCGCGGCAACACTCCCGGAAGCCCGAAACCTCAGTGCGACCTAGACTTTCGTCAAATATTATTAAAAGGTAAATCAAAAATCTAAACAACATTTAAAACATCAAATCTCATATAACCCATTTAAACACATTGTGTAAATTTCAACTATTATATTCATGTAAAATTATAACCAACCAACTGTGTTTCTCACATACCTGTATATTGCTACAATGTCAGAATGTTCCTTATTCAAATATCTTTTATACTATATCCCAATCTCAAATAATTAACATACCGTTACGGTTAAAGAAAACGGTGTTTATATTCGGTTTTACTGACATTTAAAAATTTCTTTATATTAGACATTAAAAAAGACTTAGGGAAACCCATCTCTAAAGCAAAATTTAAAAACTGTTTAATTTTAAAATCCATATCTATATTATTAGTATTGAGACGTTTACATCTTGTTAAAAAATTAGTGATTACATTTCTTTTGATGTTTAGGTGTATGCATGTTGTCCATGACATTATACGATTTGGTTTAAAACTATAGTCATCTCGTTTATCATACATTTTTGTAATTATTGTGCCATTGCTAACTATAATACTTAAATCTAAAAAGTTCAAAAAACCTTCCTTATTGCACGAAGTTTCAATTAAATTTAAATTATTAGGGTAAAAACTAAAGTCCATTCTTGTGTTATTTACGAAGCAAACCAAAATGTCATCAACATACCTAAAAAACTTAACTTCATTTAATAAACTTGTACCTGTTTCGTAATAATGTAAATAGATATCTGCAAGAATTGAAGAGCATCCCCCTCCCATAGGGATACCATGTATCTGCTTATATATATCTCTTCCATTGTGTAAATAAGTTTCTTTTAAAACAAGTTGTAACAAAGATTTATATCGGTTATAAGTAATAAACTCTTGTATATCGTATCGTTCATATAGATTTAAAATGATATTATGTAAGTCATCTAAGTTAATCGAGTTAAATAAATCCGAAAAGTCATAACTAGAAATTCCCACAATATTCTCCAAGTAACTAATACTTTTTACCACTTCATAACTATTATTAACAATATATGTGCCTTCTTTTTTAATTTTTATCATAACGTTTTTGAGTAATTGTAAAAGACGGTTATTTGCAATAGTAAGATAAGTGTTACAGCCTATTGTTACGGCTCTAAATTTTATAGGTACCTTATGAAACTTGGGGATTAGTACTATGTATGGAAATTTAATTTTATTAATGCCTGTTTTGAAACCTATACGTAGATATAACGCGTTTATTTTATTCTTAATTTCGTCAGTGGTTATTTCTATATTTTGATATACTGATGTATCTCTGTAAATAGCAATTAATTTATTACAGTAAAAACTTTTACATAATAATGCATAGTTGCTGGCCATTTTATCGACATAAGTTATAACATAACTATGCCTTAAATTAATGATACTGTTTTTTAAACTGTTTAAAGAAACACTTGGGTCGTTATGATTATATTTTTGTAAATATTTATTAATAGATAATTGAAATAACTTTTTAATGTTGAAAACCCATTCTGCAAAAGTGGTTGTAGGGTGGCTATATTTTATTGCTAATCTATACACAAAAACATCTATATCTCTGTCAAAAGTATTTACTACTCCGAATCTGGATCCTTCTACACGATAACCAGTGCCCTTATACATTATGAACTTCAACTTCTCATCTTTTACTATTTCGATGTTACCAGTGATGACATGTCCATAATTTTCGTTGTAATAAGGGGATGACGTGCTGCAATCACAAGATTCTGGCATATGTTTATATATATTTTTAGATATTTCGTTATAATTAAAAATCTTTCTACCTATAGGTAGTGAATATTTGAAACACGGGCTAATATACAAATCTTTTATGGGTAATAAACTACTGCAAGAATTAAGGATTTTGGAAAAAGTTATCTTGTCTACAATACTATTGTTATATGTCACAACACAATATTCCTTAGTCAATTTTTGGTATGTTACAAGATCAGACAAATTAAAACCAAGATAAATACTACGTGATTTAATGTTATCTATAAATGCATAAGGGGTAAGCGAGTCCTTTCCAAATCTGGTTAAAAAATCAGAACTATTACACAATTTCCAAAAATTACCCAGCCATTTTCGCTTTACACCATAAACAAAGTTCTTTATCCAGTTAAATGGAATATAGGATAACTGTTTAATCTTTACGCATAAAGTATTAAGTTTTTTCAAAAGATCTTTATATTTTCGTGTACCACCACCACCACCACGTTGTTTCCTTTTTAACGTTTTATTCACTGTCATGCTATTGTATGGATTAACTCCCGGCGAAGACACATTGGAAATATAGCTTGGTCCTATATTTTGGCCGAATAAAAGCGTATTTAGACCGTAAGGGTAAACAGTGTTAAACATTTGTATATGGTAATTTTCCCACCATAATCGCATCTTGTCATTAATAATTAAATCAATTATGGTTAACTTCATGTTTTCGACACCATGTTCCACAAAATGGTTAATTTCTATAGATACTTCGACCTGAGATTGTCGTTTGGCATTATAAACCTGACTTCGATGTAAATTTATCCGTTTATTTAAGGTATTTCTAGTTTGACCTATATATCCCAATCCACATATTTTACAACCTATTAGGTAAATGCAATTATAAACCTTGCAAAATTTTTTTAAACTACGAGAATTATCTATTTGTTTTTCATTTGCATTAGGACATGATTTACATCTACCATCTTTACACTTATTATATTTAAAACAATCCATACCATTATAATGACTGTTATAATTTCCTATCTCTAAGTTATATATATTATTACTATATACTTCATTTGAAGAACATACATTACGCTGACAAACACTTACAATTTTTTTGTATTCTCTCCCCGTTGAATTAGTAGGTTTGAAATAACTTGTAATAAGCTTAGGGTAACAGAAGCCCTAAGCTTATTACTGTTACCCTAAGCTTATTACAAGTTATTTCAAACCTACTAATTCAACGGGGAGAGAATACAAAAAAATTGTAAGTGTTTGTCAGCGTAATGTATGTTCTTCAAATGAAGTATATAGTAATAATATATATAACTTAGAGATAGGAAATTATAACAGTCATTATAATGGTATGGATTGTTTTAAATATAATAAGTGTAAAGATGGTAGATGTAAATCATGTCCTAATGCAAATGAAAAACAAATAGATAATTCTCGTAGTTTAAAAAAATTTTGCAAGGTTTATAATTGCATTTACCTAATAGGTTGTAAAATATGTGGATTGGGATATATAGGTCAAACTAGAAATACCTTAAATAAACGGATAAATTTACATCGAAGTCAGGTTTATAATGCCAAACGACAATCTCAGATCGAAGTATCTATAGAAATTAACCATTTTGTGGAACATGGTGTCGAAAACATGAAGTTAACCATAATTGATTTAATTATTAATGACAAGATGCGATTATGGTGGGAAAATTACCATATACAAATGTTTAACACTGTTTACCCTTACGGTCTAAATACGCTTTTATTCGGCCAAAATATAGGACCAAGCTATATTTCCAATGTGTCTTCGCCGGGAGTTAATCCATACAATAGCATGACAGTGAATAAAACGTTAAAAAGGAAACAACGTGGTGGTGGTGGTGGTACACGAAAATATAAAGATCTTTTGAAAAAACTTAATACTTTATGCGTAAAGATTAAACAGTTATCCTATATTCCATTTAACTGGATAAAGAACTTTGTTTATGGTGTAAAGCGAAAATGGCTGGGTAATTTTTGGAAATTGTGTAATAGTTCTGATTTTTTAACCAGATTTGGAAAGGACTCGCTTACCCCTTATGCATTTATAGATAACATTAAATCACGTAGTATTTATCTTGGTTTTAATTTGTCTGATCTTGTAACATACCAAAAATTGACTAAGGAATATTGTGTTGTGACATATAACAATAGTATTGTAGACAAGATAACTTTTTCCAAAATCCTTAATTCTTGCAGTAGTTTATTACCCATAAAAGATTTGTATATTAGCCCGTGTTTCAAATATTCACTACCTATAGGTAGAAAGATTTTTAATTATAACGAAATATCTAAAAATATATATAAACATATGCCAGAATCTTGTGATTGCAGCACGTCATCCCCTTATTACAACGAAAATTATGGACATGTCATCACTGGTAACATCGAAATAGTAAAAGTTGAGAAGTTGAAGTTCATAAAGTATAAGGGCACTGGTTATCGTGTAGAAGGATCCAGATTCGGAGTAGTAAATACTTTTGACAGAGATATAGATGTTTTTGTGTATAGATTAGCAATAAAATATAGCCACCCTACAACCACTTTTGCAGAATGGGTTTTCAACATTAAAAAGTTATTTCAATTATCTATTAATAAATATTTACAAAAATATAATCATAACGACCCAAGTGTTTCTTTAAACAGTTTAAAAAACAGTATCATTAATTTAAGGCATAGTTATGTTATAACTTATGTCGATAAAATGGCCAGCAACTATGCATTATTATGTAAAAGTTTTTACTGTAATAAATTAATTGCTATTTACAGAGATACATCAGTATATCAAAATATAGAAATAACCACTGACGAAATTAAGAATAAAATAAACGCGTTATATCTACGTATAGGTTTCAAAATAGGCATTAATAAAATTAAATTTCCATACATAGTACTAATCCCCAAGTTTCATAAGGTACCTATAAAATTTAGAGCCGTAACAATAGGCTGTAACACTTATCTTACTATTGCAAATAACCGTCTTTTACAATTACTCAAAAACGTTATGATAAAAATTAAAAAAGAAGGCACATATATTGTTAATAATAGTTATGAAGTGGTAAAAAGTATTAGTTACTTGGAGAATATTGTGGGAATTTCTAGTTATGACTTTTCGGATTTATTTAACTCGATTAACTTAGATGACTTACATAATATCATTTTAAATCTATATGAACGATACGATATACAAGAGTTTATTACTTATAACCGATATAAATCTTTGTTACAACTTGTTTTAAAAGAAACTTATTTACACAATGGAAGAGATATATATAAGCAGATACATGGTATCCCTATGGGAGGGGGATGCTCTTCAATTCTTGCAGATATCTATTTACATTATTACGAAACAGGTACAAGTTTATTAAATGAAGTTAAGTTTTTTAGGTATGTTGATGACATTTTGGTTTGCTTCGTAAATAACACAAGAATGGACTTTAGTTTTTACCCTAATAATTTAAATTTAATTGAAACTTCGTGCAATAAGGAAGGTTTTTTGAACTTTTTAGATTTAAGTATTATAGTTAGCAATGGCACAATAATTACAAAAATGTATGATAAACGAGATGACTATAGTTTTAAACCAAATCGTATAATGTCATGGACAACATGCATACACCTAAACATCAAAAGAAATGTAATCACTAATTTTTTAACAAGATGTAAACGTCTCAATACTAATAATATAGATATGGATTTTAAAATTAAACAGTTTTTAAATTTTGCTTTAGAGATGGGTTTCCCTAAGTCTTTTTTAATGTCTAATATAAAGAAATTTTTAAATATCAGTAAAACCGAATATAAACACCGTTTTCTTTAACCGTAACGGTATGTTAATTATTTGAGATTGGGATATAGTATAAAAGATATTTGAATAAGGAACATTCTGACATTGTAGCAATATACAGGTATGTGAGAAACACAGTTGGTTGGTTATAATTTTACATGAATATAATAGTTGAAATTTACACAATGTGTTTAAATGGGTTATATGAGATTTGATGTTTTAAATGTTGTTTAGATTTTTGATTTACCTTTTAATAATATTTGACGAAAGTCTAGGTCGCACTGAGGTTTCGGGCTTCCGGGAGTGTTGCCGTGGCATAAAACTAGTTTAACCGGAGCAGGGGGGTCACAACTCCCCCCAGCCATTCGAAACTTCAGTTTCAGGATTTGGATGTAGTTTCCCTGGATTGGCATTCCACTAGTTTTCTGATTCACACTTTTTTTAAGGGGGCTCAGGACCTTGAATCCTTAAAAAAATCGATTTTTTGTTTTTAACTTTTTATGAATCTCTGAATATTTCTAAACAGATTGCAAAAAACCGCGTTAAAAAATTCCTATTAGTTCTTGAGTTATGAGTATTTTTGTATGACGCTATGCGATTGCCACACCCATTTAAACAGCTGTCATCGTTTGTTTACGTTTTGTGGTGGTCATCCTTTCAGTGTTTCGTCATTGCTTTTACCCATGTCAATGATTCTTTTTTGTTATTCTTTCCTCTGTGGTTTTTATTTTTCATACTTTTCAGAAGAAGGAGTAAAATTTCTCAACTTTACTCGCTATAACTGTTTACATGTAGATTTCCCTCGTGTGTTTCACTCTCACATTGTACGTTAGAGCTGTTCTGTGCTACAGATTTTGACATCGTTTTAATCGTTTTACTTTACTGTTTTCTTTTGATTTCTTCATTAAAAATGAGCGATAATTCTAAAGTGAAAAGATCATCTGGTCAAAGGCCAAAGAAAAGGAGACGTCATCAATATTTTGGGAACCAGTATACTGAACAATCTAAAGTTACTGGTGAGAACTTTTCTGCATCAGCCAAAAAATTGTCTACTGGTGGAGCGCTGCAAAATGATGAAAAATCTAATTTTCAAGGCTACCTTTTAATGGATAAAGGATTATTATTTTCTGCATTTGAGGAATGGCTGTGTTGCTTTATTTGCCATAATAGAGTAACAATATCTACGGAAAATGATTATGTGCTTGTGGTGAATTTGAGTGTTTTGTGCTCTGTTTGTGGAGTGATTTCTTCATTCAAAAACTCTATGATGATAGGGAAAAACCAAAAGGCCTCTGATTTAAACAGAAGGTTTACATTTGCCATGAGGTGTATTGGCAAAGGACTTGAAGCATCAAAAACTTTTTGTGGTGTTATGGACTTACCTATCCCTGTCTCGCAAAAGTCATATGATAAAATCATTAGTCATATTTATGCTGCAACACATGCTGTTACAAAAGCAAGTATGAAGCAAGCCGTTGAAGAAGAAGTGAATCTAACTGGCTCTTCGGATCTAACAGTGAGTGGCGACGGAACCTGGAAGACCAGAGGCCATTCTTCTCGAGTTGGAGTGACTACTGTTATTGGCAGTGAGACAGGAAAAGTGATTGATCGGTATGTTTCAAGCTCATATTGTAAAGGTTGCGAAGCTGCCAAAAATATCCCCAGAGAAAATTTATTACAGTGGAAATCTGAACACCAAAAAGTTTGCAGTAAGAACCATTCAGGTTCAGCTGCTCTAATGGAAGTGAATGGCATGATTGAGATGTTTTCTCGTTCTGAGGAGCAATATGGAGTAAGATATGTAAATTATATAGGTGATGGAGACTGCAAAACATTTACAGGCATCACAAATAATAATTCTTACAATGTCCCAGTGTCTAAAATTGAGTGTGTGGGCCATGTGCAGAAAAGGATGGGTGCACGCCTGCGAAAACTGAAAACTGAATATAAGGGTAAAAAACTATCCGACAATAAACCACTTAGTGGTAAAGGTCGGTTAACAGATGGTCTTATAGACAAATTAACTACCTATTATGGTAATGCAATAAGGAAGCATTCTGATAATGTCAGAGACATGCAGAAAGCAATATGGGCCATATGGTATCATAAGGCTTCAAATGATGATACCATAATGCACGATTTCTGCCCTGATGGGGTCAACTCCTGGTGTCCATATCAAAAGTCGGTTGCTAATGCAACACTAAAGGATTTTAAACATAAAAATCCAGTTCCTTTAACTGTTATGGAATGCATTAAACCTGTTTTTAAAGATTTATCACATCCAGATTTGTTAAAAAAATGTCTTGGGGGTAAAACCCAAAACGTGAATGAATCTTTAAATGCATTAATTTGGTCATATTGTCCCAAAACATCAAACTCTTCTAGAAAAATTGTACAAATTGCAGTAAATGTTGCTGTTTCCCAATTTAATTATGGAAAGCAGGCCACATTACACATTATGAAGGAGCTCAGCATTATACCAGGTGTAAATGCTATAGCAGCTGCTGAAGAAGCTGATAAACAACGTGTTAAATTGGCAAACAAACGAGCTCTAAATTCAACTTTAGAGGCTCGAATAGCTAATAGAAGAAAGAAAAAGAAAGAAGAGGAAAAACATCTATTAGCAGAAGGGGATGTTTATACCGCAGGAGCATTTTAAGAAAGTTTGGAGCCAGTTAGTAGGTTATAAACAGAACTTTAAACTTTAAAGTACTTTTTCTCAAAATGATGATTTTGAACATTGTGCACACTCTTACCCTTAAGCTATGCAAGCAATATTGATGAAATTTTAACCACATGTTCATTATAAGTCATTCTCTAAATTAAAACCAAAAAAATAGAAACTCCTTGGAAAATTTTTGGATTTCACTTACAAATATGCATTAAAATTCATCAAATTTTATTCATTTCATAATTTATGCATATAAAAAATGTTTAGTAGTATTTTATTGCCATATTTTGGTTTTAAACTGAAGGTAAGTGTGTTTTAATTATTTTGTAACAAACATTTTTTTTCTACATGCATATTTTGTTAAATAATGCTGCGCTCAGTGACTTTTTACTTTTTGGCCCTTTAACAAATTCACATTTTTTAAATTGAAAAATTTATCTTAATTATCTAGTTTTAAATTTAATTTCTGATGCGCATAATAACTCATAATGTCTTACTTTAATATAAAATCAAAACAATCTTTCTTTTTTTAATTTTACTGAAGTTTGGAGTGTTCGAACTGCACATGTTTCTTAGCTTTTTCAACCAAATCGAAGGTCCTGAGCCCCCTTAAGGATAGAAATATTTGAAATACTAATGTAGTGCAGCATAGCGCCTGATGGTATTTTAATTGTGTACAGTTATTTAATATATCATTTCTAACTTTTGTATATGTATATATATATATATATATATATATATATATATATATATACTGCCCTGATAAGTTAAAAAGCCCTAATTCAAAATTTTTTCGCATTGCTTTTTTGTAGCGTTAACGAATCGGTATACAAAAAATGCGCCTTTTTATGACATTACTCGTAGAAAACGATAAATCCATTTCAGTGATGAGTTATATTGAAATTTATATTGGCCATAACTCTAGTTTGAGGTCGTTTCTTATAAAAGAAGGCCCTAAGTAACAAACAAGTAACAGTTGGAGCTAGGACATTTTAAATTATCAGGGCAGCATATATATATATATATATATATATATATATATATATATATATATATATATATATATATATATATATATATATATATATATATATATATATATTATATACAGTAACCACCGCTTATAGTGATCAGTGGTTATAAGAATCAATATCGCAAAAACAAAAACTAAAGTATTATTTCCATATTAAATTTTCGCTTTAAAGAATCAATCCACCCGTTTTAAGAATCAGTTTACACTCTTCGCTTTCCTTTCATTTTTCCAAAAAAGCCACTTAAACCCTCAAAAATCACTAAGTTCTTTCTTTATTTGTTTTTAAGAAAGAGTGATAAGAGGGGATGGAATACAGTCGTAAAACGCATCCATTTCTTTGTTAGACATAACATAATAGTTTCCCCTTAAACGCTTTAGCTAAACACTGTCTTATTAGCTTGACCCAGGGGCATCCTACCCGCCCGGATCCGATTTCACTTTTCTCCACTGACAAACCAAGACAGGGAATCTTTTTTCCCACCTTCCACATCCTGGTTGCTGCTTCCTGGACCCTGAAACACATAAATCTTCGGCTATCATTTAGGCAAACGTGACATTAGTAGATTCAGCACGTTATCAAACCCTGAAACGCTAGAAGGTGAATCTTCGTCTGAGACAATTGGTATTGAAAGAGGTATAAACAGCCTCCTGAAACCTTCATTACGGCAAACTACCATAGAAAACTTTTTTCTTGCACCCTTCCTGTAGTTGAAATGTTGAACTGTTAAGCAGGTATGTTGTAACAAATATTGGATTTTTTCTGCTCTTATTATAATCATGTGTATCTACTTATAGGTCTAGAAATTAAGTTGTATTTTTAAAATTATAAAGAATAATTTTAATAAAAGATAATTAACGTAAATTAAAGAGAATTTTATGGTAAATTATCTCATATTTGTATATATAGGTGTGTGTGTGCCTGTGCAAAATCCTAAATTTAGGGCTATAAGAATCAACCGCTTATAAGAATCAAAAACAATAACAAACGTGATTCTTATAAGCGGAGATCACTGTATATATATACAGTAACCACCGCTTATAGTGATCAGTGGTTATAAGAATCAACCGTTTATAAGAATCAATATCGCGAAAACAAAAACAAATGTATTATTTCCATGTTAAAATTTTCGCATAAAAAAATCAATCCACCGGTTTTAAGAATCAGCTTGCACTCTTCGCTTTCCTTTCATTTTTCCAAAAAAGCCACTTAAACCCTCAAAAGGCACAAAGTTCTTTCTTTATTTGTTTTTAAAGAAAGAGTGATAAGATGGGATGGAATACACTTGTAAAATGCATCGCTTTCTTTGTTAGACATAACATAATAGCTTCCCCTTAAACGCTTTAGCACAACATTGTCCTATTATTTTCACCTAGGGGCTTCTTTACCCATCCGGTTCCGATTTCACTTTTATCCAGTGACAAAGAAAGACAGAGACTCTTTTTTTTCCAACCTCCCACATTCTGGTTGCCGATTCCTGGATCATGAAACAAACAAATTTTACGGAGAAGTGTCCACAATCACTTAAGCAAATGTGCCATTAGTAGATTCAGCACGTTATCAAACCGTGAAACGTAAGCAAAAGGGTTAATCTTCGTCTGAAGCTATTGGTATTGAAAGAGGTATAAACAGCCTCCTGAATACTTCATTACGTCAAACTACCATAGAAAACTTTTTCTTGCTCCCCTCCTGTAGTTGAAATGTTAAAACTGTTAAGCAAGTATGTTGTAACAAATATTGGTTTTTTTTCTTCTCTTACTATAATCATGTGTATCTACTTTTAGGTCTAGAAATTAAGTTGTATTTTTAAAATTATAAAAAATAATTTTAATAAAAGATAATTTACGTAAATTGAAGAGTGTTTTATGGTAAATTATCTAATATATGTGTATATAGTTGTGTGTGTGCTTGTCCAAAACCTAAATTTCGGCTATAAGAATCAACCGCTTATAAGAATCAAAAACAGTTGTAACAAACGTGATTCTTATAAGCGGAAATCACTGTATATATATATATATATATATATACACTCAAGAGCCAAAACATTATGACCACCTGTCAATAACGAGTTGGCCTACCTTTGGCGCGCAACACAGTTTCAACCCGCCTTGGCATGGATGCCACAAGTCCTTCGTAGATGGCCGGAAACAGATTGTACCAGATGTTTAAGCAACGATCACGCCAATCCGAGATATTGCGAATTGGTGGTCTTTGAACTCTGAGCTGCCGTCCCATGACATCCCAAATGTGTTCTATCGGATTGAGATCTGGTGAGTTAGGCGGCCAGGACATTAACTGGAATTCAGCATCATGTTCCTGGAACCACTCCAACACAAATTTAGCCTTGTGACACTGGGCGTTGTCCTGTTGGAACATTCCATTTCCAGCTGGAAAAACAGAGGCCATGTAAGGGTGCAACTGGTCCGCAATGATGTTCAAATACCTTGTAGCATTCATGGTCTGCTCTACCACAACCACGGGTCCCAGAGACGCCCAAGAGAACTTCCCCGAAAGCATAATACCGCCACCACCGGCCTGTGTATGACCAACTGTACATTGAGGGAACAACAGTTTGCCTGGAAGACGGCGTATCCTGACACGGCCATCGGCGTGATGAATGACAAACCGTGATTCATCTGACCAGGCAACTCTCTCCCACTGATCCATGGACCAGTCGCGATGTTTCCGGGCCCAGCGCAGGCGCAGTTGGTGATGACGCTCGGTCAGCAAAGGCACACGAGTGGGACGTTTGCTGCGTAGCCCCATATCCAACATTGTCCGCTGAACAGTGTGCTGCGATACTATTCTACTTGGCCCTGCATTGTATTGGGCTGTCAGCTGAGCCACTGTCTGGCTCCGGTTTTGCTTCACCATGCGAGACACTCTCCGACGACCTTTTTCTTTGATAGCGTGTGGACGTCCAACACCATGTTGTCTAGTGTTGGTTTCACCGTCATTCATCCACTTTGCATAAGTACTAACAACTGTAGGTCGCGAACAACCCACGAGTCGTGCAGTTTCGGAAATACTTGTTCCGAGCCATTACAATCTGCCGTCTATCAATGTCGCTTAGATCCGCAGCCTTTCCCATCACTCACAGAAGTAAGTGAAAGAATGATTCTTCAGACTCTCCAGCAGCAGTTAAATACCACTTCCACCTGATCACGTGACTTCCACGTCATCCAGACGAATTCATTGCAAAATGTAGGGGTGGTCATAATGTTTTGGCTCTTGAGTGGAAATTCTTGGAATTTCGAGTTTCTATACCTATAACCGTAACCGTGAGCGTCATTATGTTGTCGTTCTCTGAATCTCGAGCTCATACCTCTGCATAACTATATCTGAAATCTCATCTCGATAGGTTGAACGGAACAGCCGCTAGAAGTCCATATATCGAGAAAGTTTCTTTATGACAACCCAGTATATATATATATATATATATATGTGTGTGTACTAGCTGAAAACCCGCACTTTGCTACGGAGAACATTCAAATTGAATACAATGGTCAATGTATGCAATTAATGACAAAAAAAATAAATGTATATATATATATATATATATATATATATATATATATATATATATATATATATATATATATATATATATGTATGTATAAGAAATACGACGATAAATTATATACAATTGATGTAAAAAAAAAGAAAAAAAAACAGAAAAATATATTTATAAAAAATCGCAAGTGATATTTTTATAGAAAAAATGTAGAAAAAAATATTCAAATTAAATCTAATAGGACATACTAAAGAATATAGTATAGTTTATATAGTACAGTCTGAGGAACATATCTTATACAGTATTTTAATATTTTTTTGGATAATGTCCAATCGTCTGCCGCATTAGCAACGGAAAAATATTTTTTGTCTATTTTATTGTTATGGACGTGACAATAAATTTATTTAAAGTACCAGAAAATAAATCACGTGATAAGCATTTAATAAATCAAATTCTAAAATTTAATCTTTAAAAATTCACCAAAAACCATAAAATGGAGATCAAGATTCGAAAAAGATTTCATTTTAAAGAAATTAAAGGAATTTTTATGATTTTTCTCGTGATATAAATTTCCTAACTCTCCAATTATTATCTTAAATGCAAACTTAAAAAATAGTTGCTAAAACAGCTTAAAAATTTAATTTAAAAAAATCGAAGAAGAATTTTTCAAAAATACTTCTTATTGCACCCCTACACTATAAGAAGAATCGCCATGCAAAATTTCAGTCCTTTAGTGTGTATATATATATATATATGTGTGTGTATATATATATATATATATATATATATATAGCCCAGTTCTGTACCTCTGGAATGCTTCCGGAGCGACCGCTTCATAAATTTATCAGCCTATGGTATCCATTTTATTTTATGAGTTAGGCTTATCAAGTTAAAAGTAAAGTTAAAAAAGATTATTTGCTATCTAAACCCAAATAATTTATTAGAAACAACGTAATATAGACACAAATCAACTTTATTTCGATTTTTAGACGGCTGTAATAAACGGTTATGACAATTTCAAAACAGCTCGCAACCGTTTAAAATTGTTCTCAGCATAAAATATCTTTTCATTGTAACGCATTTTTGTTGTGATATTTATATTCATTTGAGAATTATCTCTTTTCCGCCACATTTCGAATTATCATAGTGTTTCATTTAAATTAATAATTAGTATCTATCCTAATAATAGCACAGATCTATCTATCTAGAACTCTTCAGGAGGGACCGCTTCATAAATATATTGCCGCATTTTCCATTTCTTGAGAGTGAACCGGTGGCTGTGAGGTAGCGATTTTACTTTCTTAGCGCTCGGTAATTAGTTCGAATCCCGCCGGTCACGGCTGCGTTTTATTTATTTAATTTGAATCTCCTTTCTGGAAATTTCCAGAATATTCCAGTATATGTAAATTGAATAAATTTGAATGTTCTGTTAGGTTATATAAGTTGCTGCACTTCATTACTTCCAATAAAATTTCAAAACTCACCTCTGTGTATTTAACCGTCTTGTCAGTTTTCACGTGGCAATATCAGGCTATGGCATCCATTTTGTTTTATGAGTTAGGCTTAACAAGTTAAAAGTAAATTTAAAAAAAGATTATTTGCTATCAAACTCAAATAATTTATTAGAAACAACGTAATATAGACACAAAGCAACTTTATTTCGATTTATAGACGGTTGTAATAAACGGTTATGACAATTTCAAAACAGCTCGCCAACGTTTAAAACTGTTCTCAGCATAAAATATCCTTTCATTGTAACTCATTTTCGATGTGAAATTTATATTCATTAGAAAATTATCTCTTTTCGCCACCTTTCGAATTATCATAGTGTTTCATTTAAATTAATAAGAAGTATTCATTTTATGTACTCACAACTTGAAAATGTAAACACGAGAGAGTCATTCTTTCACCGTGATTCATTCATCGTCGTTAATTTAAGAAAAATTGAATCAGAGAATATTTTTCACAGTAAAACAGTTTTTCATTATATTATTCTTTTAATATCGTTATTTATATTTTAACGATATAATATATGCATTTTAACCAGATATTACAATAATGTCAAATTTAGTATTTTCGGAAAGTTGCAACCTCGAGGCATGCATAGTGATATGTAAAAACCCGTACTTCGCTACGGAGTACATTCAAATTAAATACAATGGTCAATGTATACAATTAATGCAAAAAATAAAAAATAAAGAAAAGAATCGTAACGGATATTTTTATAGACGATATAATGTAGAAGAATTGGATAATGTCCAATCGTCTTCCACATTAGAAAAAAAAATATATTTATTTTGACAATTTATATCGTTGTTATGTATGTGGAGATAAATTAATTTAAAGTATCAAAAAGAAAGAAACCACGTGATAAGCATTTAATAAATTAAATTCTTAAAATAAATCTTTAAAAAATCCCCAAAAATCGGAAAATAGAGGTAAAGATTAGAAAAAGATTTCGTTTTAAAGGAAATTTTATGATCTTTCTTGTGATATAAATTTTATCACCCTCCAATTATTATTTTAAGTATTAAATAATTAAAATGTGTATAGTTTAAATAAATGAAATTAGAGAAGCTCTTAAGTATACAAATACTATCGACTTTGCAGATGTAAATTGATAAAAATTAAAATTAACACGTCATTTTTGACTGGCTAACCACTAGTATATATATATATATATATATATATATATATATATATATATATATATATATATATATATATATATATATATATATATACAGGGGAGGACGCTCGTTAATTCGAACTCGGTTAAATCGAACTTTCGGTTAATTCGAACGAAATATTTGACAAATTAATTTTTTTTCCTCGTTTAACGGAGAAAATGCACGTTGTAGTTATTATTTTGTGTGTCAAAATCATCTGTAATTATTTTCTGTGTAAAGAGGCACAGGCCTGCAATCCTAGAGTATTGCATTTCCGCTAAACGTTAGTGGCTATTGTATTTTTGTTTACATTGTGGTGAAAATTACGACATTACTCTACTGACAGCTATAAATGATCTATACGCCGCATGCGATGATGTTAAAAAAAGCACAATTAGTAATTGCTTTCGTCATGCTAAATTCATGCACGCCGAAGAGAACAATCATATCGAAGAATGTGACGATATTGATACAGATTTTCCTGAATTCAAAAAAATTTACGGTGATAACGTTACTTTTTCTGAATATGTAAGGACAGATGAAGACATGAAAGTCTGTTGAAAACTGAGCGATTATGACATAATAAAAACTATCCGAGAAGATGAAATAGAAGAGACATTATCGAAATTATATGAGAATGCAGAGACTGTTAAGCGTCCTAATGACAAAGTCATAATGGACTCTATTAAAACTCTGAAAGCATTTATTGAGATAGAACCTTCCTCTGAAAGTGAATTGAAATGTTTACTTCAAATCAAGAAGCTGGCTGAACAATGTAAACATCATAAACCAAACCAAACATCCATTTTACAGTTTTTCCCAAAAGTGTAATTCATATTGTTAATTAAAGTTTACTTTCTGCTGCATATCTTCTTCTTCATTTTACGATTAAGGTAAATCTGTATTGCTTTTTAATATGTTTAATTTTAGATAACATAGTATAATATGTATTCTGGGGTTATACACACTAGGAGATTTTTCTTCTTCAGTGATACACTTTTAAAGTTATACATTTTCTCTTAACATCGGATAATTCGAACTTTTGTCTGAGAACCTTTGAGTTCGAATTAACGAGCGTGCAATATATATATATATATATATATATATATATATATATATATATATATTATATAATATTATTATATCTATTATGTATATAATATATATATATATATATATTATATATATATATATATATATATTATATATATATTATATATGTATATATATAATATAGATATATATACCTACTACATATATATATATATATATATATATATATACATACATATATATATATATGCAAAGTATAGCGCATACACACGCATATAAATGGTAAATATGTCCCTTTTTAACCGAATAAAAACACATTCACATACAAAGTGTTACTTCTAATACGGCGCATTTGATATTATTTCTGCAAGAAATAACTGTAACAAAACTGGTTAATGAAATGATTTAAGAATTCGGCAGGGAATTACCTTTCCTCGGAAGCCTCAGTGACATATTTCCCATACTGTTAAAGCCGACTTTACATACAAGTAAGTAGTTCTGAAAGTGTCGTGGGAGAAATGTTTTATGAACATATTCAGCGTAAAGAAGAAATATTCTTAGCATTAGTCTTGAATATTTATGTTTTAAACGTGATAAATTTCGCGATACAAAAGAATGGAATAAAAGCGAATAATATACCTCCTGAAGTAATCTCATAACATATTTCACGTTTATACATATTAACTATAAACGTTTCTAACGCTTAAAATATGAATGGTGCGAGAATAAATATAATACAGCACATTAGAGATAGGAAAGATGGTCATTATTCTTCTCGCATACACTGAACTCTGAATTTGAAAACATTTGAATTTTCGAGAAAAAAATATTTACGAAAACATGCGTTAAAAATGCATATTAATTTTGTCTAAGATGTACATTTATTCTTTATATATATATATATATATTTATATATATATATATATATATATATATACAGTGGTGCCTCCGAAAAGCGGACAGTCATGGGACCAAAACTTTTGCCCATTTTTAGGAGGTGCCCGCTATTCGAGAAGAGGGACAACCTTTTTATAAAAAAGGTTTTTGCACTTCTGTGCTTTGTTAGTCCCTCCGAATCTTCATTGTTCAGAAAGAACTATTTTAATTGTTCGCTGTATTTCAGTGCTTCCGATTAATCTTTGATTTTGCAGTCTTCCACTGGCAATTCCTTATCATCATTCTCAGAAAGGGCCAGTACTACAGTGGTGTCCCGATGAATGAAATTAGAAACATGCAGGTTTTCTTTCTCAATGGATAAATCGTCGTTGACGTAGTGTTCAACGCTGACATTTGATTCCAAATTGGCTAATAGGTCCGGAAGTTCTTTTTCTCTTTTTTCAGTAGTACTGTCAGTTGCAACTTCGCTTGTACTCAAAATCCCGCCTTCTTAAAACATTTTAGAACGCACCAGTTTCCACCTTTCTAAGAGCTGACGTAGTCCAGGAAATTGCATCCAAAACAGATACCGATTTTGCCAACACTTCGCTGGATTTGCAGTATATAATGCGTGAAAGCACATGTCTCAGAAGCAGCTTTTTGTATCGTACTTTAAAGCTGCGGATAATTCCCTGATCAAGTGGCTGTTTCATCAAAGTGGTGTTAGGAAGAAAGAAAACTAAATTAACATTTTTGAGCTTTAAATCATCAGGGTGGGAAGTATCACTGTCCATAAACAGAATGATTTTTCTCTTTTTTTTTTTCATTTTGTTGTCCGACTCCATCAACCAATCGCTCATTATCACAGTGGTCATCTACGCTTTCTTATTTGACTTCCACGGAATACTAAGTTTTCGTACATCAATGTTCTTG
The DNA here is from genome assembly GCA_907164885.2 of Dolomedes plantarius. Taxonomy (NCBI): domain Eukaryota; kingdom Metazoa; phylum Arthropoda; class Arachnida; order Araneae; family Dolomedidae; genus Dolomedes; species Dolomedes plantarius. The sequence continues at coordinate 166,600,442 of OU015493.1, forward strand.
AAACATCTACGCTTCTAAGCTTTTTCAATAACAACTAGAGTGTGAAAGTCTCCCAGCCTTGTTGCAACACAGAAAAAGAGTGAGCCGCTCTTTTGAAAATTTCCCGCCACTACATTTTCCACCCTTAAAGCATAAGGTATTTTCCTTAAGGACGCGGTAAAAGAGGCCAGTATCATCGGCATTGAAAATGTCTCTGGCATCGTCTCTGTCATCATATTTTCTTCGCCACAAATTTGCTTAAAAGATATGTTTTGACGTGTCCGGGATTTTTTCAGCCATCCATTTGAGGTCTTAAAAGTATCTAATCCCAAACTTTCACCGACTTCTCTGGCTTTTTCTTGGAACAAAACACCAGGGATGTTCTTTGCCCGAGCAGAAGGGAACCATTTCATCAACGCTCCGTCAATTTCACTTGTTTCTGTCTTACGAAACTTTAAAATTTTCGATTGAATTCAGGGCCCACATTTTTCGAATTCCCTCGTCATCCTTCAAAAGTTCACTAATCTGCGTTTTACCAACGTGGAAACGTTTGGAAAGTCTACGAACGCTCAGCTTTTCCTTTTCAGCAACTTCCAAAACGTCAAATTTTTCTTTCAAATTCAATTTCTTCCTTTTCGACGTCATCTTAACACGATCTGAATCGGTTTGCACTGTCACACTAAAGTGAATAGACAAATAGAGTTTAAGCCTCGCCAGTGACCAACGACCAAGTCCTCTAAACAGGTTTCGCGTCTCTAAATTCCAATAAACACTTGAGTTTTGGGAGAATAGGGAGAAAGAAAGGGTGAAGGGGGCAGATGAATGCCATTGTACAAATTTAGGGTCAAATTTCATTGTGTCAAGCACGGAAGGGAGGAGACGGGAAAAGTCCGTTGTAAAGACGCATAAGCATATATTTTTAGCTTGCTTTTTGGAATAATTTTGAAATGTTTGCCAAAATAATTGAAAGTTTATCAAAAATACCTATCCGCTATTTGGAGTGTCCGTTAAGGGATGATATATATATATATATATATATATATATATATATGTAATATAATCATTACATATCGTTCTTAAAAGGCAACCTGAAAAGGAAAACTAGCTCAAATTTACATGGCTGGAGCTAGACTCAGCCTGAAAGGAATTAGAATTTTGAAGCAGTCGTGTCGAATAGTTTTATTAGAGCGATAGTAACATCTGTCCATCTCAGAAGACAGCTCGGAGCGAAGTGTAATATCACCTTTCAACCTTACGCGCTAGAAGCGAGGTACATGTGCTGTTGTTTTTAAATGTCAGCGGAATTTGGGGCTGGCGATGCGAACCGACGCCTTTCTCGAGACGTATACACATGTAGAAATGCAACGTTTACTGTTTTATGGGAAGTCCTGTTGCTATGGGTTTTTAAAGCGTTAAAGTAATGTTACTGGGGATTGGATTCAGGAAAGGGGATTTAAATGATAGAATGGAGGGCCTAATATTTAATTTATTACATATATATATATATATATATATATATATATATATATATATATATATGTGTGTGTGTGTGTGTGTGTGTGTGTGTGTGTTTTGGTTGGAGTTCAATTAAAAAGATAAAAATTATTTCAGGGCGAACACATGCCTAAAGGGACTGGAATGCACTGTAAATAGTCTACTAATAAAACATGTAATTCTTTACACTGATAAAAAAATCCAGACTTTTTAAATTTCCACTATAAAATGTTATTCTAATACTTTAAATATAATGTATAATCTTTCTAAAGAACGCTTTACGATGTTCAGATATAATTTAATATCATAAGATCAAACGTAAGCCAGTTGCCTATTGTAGAAATGATCACAATGTTATTATAGCAATTTTAAGCGTTAAAATCCGAGAACAAGCCGTAGAAATGTTTACTTAAGACAAATTGAGAACGGATTCTAGCTTCAGCCGTAACAGCATTATTTCCTAAAAATGCATCTGAAAACGGCTTGAATAATATATATCAGTTGCTTTTCATAAACATTCGGAGAAAATATTTAAGTTCTGATATTCCCTGGAGCAAATAAATTCGCAGAATCCTATCCGTATGATTGCGAAGTCATTTTGAAACAGACCTAGCATATGAATTCAGTGGAAATGAAAACGTGAAACTAAAATGTTTAAAATGAGACTGCATGGAATCGGAAACTCCCTGATGCTAGAGGATAGTGAGTTTTTACTTTATTTAAAATCAATAACTGAAAATGTCGGAACATTAGAGACTTACGATAAAAAGAGACTTAATTAAAAGTTGCCGCAGACGACATTTTTGTTGAAATATTTAAGCTCTAGAAATTATTTCTATTTACCTTGGAGTATGGATGTATGTTCTTAATTCAGTTCAAACTTAATATGGAATGATGTAGTGATTAGAGCTCATTTTACGTGAATTAATGTAAACATTTACTTTGTTATTACATTTTCCATTATATTTTTCGCTAAATTAAATTATAAAGTTCTTTTCTATTAATTCATATGAACCTGTACATTGCTAAAAAGGAAATTTCTAAGACCAAATTTATACTCTTTGTTGAATGAACATATGCTAGAAAGTTGGTACGGTAAAAGTGGTCGGGTAGTTACACAAAATTAGCCCTCTAACGGTACGGTGCGGAGCGGATCCTACCCAAGGGTCTGTCTTTCCCCTCCCGCACTCCCCCCTCTCATTGCAAGATATCGAGTTGACAAGGAACCCTACCAGATAGACCTACTAGACCACCCTAATAGCTATAGAAATAAGTAAATACGAGTGTATTTGTTAAAAAACATTATTCATGATCACTAGTCATTTTAAAATTTTTTATTTCCGATTTTTAATTTTTTTCTTTCGATTTTGAAAGCCAAAAATGTCAGTATATATTAATATTTTTACATTCTTGTTCTCAGAAAGTTGGTTTCACCAACTTCTAAACCTAGGTAGACTAAATAACATATTAGACCTAATATATACAACATTCTATGCAAATAACAAAGAGATTTTCTTTGTTTCATAAACTTACAATTCGTTGGCATTTTTTCTACAAAAAGTTTCATATTTCATGTAAAATACACTCATGGACAAAAAAATTAGCGCACCAAGAAGGAGTCGTCAAAATGAAACGAAATTTTTCATACCTAATGACTACTTTGATATAAGTAAATGATAAGAAAATCAACGAAAAAGGATAATTTATTTCAGAGAAAAAGGCAAAAGAACGGAGGAGTTAATACTTCGTTGGACCCCCTCTAGCGCAAATGCACGATGCGATACGATCGGGCATTGAGTCATACAAGTTCTGCATGATGTCTTGAGACATTTCGTTCCATATTTGCTGTAACCTTGCCTCTAGTTCGTTCAAACTCGTGGGATGCCTAACTCGCCGTCCCAAATGATCCCAGATATGCTCGATTGGAGACAAATCTGGGGATCGGGTAGGCAAGGAAGGGTGATAACAGTGCGGAGACAGTCTTGTGACACCCTTGCCGCATGAGGCCGAGCATTGTCTTGTTGAAAAATGGCTCCTGGGAGCCGTTGCATGAGTGGCAACACATGTGGTTGCAGGATTTCATGAACATACCGCTGGGCTGTCATGGTGCCACGGAACAATACTAGGGGTGACCGTGTATTGTAGGCAATGGCACCCCATACCATCACACCAGCTGTGGGAGCGATGTGTCGCTGTACAGCAAAGGCAGGATTGAAGCGTTCACCACGGGCTCTCCACACACGAACACGATTGTCATCACTGCCGAGATTGAATCTGGATTCGTCGCTAAAGACGACCTGGTTCCATTCCGCTGCAGTCCAGTTTCCTCGTGCGCGGCAAAACTCCAAACGGAGGCGTCGATGGGTGGGCTTCAAGGGCAGCACACGTAATGGGCGCCGCGATACCAACTGTCCTTCAGCCAGGCTCCTTCGTATGGTTCGAGAAGACACAGAGTCCCCTAGTGTAGGTGCTACCTGTGCCTGGATGGCGGCCGATGAAGCAGTTGGCTGTACGCGTGCATTTCTTACGATGTGGCGGTCTTCTCGACGACTGGTCTGTCGAGAGCGTCCTGAGCCTGGTCTTCGTGTACATGACATCTTTCGGGTCCACTGGTCCCAACACCTCCTCACAACACAATCAGAGCGGCCTAATTGACGAGCTACTTGCCTAGCTGACCACCCAGCTTCCATCATCCCGACGATTCTCCCCCTCTCAAACTGCGACAACTGCTTATATTGTCTTCGAACACGGCGTAATGGCATGTCTATCTCAGCTCTTCTTCTGTAAATGATTCAGCACACTCAAACAAGCTTTGGTTACCTGTTTTATACTCCACAGTGTACGATGTTCAACGCCCTCTACCGGCTATACGTAATGCGCAATCACGGTGCATTTCTAATCATTTGCATATCTCCCCGACATGTACCTTCATTGCAAGTTTCGTTACGATCCCGCAATTATTTCTTGGTGCGCTAATTTTTTTGTCCATGAGTGCATTATCAATAAATGTTACTAAACAACAAAATTCCTTATTGTGTACTTATTTCTACCAAAATCCTCATCAAAAATGAGATCGGGTCAGATCCAACCAGACCGTATCATCTATTTTGTCTCAAATCACTGTAACTTTTGAGGGTTAAGACATTGTACAATGTAAAATATATGCTTTCCGGACTTGAACTCTAGGCATTCTAAAATCCACTGAACACGAAATGACAGCTGTCTAACGTTGCATTGTGACGCATTATAAGTAAACAGCACGCACCAAAATTGATTGCTCATAATATATTCATTGGATAGATGGAAGACCGAGCAAATTCAGAAATAAAATATGCAAAGTAAGGTTGCTCAAACTGACAGATGTAAGTGGAGGTCTTTAAAATGATATTAAAAGCAAACCAGGCAATGTCGATTCCCTCGCTGGCGAATTTCAGTAAATATTTTGTCCAACACTTTCCGTATAGTAACTGTCCGCTTAGTTTTGTATAACTTAGTGGTATTTAGGGAAACTAGGTATTGACAACCTCTAAAGACACACGCCACGCTATTTATTACCTCTCAAAAATGCAAAGGGCGTTTAAGATAAGTGCGAGGCCCATGCTTGTAGCATTAAGGATGACTGAATGTGTATCGTGTTTAGTTGATTGATTATGAACTGTAATATTCCATACTGGTACCGTTAACGGAATAAGAGGCATCCTGCTGAACTTTTATTATGTTTATTACATATTATTCCAGCTTTTCAAGTTTAATAGAGGCTCAATAGATGCAATTTTTCCGTGAAGGAAACCCTAAATATTTGTTAATTCACTCTTAATGAGTCTAAAGTGTAACTCTAAATTCTGGAGAGTTTGCTCTTATTAGATGTGAGGTGGTAATGTGAAGAGGTCAGTTGTCTCTCCCGGCGTGGAATATGCACTTGTCACGACATGCGCAAGTAGGATTGATCGCTTGAAAATTATGTCCAAATGTTCGAATGTTTAGCTGAAATATCTTATCCAACTAATCGCGTTTGTCATGTTCTGGATGAGTAAAGTTGAAACTGAACACAAAGGGCAGATTTCACTCACATCTGCGGTAGCATTTTCATCATAGAAATTACCGTGCAATACACACACACAAATAATTAATATATATATATATATATGTGTGTGTGTGTGTGTGTATGTAAGTAAGTGAAATATCCCCATTACATCACGTCCTTAAATTATAACCTGAAAGGGGAAACTAGCTCATATTTACATGGCTGGAGCTAGACTCAGCCTGAAAGGAATTCAAATTAAATTTAAATGCAATCGGGACAAACTTCTTAGTACATCGTAATATTAGAGAGAAAATACATCCGTTCATTCCAGAAAAATGGCTCGGAGTAATATCACCTTTCAACATTAAATTTAGGAAAGGAAGTTAAATGCTAGAATGGAGGGCATAATATTTAAGATATTTCATATATATATATATATATATATATATATATATATATATATATATATATATATATATATTTTCGAATATTTAGTGAGTATATGTTTACTAGGTTATAGAGATTTGTAATTTATATAAGAAGTTTCAAGTATTATTGTATTACTGAAATATCATATGCAAAGTAATTTAATATATGCTTTTGGGTGTTTTTTTAAAAATTACTTTTAATTTTAAGGAAAATGAATATCTTTAAAGGAGGGTATAAACACGAATAAATATCAAAAATTTATTCGTGTATCAGGATAATTTTTACAATTTGCATATCACATAAATTATTTAACTGAACTCTATTCCCTTCAGTGAATCACATTTGTGACTCGTATTACAAATTGGAAAGATAAATTCAGCATCCAATTATTAAAATCGTTTACCCGTCTAGTACATACACAAACAAAAAAAACTTCGTAATCAAATGAAAGATTTAAGTTTGCTTCTGTTAGTTTACATACATTCACGTCTACTTTTAAAATTTAAAATACGAAAGCCGTTACATATGCAAGGGAAATTAATTCTATCATACTCTTATAAATATCGCTACCCATAAATAATTTAGCCATTATTATTATTATTTTTTGCGGCATTCGTTGAGGAACAGTGAAGGCAAATTTGAAAATTTGTAGATGTCCAATAATAAAATATTGAAATGAATGTTCTTTATTTTTTAATTTTTCCTGAAGTACGAATGAATAATTGAATTCTCGATTAATATTTAATGATAGATATATTGAAAAACATCAACATTAAAACCAAAGTAATTCATTTATTTGCGTTATAGGAGCTTAATTTTAATAATTGTCACTGGCGTTTCCTTTTTTTATGTAATACTGGATTACATCTTAATAGAGAAATTTCCTTTCTGCATTGATACTACCTATATACATTATCTCTCTTAAAATATTATTGTTACACATTGTAAGGACTTTGCCTAAAATAAAGACTCTCACCCTACTTAGTAATTTCACGCATTTATTGCATTATAGGTTAAATAAGGCTATTTACATATTATAAAATAATTCATAAAATTCACGGGTTCCGGAATACGACGAGGAGTGTCAGGCGATACGGCAGCGTATTCGCTTTAGCTCTCTGTCGTCTCTGGACGCAGTCGCTAACGAGGTACTTTCATCTCTCCGTCACTAAGTCACTAACTGACTCTAGGACCATAGGACCGTAGGAAGATGTGATGAACTGCGTTTCCAAGGTCACGCCTTCAAAAGCAGATATTTCTGCAAGTAGCATCGTAGAGCGAGAGTTCGCCGATGTGAAAAATGGAGTGAGCTGATTGGTCGGCACCAGGATTCTTTAGTTTGCTTCACGAAAGTGAAGCAGCTTCGAGTTCGGTCAGTACTTAGGTAGGTGAAAACTGGCTGTCTGTAATCTGGATTTCTATTGGCAGGTAGGAGAAGGAGGAAATAAAGTGATTGGCTAGTGATTCTACCGTTTAACTACCGGTAACTTATATACACCTCGGTTGGAGCTTCCGCCTTCCTGCTTTATGCAATTACGCTTCAAGTAGGGCGACCCTCCGATCGGAAACTTCCTTTGTAGCTAGTGAATTGTCACACTCGCAGCATTACCACTTAGAGGTGCCAATCTGTCTGGGCTCGACAATGGTGCATTCCAGGGGTCCCCAACCCTATGCCAGCGGGCACCATAGCGCTCGCCGATCGTTTTGCGTGTACCCGTCGCTGTGCGACCACGATAAAAATATTTAATTTTTCAATAAATTGCTATATAAAAGTTTTCTCATTTTTAATGATTAACCACGCAAAAGTAGAAATGGCGTCCAACACAGATAAAAGCACAAAACGTAATGTGACTGATCTCTTTTCCACCTCGCGCCAAATCTTTCTCTACCTAATTTCCCATACCTAAAATGAAATTAACCGGTCCGTTTCTATGGTTGACGTCACAACACAGACATTAGTCTGGAGCTCATCTCGAGAGAGCTAGTAGTGTGGTTTATGCTGTGAGATAAACGGTCCTTCGACGTATCTACTTCATTATTTATTCATACATACATGCTCATATATTTTGTATACTGTATTTCCTCCTTCTTTGTTTTTAAATACTTCCTTATTTTTACCCCAAAATGAATGGATCAAGTAAACGACAACGGACCTATAATTTTAATACTGAATGGGAGGATTCATATTGCTTCGTCAATTTAAAATACAAATGCATTTGTCTGTTGTGTGGAAATAGCGTCGAGGTGCTGAAAAAACATAATGTTGAGTGTCATTTCCTGACTATTCATGCTACTTTTAATACGAACTATCCACTTAAATCTGAAATAAGAAAAATGAAAATAGATCAGCTAAAATCGAATCTATCCGCTCAACGGTCAGTTTTCCCTAGGCCTCTGTTAAGATCCAAAAATGCCACTATTGCTTCTTTAAAAATTTCTCGCTTACTCTCAAAGAAGAAAAAGCCTTTCCAGGATGGTGAGTTGTTAAAAGAAGCATTTCTTACTGGCGTCGATTGCTTATTCGAGGAATTTTACAACAAACGTGAGATCATATCAGCAATACAAGACTTACAGTTGTCAGATAACACCGTTTCAGGAAGAATACAAGCCATTCCAAAGGACATACAAACTCAGTTAAAGATTGATTTGGAAATATGTGAGTGGTTCTCACTACAATTGACGAGTCTACAGACATATCAGACACAAAACAGTTATGGTGAGAATGGTATTTAGTGACTTTACTGTAAAAGAAGGTGTACTAAAAATATTACCCATAAGAGGACGAACAACAGGTGAGGATATATATATAAAATATTTATCACATATGTAAAGTCGATAGATACGCCTCTGCAGAAGCTGTCTGCGATAACCACTGATGGGGCACAAACAATGGTTGGTAATGTCAATGGATTTATTACCCTCTGCATAAAAGATGAATCATTTCCAAACTTTATATCGTATCACTGTATTATCCATCAGGAAGTTTTATGTGGTAGAATACTACCCATCGGACACGTCATGAAAATAATTACAAAAATAGTCAACTTAATTGTTGCAGTTCCTTTGCAACACCGCCTTTTTAAGGCCCTATTAGAAAATCCTAAATATCCTGATCTCATTCTGCATACTGAAGTACGTTGGCTCAGTAAAAGAAAAGTTCTTGCTAGATTTGTAAATTTAATTAAAATAAAAAAATTATCTCACTGCCCCAAATCAAAATTTTTTGAACTAACAGACCCTCGTTAGCTAGCGGATTTGGCTTTTTTAACAGATATAATGGAAAAACCAAATTATTTAAACTTGGAGCTGCAGGGAAAGGACAAACGTATAACTACAATGATAGCATCTATTAATTCGTTTAAAGCTAAACTGGCTTTGTGGACATCACATTTGAAGATGAAGTCCCTTGTGCTTTTTCCAAATATGAAAAATTGATAGGCGACGGGGAAACTGACTTATCAACATGTGTTATCAACCTTCAATTACTTCAAGACCAGTTTGAAAAGCGCTTTCACCAGTTTAATATCATCGAACTAATGGTCACCTTTTTTGTTAATCCTTTTACTTACAAAGTAAATGTAACCGAACTAGCTATATACATTTCAGAGCTTGTTCTAGTAAGGACAGAAGAACTAAAGATAGAAATTTTGGATCTTCAGAACGACATTGTCCTAAAATCCATTTATCAGATGAGAACTTCTGGAATGTGGTTCACAGAAACACATTTCCTTTCTTGAAAAGAGCAGAATATAAAATAAAATCGTTTTTCGGTTCCACATACTTGTGTGAATCATTGTTTTCGACAATGAATATCATAAAATCAAAGTACAGATCGCGACTTACAGATAAACACCTTGAACGATTGCTTACGCCCGAGCGCGAGCAGGAATATCATCAAACTCTCCTAAAGTACGAAGCCATGGTCAATGAAATGCAATGCCAAAAATCACATCGACCTTGAGATTTATATATTTATAAAGAATTTTTATACTTTGTAGACTTTGTATTCATTATTTAGTTAACATTTATTTTACACAAGAATATTAACAATAATTTTTTTATGTTAAATAATATTTGTGGAATTAATTTTTTTTCTACATTATGTGTATGTATTATTAACTATGTCCAACTATAAATTCACCTTGAAAACAAAATGGTGCCCGTCGTCCTTATCGGTATTCTAGAATGTGCTCTTATGTACAAAAAGGTTGGGGACCCCTGGTCTATTCTATTGAACCAATTCTGTGCGCTTAGAGTGATCTCCCTCACACCGCATTTACACATGGCGATAGCGGCGAGTCAAATTGCGGGGGAGCCGAATGTAGAAACGGTGTTCTCGCCGTTTCTCCTCGCCAATCGTGGCGCTCGCTTCGGGAGCGGCATCCCTGGCACGAGTCAAAGGGGCGAATGGCGCCAGATGTCAGTCAGTCTTCACACATTCGCTTTTCAACGGGCTACTACGTACGGACGACTGGCTGACGCAAGGACAAATGACAACAAGAGGCGCAAATGTGAGAACGGTCATTCGCGTCGATGCAGAAGCGTGACTAATATCTCACGAATGTCTTGCAGGTGGTGCTATCGCGAATGTGTAAATGCGGCATTAGAAGTGCCACAGGCGAAACTAATCAGTACGCATCACTCCGTCTGGACTGTTGTTCGCAAGCGCCACCCGGTCACCTTTCGGCAAGCTGAGATAAAGCCATTATAAGCGTGACCGCTCCCTGGGTGGATCTTTTCTTATATTCCCACGTGTTAGGGTGTTCAACGTCGCTACAACATGAACTGATTTTTTGTTAGAATGAAAAAGAGGTGAAAATGTCACGCAATTGAATGCAAAATTAAATCATTTGGCAGTTTATTTATTTATAAACTTTGAAAGATTGGCGATGAAAACTGCTGTATAAAATAGGTATTGGTTGCTTCCAAAGGGCAATTCTAGATGTACTATCCCGAAATGTCTGCAATAGTAAGTATTTTGCACGCTATGAAGTAGGGTAAAGAAGCTTTTTTATGAACTTGTAAAATTTGAAAGAAAACCAGTGAAGATTTAGGAACACTATACGAAAGTTTTCCACTGATTTCTTTCTTTTTTTGAATACTAAAAAAGCAGAGGACAGTGACAACTACTACATAAATACAGGAAAAGTTTAGACCTCTATTGTGAATTAGTGCTAATACATTTAGAGTTAGTTACTTTGACTACTACTGTTCGTATGGAAATGGTAGATTTTAAACATCTATGGATAGTTGTCGGATTTTTATACCTTCACAGGAAAACGTAATAGAATTTTCAGAGTTTTAAATACCAATGTACTTTGCATGACATTTTCAGGTAGATAAGTGCTGAGAATAAAATAATATTCTGCATCAAATCTAACTGTTTAGGGATTTTTAAATAATCAAGATTAAGTAAAATTAGAAAAAGATTATTAATAATGTAACAACCAACACCAACACACACACACACACACACACATATATATATATATATATATTTATTTATATATATACAGAAGATCGTTTGCACTTTATGGAAACGATTTTGATAGTTAAGATTTATGTATAAATGCCCTATTTTTTGCGGCGATTTGCTTCTATCCTATAGCCATGGTTGTTGACAATAGCTCTAGCTCGAATTTTCCATGAAAGTAAACTTTCTCTTAGTACTTTCATATCAGTCTTACCTCATTCCTATTGGACCGTTTTCCAAAATCCGTTCAGTGTTCTTGGATGCTGTTTTCCTAAGGCTCGTTTTAATAAATCGAAAGCGCAAAAATCCATTGGAGAAGCGTAAGGTGATTTTACAGGTGTTTAATTAAATGGGATATACTTTATTCCTGTTTTTGTGCATTCTTTGCTAAATAAGCGACAGTTGATTTAGACGTGTGACTAGAGACTTATTCCTATGAAGCTCAACTTCATCAAGGTCCTTTCCGTATAAGGCTGGAAATTCTTCTTCAAAATTTGGCTCTAAAATATTCTGCTGATAGTACAGTGAATTAATTTTCGCTTTAGTTGAGACTTTTTTAATTTTTAATTTACCGCTGTAACAAAATCCTTCAACTGTCACGAATCCCTTTGGAAACTTTTCTGTACACTGACGAAGCCATTTCGTGCGGTCATTTCCATCAATTGAGCAACAGAAAATTGATCGTTTTTTATTACAATCCCTTAAATACACCCAAGCTTCATCAAGTGTTACCAAAAATTTCCATTTTTCAGCATCTAGGTGTTTTTCATATAATTTTCTGCAATTTGTTTTTCTTTCAGCAATATGCTTTAGAAAAAGCAGATGAACTTTAGGTTTAAACAACTTTTTTAACTTCAAATTTTTATGAATGATTTTACTTATAGTGTCAGAAGACATTCCTAGTTTCGATTCAATGAAACTTTGAATCGGCGGATTTTTTTTGAGGATCAGAAACTTCACTTTCTTGATATTCACCTGCGTTTGAACAGTCTTAGGATGAGGTTTTGAGGTCATGCTTTCATTTTTACTTTCAGTTAGACTTTTTTTCCTTTCAAATTTAATATATTATAAATTAAATTTTTTCAAAATGCCATAACCGCGATTTTTACACCGCTCTATAATATTTTGATACAAACATATCTCCACGGAAAGTGCAGTTACGTAACCTTCGAGCCATCTATGAATTTTAGGAGACATTTTCAAAATAAATCTTTTATTTTACATTCCAATGAAAACAAAACAGTAGCAAATGATTATTCTGAAGCTGCCAAATTTTTTTTACTCAAAATGCAGCCGCCAAAAATAAATTACAAAATCGTTTCCATAAAGTGCGAACGACCTTCTGTATATATATATATATATATATATATATATATATATATATATATATATATTATACAGGAATATTTGCTTGTAAACATTCTACTGACACAAAAATTTAATGTATAATTTAAATTAAAGCATATGTTTTATTTTTAGGTTCATAGCTCTAATATTTTTGTCTCATTAATTTGAAACCTAGAAACCAGAATTTAGTTACATTATTTTCTGTAAGGCTATAAATAAAAACGTCTTATCTTGTTCAGTTCTTCAGCACTTGTTTGATTCTAGCACTTCATTATCTCACTCCGCGCAGATAAGAAAGATTAAATTTCAATTAATTTCATTTGAGTGAAAGAAATTCTTTCATCGAAAACTTTTTTTTTCTTTTTTGTATCGTAACAATTTTGTGAAACAAGTTTTCTCAGACTTAATATCAACTCCTTATTTTTGCTGTCTTCTTTGGATCCTTTAACAAGTGTTTAGTTAAATATTTATTTAGCTCAAATTTCGAAAATGCTTACTTGCGGTACATTTTCTTTTGATGTTTCCTGTTTTTTTTCTATTCAGCAAAGGTTCTTTTGTTGCAAAAGACATCATTATTTGTTTGGCTAAAGTTAATGGGCAAGATGTGAACTGGTCTGAAATAAATGTCCTGCAGTGATACGCCATTTTCTTAATTTCATTTATTTGCTTATTTCTTTTCAAACGTTGCGGGTTTTCAAAAACAAACACTTAAGTGGGATTTATTTAACTTATCATTGAAAAATGCAAGAAAAAAATAACTGTTGTTGTTTAACATTAAATCAATGAAATCTTTCATAACATTAAAGCCATATGCAACAGAAAACGTGACAGAAACTGTAAAAATAATAAAACAAAACTAACAGGTTCAAATAATAAACCAAAATGTTGTTTAGATATAATCTATAGTAATGTCTAGTAAAGAAATATGGGTTGTTTTAAAAGTTTTTGGTACTATATGAAATTATATAAATTACCGTGTACTTTCTTTTTCTATACCAATAAATTAATAATTTATTATACGGAAGAATTCGATTCCTAACATTTTATTACTTTTTAACTAAAAATTTGTCATTTGTATTTATATTTTTTACTTGCAAGTTAAAAATCCTGTGGTAGGAATTATTGTAGTACTTTTGTAACAAATGTTTTATTCTTAGTAATTTATCGATTGTATAAAAGCAAGTATTTCTTTCAGTTTGTGTATGGAACTGAAAGTTGGAATAAATATAAATTTACTAATGTACATCAAATCTTTGTTATTTAATTTTACAAAACAATATTTATGTTTCGTATTATGTACTAGAATCAAGGCGCCTAAAAGGAGTAACGCTTCTGTTTCCGCCTGTGAAAATCCAAACAAATTTCGAGAAATTTTTCATCACACAGAAACAGGAAATAATTTGTTAATAACTTATTATCTCCATTTTAAATGAAAACCCTTTATAAATGAAATTAATTTAACTGTTTTAATCTATATATTTTTAAGTCTCCTTTACAATATTTTATGCAAAATATAAGAGAAGTTTTTATGTACCATCACTGTACATTTTTCGCAACATAGACGAGTGTTCTTTTTTGCAAATTTTGCATTTGAATCGTTTTCCAGCTTCTGATATAAAACTATTCACGCCATCAAAACGAATATCTGTAGTCATTGGTGCTCGTGGTCCTATACAAATTGTCTGTTTCGATTTTTGTTTCTCTGTTTTCATCAACGTAATAATAATATGACGTAGGAATTCTAACTGGGGCATTTGTCCTTTCATTTCTCTAAGGATTTTCCATGCTGCTACTACAGCCCTGTTTAATGTGTTCGTAAAAAAGGCCACGACCTTTCTTTTACTTTTTATTCTTGGCCTATGAGACCTCAAAAATCTATATAGGAGGTCTACATCCCCCATGTTTCTATTGCATGTGTCAATAGCGATTTGTGTGTTTCCAATTTAAAAATTTCATTTTAGCTTTCTTTTCCTTCAATAAGTTTCTTTAAATACTTGTATCGTCCTCTGAAGTATAATTTTGTAATGGGTATTTTTATCTTCCTACGTTTTATTTTCAAATTCTGAAGATTTCTACCTCCCCACAGTGTCACTTTTAGTCTAACTTGTCCAGAAATATCCACTGTGATCTTTTCACCTAAATTATTATCTGCAATATTTTCCTCATCAGTTATTTGACCAGGATCGAGAAGCAAATAGATAATACTACTTTCATCGGAGTATTCATCAGAATCCAAAGATTGCATATAATCTAAAGCGTCTTGAATGGTCAAAAACTTTATCGCCATTTTTTAAGATAAAAAAAAAAATAAGCTTTTCTTCATGAAAATGTGTCTTGGTATCACCTGATCCTTTATTCACCACAGATATATGTAGAGAAAGACTAGCTGAAAACCCGTACTTCGCTACGGAGTACATTCAAATTAAATACAACGGTAAATGTATGCAATTAATGCCAAAAATATGTATAAATATATTTATAATAAATACAACGATCAATGTATGCAACTGATGTAAAAAAGGAAAAAATATGTTTATAAAAATGTCGTAAGGGATATTTTTATAGACAAAATAATGTAGAAGAAAATATTCAAATTAAATCTAATAGAACATACTAAAGAATATAGTACAGTTAATATAGTACAGTTGGAGGAACATATCTTTTACTGTATTATAATATTTTTTGGGATAATGTCCAATCGACTACCACATTAGCAAGAAAAAAAATATATTTTTGTCTATTTAGTTATGCACGTGACGATAAATTAATTTAAATTACCAGAAATAGAAATCACGTGATCAGCATTTAATAAATTAAGTTCTAAAAATTAATCTTTAAAAATTCACCAAAACTTAGAAAATGAAGGTATAGATTCGAAAAAGATTTCATTTTAAAGGCATTTTTATGATCTTTCTCATGATCTAAATTTTCTAACCCTCAGATTATTATTTTAAATGCAAAATCAAAAAAAGTTACTAAAACAGCTTGCAAATTTAATTTTAAAAAATCCAAGAAGAATTTTTCAAAAATCTTTCTTAGTACAACCCTACACTATAAGAAGAATCGTCATGCAAAATTTCAGCCCTTTAGGTCCAGCGGTTTGGTCTGTGCGTTGTATGTCAGTGAGTCAGTCAGTTACGGAACTGTTTTATATACATACTAGCTGAAAACCCGCGCTTCGCTACGGAGTACATTCAAATTAAATACAACGGTAAATGTATGCAATTAATGCCAAAAAAAATAAATATATATATTTATAATAAATGAGACGATCAATATATACAACTGATGTAAAAAATTATTTATATATATATATATATTTATAAAAAAATCATAAGGAATATTTATTTTTTTTTGGATAATATCCAATCGTCTGCTGCATTGGAAAGAAAAAATGTTTTTTTTTGTCTATTTAGTTGTTATTCACGTGACGATAAATTTATTGAAAGTACCAGAAAAAGAAATCACGTGATCAGCATTTAATAAATTAAATTCTAAAAATGAATCTTTAAAAATTCACCCAAAATCAGGAAATGGAGGTTAGAATTCGAAAAAAAATTCATTTTGAAGGAATTTTTATGATCTTTCTCGTGATATAAATTTTATAACCCTCAATGTATTATTTTAAATGCAAACGTAAAAAAGTTTAAAAAACAGCTTAAAAATTTAATTTAAAAAATCTAAGAAGAATTTTTGAAAAATCTTTCTTAGTGCACCCCTACACTATTAGAAGAATCGCCATGCAAAATTTCAGCCCTTTAGGTCCAGCGGTTTGGTCTGTGCGTTGTATGTGAGTCAGTCAGTGAATGAATGAATGAGTCAGTTACGGAACTGTTTTATATATATAGATAGATAATGAATCAGTAGTAAGAAACGTGCGTTCCATATGGCAGACAGGAAGTGACATCCATTAGTCAGAAGACACAAAGTTTCTCGTTTTGAGACCTTTCCAAATAAGTACTTAGAAATCAGTGTTAAAATATATCATTTGATTTCCGCTTGAAATGCAACATTTACAGTGTTATTACTATTCATTTTTCGTAAATAGCAAGTCACTCCCGTTTATATAGATTTTTTCTGAATTTTTTTGCTAATGTAAGATGAATTTATGAATTTTGCACGTATTAGCATGAATGTAAATTAAAGAAATTGTAAAGTTGTCCTTCTGAAAAAAATTCTCGGTATACTTCGTACCATTAATTTACAAATGAAAAAAACAATTCGTATATATCTTAATAAAACGTTGAGAAAAAATTATAATTGAAGTTTCCCAAAATGGGAGACTTGGAGCTTAATGGGTTAAATTAAAGTAAGATGCATTAGTCCCAAAATAAGTGAGCACTTGTTGTGTAGCAAATCGTAGTCGGTACGTTATTGAGAATGGCTAAAGAAACTAAAATATATTTAGAAGACATTAGTGATTTCTTATTTATTTGTTTAATTTAATGATATTTCAAAACCAGACCTGACGACTGGTATAAGTTTCTCTACTTACTCCTTCATAGATGGAATGGAAGAAGGAATATACGTGCTGGAATACTTATCTGAATAAACTAGATGTAGAAAATATTTTAAGGATACTTTAGTTTTTATCTTTCGTCATATAGAAATCTGCTCATTAACATGTTTTTCTATATTATACATTTTGCATTTTAACTTAAATGAAAACCAAATTCTGCCATACTTATTCATATATCTTCAAATAAAATAGTATTACCTACTTTAGTGCCATCGATATCTTTCTTATGTACCTGCTATGCAAGAGAAAAATTTCTGCATCGTTATATTAATTTTATTATATCATTTTATCTGCTGTGGAGCATATATTTTTTCTTACCGAGAAGTAACTAACTATATGTTTAACAATTATTTGTATTATACGTAACAGTGCCTGGTAAATGGCTCAGTGATATGGTACGGGTTTCAGTTTTCAAAGGTCTATAATGAGACGTATTCTATCTTTCATGGCTTGTGCGTTTCAAGATATAAGAACAAAGAAATTTTATAATTTTTTATTGTCCAGGCAACATTTTTTAAAGATTTAATTCACATTTCCCACATCTTTGTTTTTAAAAGGTAGAACTTACAGAAGTTCATTGTCAGCAACCATCTTTAACTATCTCAGTAATAATCCATTAGGAAGAATCTGACAAATGATGACAACTGCAATGGGACAATATATATGACTACTTTAATCTTTTTTGAATCATCCTCAGAAAGGCCGTAGCTTTGATTTACTTTTTAGTGCGCCATCTGTAATTTATTTTCTCCCGGGACAGATTAAAATAGTTATTAGAAAAAAACGCAACCATGTAATAACTTAAAACGTTTCATTTGCGGAAATAATTTCTTTACTTAAGTTTCAGATCATTCAACTGGTATATTTAAGACCTTCCAGTTCATGGGAAAGTTTGTATGAATATTTTTATCTGTTCATATTCTGAAATATATCTGCACATTTACAGTTTTCTCTCCTACAATACTTGCGTTCGATAACAAACAAACATAAGCATTTTATTTTGATACGAGTAACGAAAAAGTGTTCTCCCCATTCAATATTTCGATTTTTTTTTCATTTTTACATGAAATGAGTTTAAGAGAAATTGCGACGAAGTCATATTGTATTACACGTCATTCAAATTGAAAGAAAGTAAAAGAATTACGAAATTCTCATGATATGGAGATACATTTATATATGAGAAAACATGTTCTAAGGGGCAATTCTAATAAATGATTTTTAATCACTTCATCCGTTTTAATGTATTCTTCAGTTATACAAAATATAAGCACTCTGAAAAATATAATACGCTTAAAATAAAACTCTCCTAGATTGGCCTCTTTGACAACTACAATTGAAAGCTAAGAGGTGGAATTTACCTAGCTTTACGTCAGACATGAGTTTTAATTTCGAAAGGGAGTCACATCACTACCAGTTTTATTACATTGAATATATCACGGGAATTGAAAAATGGATTTGATATATGTGGCTACATTTTCGAGACACTTGTTTGTTTGGCTGGTTTTTAAAGTTCGACGGTCACCATTTGCTGCACAAGCGCAAAACTAACCAGGGCGTGCAGTTTTCAATTACCAACAAAACGCACGTCCAACAACAAATTGTTTTATGAGAGCGTTTCTTAAAGGGGTAGTCTTTTTTGAGAAGGTAATTCACCTTCTGCCCATTACCAAGGCATTTTACACATTAATAAATCAATAGCGCTTACATGGGTTTGTGGTGCTTAGATATATCAACTGTTTGCTGAAAGTCTAGGAAGCAGAGTGTTTCATCTAACTAAACTGTCATGTATGAATTTTCTGACATCTCATAAAACTACTTGAAGAGGACATTCCACTCGTTACACACCGGCTTTATAAGCAAAGTTCCGAGAAAGGTGTAGAATATATTGTGCATGTGCACACATCTTTATTAATGATAAATTAACAACCACGTCAAGACACTACTTGAGAAAAGTTGGGAATAATTACAAGATAAAAATAACTTTTTATATACCATGTTTTAAAATTTTCTGTTGAATCATATAAACTTGTCAATTCTATGTATTAATAAATACTTAAAAATGTTTTTTTTATGAATTATCCCATCAACTTGAAAGAAAATGTAGTTAATTGGAAGTTAACTTGCGTTTAACTTTTCGTTCCGGCCGACAGATGGCCACACCAGTCTACAAAACAAAATTAACTGAAAATAATAAATACATGGTAAAAATCTGCTTAAAGATAGCTAAAAGTATTAAAAAAATACATTGTCATCGTGTTCTGAGCTATTCTAAGAGTTTCAAATGTCTAGCTAGTCGGGAAGTTAGTTAAAAACCGATTGCAAGATTTGTACTGGACAAACAAACACACGCACAAACAAGAAAGCAAGTTAATAAAAACATCGTAAAAACAAAAACATGCAGCATTAAGTCATTGAAGTCAAATGCAACCAGACGGGGTTTAAAGGCACGTCAAATGACAAATAATTCCCAGTATTGAATATAAACATAACGAGCATAACGTTATACTTATAAGAATAAAATTAAATATTGTCATGTTTAAGTCAACATCAAGTTTAAGGATGGTTGCGAAAAGTAAAATGAGGATGATAACCATATTTTGAAAGCGTTAATTGCATTGTCAACTTATAACCCTATATGTTCAATAGACATCTGTAGTCACATGATATCACGTATTAACGAGAACCAATCGTCTGTCAACTGAATGTAAAAGAATGCTATGAGGTACACCGACAACTTTTCTTTGTCTGAAATTTTAATTTAATAGTTGTCTATGGAATAGGGCAATCCGTAACCATCTCGCCTCCCTCAGCTTATCGCTTATAAGGCCTTCATAAACCTGAAGAACAGTCGCTGCGTAGTAAATCCTGCCAACTCAGCCGAGAGTGAATTGCATCTGTTCGGTTAATTAGTATGGCCCTAGGCACCCGGACGGACAGCACAGATTTGCCGACCAATTGGGGCAACAAACCAGGGCCCTTTGTTTATGAGATAGAAGTAATGGGATCGTCATTGATATTTTGGGGGGTAAAAACTTATTATTTTTAAAAATCGATGCCCACTTAAGATAGTTTACGCAAAGTTCATTTTGATTTTAAAAATAATATCGTATCCCTTTCTTCTAATATTAACAAGTATTTGGTATTTTTTCTTCAGAAGTTGAGTTCTTTTTTATGATTTAATAGAAGGAATTTTTTAGTTACTTAAAATCAGTATTAAAGTCAAGAGTTTTATCAATATATTTTTACAAATTTACAAATATACATTTTTTTTGGATGCAAGTAGTGCATAGTACAAAGCATACACTTTTATACTTTCAAACATATTACTCCCTGGATGTAATGGAATATCCAGGACTCCCATCGCAATGTTAATCAGTTCCGTCCGAGCCGAAAACTACATTCCATGAAATTGTATTTCAATTCAGGAAGTAGACAGAAGCGTTATTGCTCATAGTCCAGTAAATATTGACGGTAAGCTATCTTTTCGATGGCTAGACCATTATATTTGCTCTTCGGTAATTAAAGTAAGACTCGTAATGACCATTATCTTGATTGTAATTCCAGAAAGATTTGTAGGAGTTGTGAGAATATTTTTTAATAGTCATTTTCAAAATAAAATACTGTACCAAAGGGTTTTCCCTTTGGTATTTGGTTACGAACAATTACCTTTAAATCCAAGGAAACAAAAGTGAAACCATCACTGCATTTCCCTGAGCTTTTCTTTCTTGATCTTCGAGTTCAAAGAATGCTCAGTTGTTTTATTTATACGTACAAATAGTAACATAAACTTGTCCATAGCTATGGGTACACAGTCTTAAAAGATTATCCCTACCAGCAAAAAGTTATAACCCGATAATGCCTCATTATTATCAGGAAGCAAGTGGGAAATCGAGAACTGTGACTTCGGGAATCAAACATTAGGTGATTATGATGATATCTACGCGGCTTCTAACAATGTTATCTTTGGTAAGAATGGACTTCTGCTTTGGATTAACAACCTCGTCAATGCTTATTTTCTGGTATTCGAGCAGTATTGCCTCCATTGTATTATCATCTATCTATACCTAACATCGAAAGCCCCCTGAAATACGCATCTTTCAGACATGCCTCTCATTCACATTTTCTTTTTATCATTAAAACTTTCATGGTAAAGAATCTAAATTGTGGTGTATTTTAATGATTTTATGTACTTAAAATTTGGTTTTACTCAAAGTCCAGAAAAATAACAATTTATTTCGGCTCTAAATTTCAACGCCTTATGGGTTATAGAGAGATATCTAGACTCTATGACAGGGGTTCCCAACCTTTTTATAGTACCCTACCTTTACGTTGTAAACAATTTGATGACGTACCGGTAGACCAAAAATTTTGAAATGGGGAATAAAATGCGATGCAGAACATTTGTAATAAAGACAAGTAACTTAGGATATATTTTTATTGCTAAACATATACATAAAATATAATAATCACTTTAAAAAATATATAATTAGTGGAAGGTTGGGCCTGTTTATTATTAACTAAAGAAGTAATATTGGGCTTAATGTTTAACAGTTTAAGGCGGAGATCCGATCCAATGTCCAGCAAAGCTCTATATTTGGTTTTCATCGCAGTCATTGCAGAAAATTATTTTTCACATAAATATGTGGTCGCAAATGGCATTAAAATTTTTACTGCTTGGCAAGAAACTTCTCAGACACTGTTATAATTCGCAAACACAGTTATAGACACAGTTATAATTCACAGGCGAGTGCCAAAATTTTATGGGGCGGTCATAGATAACACATTCAAGTGTACACGGCATCTTTTGAGTTTAGGTAAATCCCAATAAAATATTACAACACAAACAATGGATAAGAAATTCCAAACTCAAATATTAAAACGTATGGATTATTAGTTATTATAGTCATTTCTTTTCTTTTTTTTGTAATACAGATTTTTAATAGACTTTTGTTTTAAATTGTAAAATCATTCGCGTACCGGTAGCTGCTTGTCCGCGTACCGGTACTGGTACGCGTACCCAAGGTTGGGAACCACTGCTCTATGACATCCTTTACAGAAATGAGTTAGTGGATATTTGTAATAAAAAAATCGCCAATGTTTGAAACCTAAAATATTCCAATCCAGCCAACTTAAAGTAGTTTAATTTTTACTCTGTCGCGATATTTTTTTAATCTCCCTTTGTTTAAACGTTTCTCGACAGGGATAGCGGATTATTTAAGTTCATATGTACTTTAGCTGCCAATATATTGCATTTTGTCTGCGACCTAAATTAGCATTTGACTCTAAACGTTGGACAATATGTATCACACGAGTAATTTCACTGTCAATAAAACTTCCTAGTAACACTCCCTCAAAGAAGAATGGGTTTCTACATGCAAAAAGTGTCATATCGTGCTTTCTCGTAGAGCACAATTCTTTGTGTTTCTTATTTAAGTACTCTAAATTTGATATTTTTTAATCGAAAACTATTTTTTTAATTTATTCTGAAATAAAACGCTTCCTTGGAAATGAATGTAACTTCGCTACGGAATACTATATTAACTTTGTTCATTTACTTTATGAACACTCAGACATCGTTCAAAAATTTAATCTACTGTTGGAACTAGAACTTACATTTTGTACCTAATAAAATATTACTAGACATATTTAAAAAAAGTACTTACGTAAAAAAAAAATAGAATGAATATTTAAACGAAGCGGTTTTTATTCATCATGAATGTAATAGTAGAATATTAAGTAAGATTTAGAAGTATGGTAGGATGATTTTATAGTATTTCTCTTGCATCATATTAAAAGAAGTATAAGCTAGGTTTGTTCCCTTGGCAAAGAAAGAATAAATTTTAACCGGAGCTTTTATCATGAAAAATTATTTGTTATTGATGTAGTACTATAATAGTTTTGTTTCTTTTAGAGGATATCTGCAAATAAAAGGCTTTAAATCATGTAATTAAGATGAACGGGAATCATTCCTATAATTTGAAAAATTAAAGGGCATAAAGAACAGAGCAATATTATTTACAAAGAAGAAAACTCTTTTTTTTTATTCTTAGCCTATGCTTTTTCGACCTCAAAATTGGGGTTAATATTTCCCCTAAATCAGGAATGGGCAATTGTTTACGCTCGGGGACCGCTTTGTGGAAGCGGGTGTTAGCGGAAGGCCGCACCTTTTAAATTTATTGCATTTATTAGTTAACTTAACATTTCAGAAAAGATATAAGTAATATCTCCGCCGTCCACACCCAAAGGTTATACGGCCCTTCAATAATAAAACTAATCATCCCGATGGCAATCCAGCCCAGCTGGGTCCCGAAGTTTTTCTTTTTGCAATTTGTTTACGCGTCTTTTTTTTTTTTTTTTAATCTGAAGGGCTATCCACCTTCCCCTTGTAGGGGGAAGTGTATATTCATAAGTTCTTGCATAATATTCTTGATGTATCTTCTAAAATAATAATCCTTAAATAATTTACTAGGGGCCCAATCTTGAAAGCCCAAAGATAGGCTTTTTTCGTGCTTCAGCCCATTTGCTACAATTGTATATACAGTGCTTTATAGTTTGTATATTGCCACACTCACAAAGATCTGTTTTAGCAAAAAATCTGTTTTGATAGACTCCTATACAGCCATGTTCAGTTATTGCTTGATTAACAAGGAAATCTGCCGACAGTCTTTTCGTAGAAACTCTAGGGAATACCTCAAATACTTTCTTTCCTACACTGCTTCTCTCCCAATTTTCTTGCCATATATTTATGTAATAATTCTTAATTTTATTCTTAATCTGTTCTTTAGTTAATTTATAATTTCCTGTGATTTCATTCAGTGTTGTTGCTTTTTTAGCTGCTGCGTCTACCATCTCATTTTCATTAATGCCACAGTGCGGTTTAACCCAGTGTAAGTTTACTGCTATCTGATGACTTTCTATTAGGTTTTTTATATTTTCAATCCTATCTCCCTTAAAATAATATGCGCATATAGCTTTCAGTGTACTTCTAGAATCACTGTATATGTCGATCAGAAAAGATATAAATTGTATCATAAAAATCAATAAATATGAATTAAATAAAATATTGGCAGTTTTTCTGGCAATCTTGGAGTTTTTGGCTGTCTTTGGCAGTCTTTTGGGCTGTGTTGGCGGGCCACAAAAATATGTAGTGGGTCGCTATTTGCACACCCCTGCTCTAAATTTATAGGCTGCACAAAGACAGTATCAAGTATAAGACAAAGTATTTGCTAAATTAACCAAATTTCTATTCTTCATTTGAGCTAATAACTCTTTTCCAAATGTTAAAATGCTTCATAAAGCCATTTCAACGGAATTTAAACGGTTTAGAGACAAAGCATTTGCGTTGATTTTAATATCAGTTCTGCAGTGTTTTATTACTAAAATGTTGCAAACCTGTACTTTTACGTCAGTTAGTGAAAAACGCAACCATGGAGCTCAGGCTCTATTCCTTTATACTATGTGAAAAAATGAGGGGTATGTGTGTGATGAGATGCTCAGTTTTATTTTTGTAAAACACTTTAGCAATTGAACTTAACCCTGCACTCGTCACGCGGCGTCTCACAGACGCAAACAATACTTTGTTTGCATGTTGTGTATTGATTGATTGCTCTGAATGCCCAGAAGGTGTCAGTACCTTCGAAGTGTTTAGGTATGAGCCATAGTTAAGAAACAAAACTCCTGCAGTTTGTATTATTCTTTTAAAGTAAACGGATAAATCCCAAAACACCTGGTTGGCGTCTCTGAGACGCTGAGCGACTTGTCCCATTTTTTTAAGGTTTTAGTATCAGGTGCTTTCAGCCAGGTGGTGTGCCTGATACTAAGGTGTAAAAGAAGTTGAACAAAAGAGGTAACTGATCGTTGCCACAGAGGACAAAAGGGAGAAGCTCCACAAGCGTATTCTGAGGCACTGACGTTATCTGACGAAACAAGCGAAATATGGGTTTCTGCTTGATTCATAGAAAATGGAGGTCTGCTCACAATTGGTCCTCTGTTTGATATTTAGATAAGGGAGCAAGAGCCCCCCCCCCCCAGAAAGAAAGGTCGCCGTGTGGGGTCCGTGTAGGAATAATTTTGTAAGGAACTGTCAGAAATCATATTGTGTGGGTGAATACTGTACGTCAGACGAATAGCTAAAAGGCTTTCGTGGTAGTTGCTGCTTTTGGCAATACATTCCCATTAAGCAAAGAAGTATGGCAAAAATATTCGCGCTTGTTGGGGCCCGTATGTTCTTTATTTTAAATAATATCGTACAAAAACTAAAACCTGAACCAATCAAGAGCTATCTTTTTTTTTAAATTTTGAGAGAACTTTATTTTGAAATAAACACTTTTTATTCCATAGAATAAAATAAGATTAAATCTATGTTAGTTTTTGCAGACGCAGCTATAGATAAATTACGCCCTAAAATTTAATGCGATTGAAATTATTTGGGCAAAATATTATAAATATTTATAATTTAATTTCTGCGATTCTACAATCCTCGGGTATCAAATTATTGCTTTTGGAATCAGAGAAATATCATGAAAACCTGTTTCTCATTCCTTCTTATATCTCATGCGATGCTTAAAAATTATATATCACTAGAAAATTTCTAATCTATTTTTCATATTAACCCTCACGTTTTGTACTCATAATCAATGTATTAATCTTTTGAATTATGGAAACTGTAAATTTGCACTTATTTTATTTCGTAATAGTTGAAGAGATCAGTAAGATCCTTGCCTTAAATTATACATTCTGAAATATGAAACATCTTAAATGTTTATAAAGGCCAAATTTTAAAAATAAATTTTTTGACTCTTGTGAAGGTACAAAGCAAATACATTTCTACAAAGGTCATAAATTATTTCAATTTCCTTTGATGTAATCAAATACTGTGAAACTTTTGTAGACGGCCAATACTATTCGTCACCCTTCTAAAAAGCCCTGTTTAGCTCAAAACCAATTATAAACTCTATATAGCCAGGTTTGTCTGTATTCTGTCAGATTCATGGTTTATTTATTAGTTGCGAAATGGCAATAAAGATTTTTTTCTTAGTTTTGTAAATATTTTACAAAAGCGGAAGAAGAGGGGTGCGCGGGGGGGAGGAGAGATTCATGGTAATAACCTTTGGCCTTGCCTGACTAACTGACAGATAACGCACAGTCCAAACCGTTGGACATAAAGAGCTGAAATTTTGCATGGTGATTCTTCTATAGTGGAGTTTATAGTGGAGGGGTAAACTGAGAAAGATTTTTTGAAAAATTCTTCTTCGATTTTTTAAAATTAAATTTTTAAGCAGTTTTTCTAATTTTTTTAAGTTTGCATTTAAAATGATAATCCGAGGGTTATAAAATTTATATCACTGTTGATAAACCTGTAGATAATAAAATTAAACCCAGAAATAAAGGGATGATAAAGTTAATTACAAAAATTTTTTGAACAAGATCGGTGAGGCAATAGGAAAATGCTTTTATGCTGGACCCGCCAACGAGATTGTCAGGATTCTTCCTGACAGTGTCGAGTCCCACAAAAAGATTGAAAAAATTTTAAAACAAAATAAAATTCAAGGATACATCCTCCCAATGGGTGTTATCAAACCCATCAGAGTAGTCATAAGAGGATTAGCTATAGACACCCTTGTTGAGGAAATTAAACATGAATTGGAACTAATGAACAAACAAACTACTAAAGTCGTACAAATGATCTCCCGTAAAACTAAAAACTTGATCCCCCTATTCCAAATCACCCCCCCCCGAACATCACTGAATCAAAAAAAAACTACGAAAACAAAGCAATAAACTATATTGGTATCAAAGTTGTCGACTATAAACCACCAAAGAGGACAATGCAGTGTTTTTAGTGCCAATTATGGCACCATCACCAAGTAAACTGCTTCGCTAAACCCAGGTGCGTTAAGTGCAGTGGTGACCATTTATCCTATAAATGCCCCGCATGGAAAAATATCGAGACCCCAATCTGCAACTGCAACGGGAACCACACTGCCAGCTACAGAGACTGCGAAAGATTCCCTAAAATTAAATCTAAGAAAGATAATAATAAACAAACTGAATCCCCCAACTCCATTAATTCTACCGTCAGGCCAAATTTCACCTATGCTAATGCCCTATCTAATTCCCAAAATTTCTATAATTCTCCACAAACTCACTTCCAACCCCCCCCCCCCAAGTTAATTTTCAACAAACCCAAGCCCCCAGCGCAGAACAAAACACCTCCCACCAATAAAGTTTCAGCATTAATAAATGAAATAAATCAAGAAATAAACAATATAGATTATAATGCAATAATTCCCCAGCTTAAATACATATTAAATGAAATAAAACAACAAAACAGCCATGTTAATAAGTTGGAGATATATCTTCGATATCTCCCAACACTGATCTCCATCCCCCTTCATGGCTAATTGCCAAGCTTCTTGCCTCACCGTTCTTTCTTGGAATGCCAATGGCATCAAAAACAAACTCCTTGAATTTCGGGATCACCGAGATGAGCACTCTCCTGATATTATCCTTGTACAAGAAACACATCTCCACCCAGGTGTCAGAGCAAATGTCGTTAACTACCACACATACAGGAATGACAATCCACCTAACCCTATCCCCAACAGAGGAATTGCAATTTATATTAAAAAAATATCCCCCATTATGAAATTCTACTCCCAAATCTCAATGCTATCTACGCCACAGCACTTAAAATCACACTCAATAATAAAACCCCCTTTTTAATAGTCTCCACTTACATCCCCCCTCCAAAACCACACTGACGCACAAAATGACCTTATTAAAATAGCACAACTAGACAATAGCTTAATTATATTTGGAGATATTAACGCCACACACTCCTATTGGAACTGTAACATCAACAACACACATGGCAACATCATTCAAAACTTAATAATTATGCCATAGACATTCTTGCACCTGATACACCAACACACTTCAGTTACCAAGGTAATGGTTCCATCATCGATTTTGCTCTCATTAAGTGAGTCCTATATCTCATGAACATTCAAACACTTAATGCACTTAACTCAGATCACCTTCCAGTTCAGCTAACCATTAATTTAAATTTAAATCTTAATCACACCACCCATAAAACTATCACTGACTGGAATCACTTTAATCAATTACTCAAGAATACACCATATAACTTTAATATCCCAAACACACCTGATGAAATTGACAATTACACAAATTATATCACCGACACCATCACTACAGCCTATAACACCGCCACCCAAACAACTCACAACAATAATAATAGAAAATCTACTGACAAAACACTTAACCACCTTAAAAACCTAAGAACCAGATCCAGGAAAACATGGCAGCAAACCAGATTCCCACACCAGAAAACACTCATGAACCAAGCACAAGAAGACTTAAAAACATACATCAGACACAAATCAGACACCAAATGGCAATTCTATGTCACTAATTTAACTACACAAAACAACTCTATCTGGATAGCCACAAAACAATTTAAAACTAATAAATTTAACATGCCACCACTTTACAATAACACTACAGGTACACAAGTTCTTACCCAGGAAGACAAAGCAGCAATAATAGAACAAAAACTTGAAATCCAGTTCCCCCCCATAACTTAACCCCCCCCCCCCACTGAGAGAGAAGTAAATATTACTGTTGAAAACCTTCTTGACTCCCCCATTACTCCTTTAGATTCTCATATTCCCCCCCTAAAATTATTAACCACATTAGAAAACTTAAAAACCATAAAGCTCCTGGTGCGGATAAAATTACTGGTATAATGCTTAAAAACCTGCCACTAAAGATCTATATTAACATAACCACTCTCATTAATGCCATTATTCGTACCAGCTACTTCCCCTCTCCCTGGAAAAACTCTATTATAATCCCCATACACAAACCTGGTAAAACTCCCTCAGACCCCACAAATTATAGACCTATCAGCTTACTATCCACTATTAGTAAAATTATTGAAAAATTCATACTAAACTTTATAAACACTCACCTTGATAATAATGAAATCCTTTCCCCATACCAATTTGGTTTCAGGCGTTCTCTCTCAGCCCCCCCCCCCCATCAATTATATAGAGTAGTAAATGATCTCGCCAAAGCTAAAACTTACAGCAAATCCACAGCTGCTGTCTTTCTGGATATCAGCAGGGCTTTCGACTCAGTCTGGGTACAGGGTCTCATCACAAGCTTATTAATTACAATTGCACACCTAACATCATTCACTTAATTTATAGCTACCTCACTAATAGGACATTCCAAGTTAAACTTCAAAACACACTCTCACTGAAACACAACATACACTGTGGACTTCCACAGGGAAGCTTATTAGGACCTGTGCTTTATTTAATCTATGTAAATGACTTCCCAAACACACTTCAGAACACACACAGCTGTTTTCGCAGATGACACAGCCATATACATGTCCCACAACAAAATTAACTTTGCAGTAAATCAACTTAACATCCCCTTACAACACATTAATACTTGGACACACAAATGGAAAATTAAACTTAATACAGCCAAATGTGTTGCTGTCATGTTTTCCAGAAAAGCACCTAAATCATATAATGAATATAAAGTCATCATCAATAACACTGCACTGCCCTGGTCCAAATCCTGTAAATATCTTGGTATTATCCTTGACAAGAATCTCACTTGGCACCCCCACATAAAACACATAAGTGATAAATTCCGAGCTGCTAAAAGCATAATCTTCCCCTAAATTGCTTGGAACAGTTATTTAAATCTCAACATGAAGTTGCTCATCTACAGTGCATTCCTTAGACCTATTTTAACCTATGCTTGCCAGGCCTGGTCTTACTCTCCTGAATATCAAATTAAAAA
The DNA here is from genome assembly GCA_907164885.2 of Dolomedes plantarius. Taxonomy (NCBI): domain Eukaryota; kingdom Metazoa; phylum Arthropoda; class Arachnida; order Araneae; family Dolomedidae; genus Dolomedes; species Dolomedes plantarius. Next base: position 166,630,553 of record OU015493.1, read on the forward strand.
AATCTGTGCTTCTCAAAATAAAACTATCAGAGATATTGTTAATGCCCCCTATTACTTTAGAAATTATAAAATATATGAAGAATTGAACTTCCCCCCCCCCTTACCAATTTCATCCACTCCCTTAATATTAAATTTTATAACAATATTGAAGCTAATGAAATAACTCTTCTAACTGAACTAGCAAATTATGATTTTAAGAAACCCTTCAATAGAAAGAGGACAAGAGCCACTCTCGCTCTTGGCTGGTAATTCCCCTCCTCTAGTTAAGTCTTGGTGGCAAAGACGGTAGAGCGCTGAACTCGCAATCTGTAGGTTGTGAGTTCGATTCCCCAATCTGACACTTTTTTTCTAAATTACCCCATCCCCTCCAGTTGGCTGGGTTCTGGCATGCAAACTTTTTTCTAATGTCTGTCCTTAATTTATCTAAAAAAACAAATTATATAAAACTTTAAAACTTTAATACGTAGACTTCGGTCTACGGAAAAAACTTTTTAAAAACTCTTAAAATTAATACTCGTGCATGGTAGCATGCTCAAGGTAAAAAATATATTTTTATTTAACAATTTCTCTCTTTTTTGCAAATTTTTTCATTTTCCCTATCCATTAAACTATCTCAGGTCGCAGAAATTCGAGGAAACAAACACACTTCTCTCCTATCTCCTTTTGCTAACTTCCGCCGACATTTATATTCAGGCAAGGTCCAGAAAAATTAAAGTTACTTTTTAGAAGTTGGGGGTAAAATTTTACCCAGGCGCTTCTACTCAACCTGTTGCACATTGCAAGTGAACCATCAATTGCACTGTGTTGCTTGCGAAGATATGGGCAAAAAACGTGATTTAACTGAGTTTGAACGCGAGGTGATTATAGGCGCTCCAAGAGTCGGAACCAGTATTAGCAAAACGGTTGCACTTATGAAATGTTCGAGAGCAACAGTTATTAATGTTTACAGAGAGTGGACTACAAAACAAAAACCGGGGCTGGATGTCAGGCTTTTGGTCGTCCAAGGCTACTGAATGCTCGATCTGAAAGGAGACTTTCCAGAGTTGTTCAGTGCAACAGAAGAGCAACAGTACGTCAAATAGAGGGGAATCTTAATCAAGGAGCAACTGCTAATGTCTCTGAACGAACTGTTCTCCGAACATTACACCGTATAGGCTATAGAAGCCGACCACCTGTTCGAAAGCTTCAACTGTCTGCCTTGAACAAGAACAGACGTCTCCAGTTCAAAAAGGAGCACAAGGATTGGACAGTAGACGACTGGAAAAGGGTCATGTGGTCCGATGAATCGCATTTTCAATTACACCATGCAGATAGCAGGGTGCAAATATGGAGAAAACAGCACGAAAGCACGGATCCCAACTGTATTTGCCAAAACACTTCAAGCTGATGGAGGCAATATTATGGTTTGGGGGATGTTTTCTTGGAATTGTATGGGTCATTTGAAACCTGTGAAACAACGCCTGAATGCCCAAGGGTATTTAAGTGTTATCGCAGATCAAGTACATCCTGTTATGTTAATGGTGTACCCTGCCGGGGATTAGTACTTTCAGCAGGACAATGCTCCTTGTCATAAAGCTGGCATTGTCCTCAGATGGTTCGAAGAGCTTGACGGAGAATTTACCTTGCTTCGTTGACCTGCACAATCACCAGATCTCAATCCCATTGATAATTTGTGGGATGAGATCGAACAGGGCATATATATATATATATATATATATATATATATATATATATATATATATATATATATATATAGTATATATTCTTTTTCTATGATTTAAGCGTTAAAGAACCTAGATAAATAATGGAACTCGTGCATCTGACATTCTAAACAGTTGTGCTGGCCATAAAGATATGTAAATCTTTTCCTTAATACTTTTCCTTAATAATAACTTCCCTATGTTACTAACCTTACTCCTAACTGAAGACGTTATTTGAATAGTGGTCCAATTCCACTTTTTAAAATAATGGAGTTAGTCTCACTTTTATGTTCATACAAGTTATTTCTATCTTATTTTTAATTTGGTACAACTCCAGCTTATTTGTGCTGCTAACAGAGGATATTACAAATCAGACTTCAGCAGTCATTCCTCAGCACTCACTAGACACTAAGTCTCTCTATCTCAAAATTAACAAGAATGGAATTGGACGACTATTCAAATATGGTCTTCAAATAAGACTGACACTCTTCAAGTAATAAATGTCTTATATAATTTGTAGGTTATAATTTTAGGTTCTTTAATTTATATTTAAAACTTATTTCTTATTTTGAATTATCTAACGAGCCTATTTTATTTTGCAATCGCGATATCAAGTGCACGTATAAACGTTTCTATATTCACGTCTAATATTACATATATGAATTTATAGTCAGAGCGAATATGTACGAATACAAACGAGTAAAATTTATAATCACAGATTTCTTCAGAGAGTTTCTCTCGACTTACTTGATATGCATATTTTTTTTCATACGCAGGTTTAGGAAAAGTAACAAAATCCTCTAAGCGTATCTTTATTTTGATATTTCAGCCGTACTCTCACACTGACTAATATTTCACAGAAACCTCTGGAAAAATTTGTTCTCTGGGGAACACACTTAAGGACAATAAGACGAAGAAGAACGCAAGTAAAAAAAAAGTAAGAAAATTATTTACTAGTCTTACTGGAGTGAGTTATAGTCCTCTAGCGAACTCGAGCTTCTCTAAATGTGAAGGGAAAATAAAAAGTTAGGAAGTTTATTGAAACATCCAAACACATAAAATGCAATATAAACTCTTCTAACTTAAAAAAGCATTATCTCATGTAGGACTTTAGCTTTGCTTTTGTTAATGGAGAATCTTTGTCAACTTTCCGTCGTTTTGAAACTGATGTATGGCTAAAGTTTGAAAGCTATTTTTTAAGTGTTTGCAAAAGGAAAAATATATTTTTCAAAATAGAGGATATTGTCTTCTGGAGATTGCTTTTAACAAAAGTGTAGGTAAAACATAAAAGTTCCATATTTATATACCATTCAGGATTTCTTTGCGGATCGAAATGTTCAAAATGCTTGTTATGTCAGAAAACAATAGTGTAATATCCAGGTACTAAATATATTGTAGAAAAAGACATTTAACTCACATAAATGGCTTGGAATGTCAATAGTCATAGATGTATCGTAGCATAAAGCTTTCTCCTCTTTATATAGTGAATAATTATCTTCATTTATTACTCAGGTATTAAGTAATAAACCTGTAAATATCTATAAAGTAAAAAATATTTCTTTAAATTTTGTACATACAGGGTGTCCGGGCTAAATGTATCCAAAAGTTATGGCTTACTTTTACTGAACTACCCTTTAGAATTTTAAAAAATATATTTAAATAGAAAGAACATCTCACCAAGTTTTTATATCAATCATAGATTTCGATCATAGTATCATAGATTTCAATGTGTGCACCATCTGTAGCACGACAAACGACTAAATGGTAATCCAGTTCTCTTCAAGTGTTTCGTACATATCAATAGTTATTACACGAATTGCTTGAATGATACGCTTCTTCAACTCATCCACAGTTTCCATTCCTTGTTTATACACAACGGATTTAATGAATCCCTGAGAAAAAAAGTCGAATAACTCCTGATAAGCTACGGAACACTTAGAGAGAGCTGGATTACCATTTAGACGTTAGTCGTGCTACAAAAGGTGCACACATCGAAATTTATGACACTACGATCGAAATCTATGATTGATATTAAAACTTGGTGAGATGTTCTTTCTATTTAAATAACTTTATTTTTAAATTCTAATAGGTAGTTCCGTAAAACTAAGCCATAACTTTTGGATGAATTTAGCTCGGATATCCTGCATTTAGTATATTAATATAGTAGATAAATAAAGTTAAGTACAGTGAAATATCTGTAGCCGGAAACCCCTCTAAACGGCCATCATTCGTACAGAACTGATTAAGATTCCATAGAGCCAATATTATGGGAAAAAATCCTCTCTCACGCTCACCCCTCAAAACGACCACTTTTCTAAGGCGGCCAATAATGCTTTTTTCAGAGCCATTATTGGTCGCCATAGAACAGTTTCATTGTATATGTATTACACATACACAAATATATTTAGGAACATTAAGTATGTTAAGATATACTCATTTCGTAGTTAAACGCAAATGTATGTATAATTAGGAAGCTTAAACTAAAACAAATAACCAGAGCCTGACTAAGGCAGGGGCATACGGGGCAGATGCCCCGGGCCCCCACATCAGAGGGGGGCCCCCAAATCGAATAGAAAGTTTAGTATTAAGTATCAAGTTCTTCACTACTGAAGTAATGAAGCAGAGGGGGGCCCCAAAGAAGTTTTTGCCCCGGGCCCCAGTTAGGCTAAGTCGGGCCCTGCAAATAACCAAATAACTTAAGTTAAACAAATGTAAGGTTTACATACGATTCGATTCACAATAATTTAACTTTTAAGTGAATAAAGTTAAAAAAGCCGCTTAAGATATGCTAATTGCGGCATACGTGGTTGGTATAAATACCAAGCAGCTAGATTAAACAGACGAAGTGAAAAGAGATAAAAGAGATTAAAGAGACGAAGTGTAAAGAGAGGAGGTGAAAGGAGGAGCAGAGCTGACGAAACGAAGTATCGAGCTGGAGCTAGGCTTAGAGTCTGGTTTAATAATAGTGGAGTTTTGCGAGCAGTCACTGGAGGCATAGCTAGGTTGCTTCAAACCTACACGAGTTCATGTTAGGACCAAAGTTTACGAAGCAGCATTGCTGGTCGACTTTCCGAAGTATTTGTGCGTTTCTCAAGTTATATTGTCATTACATGAATAGTTATATCAGAAAATATATGGAATTGTATTACCCTTGCATAAATATAATATATATCGAACTAGTAGTGCGCTTGCTTTATGTTGAAAAGCAAAATTTACAATTGCAAACATTTGAATAAACATTATTGTTATGTAAGAACTGTGTTTGAATGAAATTACTTACAGTGCCTCTTCAAGATATACATACCCAAAGTTAGGGTAGAAGTGCATATTCTCTATACATTGTTTTTAACTCAACTTAATCTCTATCAGCTAGGTATATTTCTGCACTGGTAAAAACTTTTTTTAACTCAAAAATATATCCATTTTGCTAAAAGCAAAATGTTTGTCATTAGAGTATAGTTAGGACTGACTATTCTGTCATGTCATACATTTTAAAAATTATGTAAAATGTGATATAAAACTGCCTTTGTCATGTTTCTTAAGTTTTGTCGAAACGGTAGAAGAAATAAAACAGTCTGAGAGCAGCAGAAAAGAAGTGAGAACAGCAGTAATATAATCTTTCTCCTTCTGCAAGGGACATAATTTTAGCGTACTTGCATTTGATTATATATCAAGTCCAGAAGAAACATAAAACGAAACATTTATGCGAACATTTTAACATTTAGCTACGAAACTTAATTATACAGTTCTGAAATATAACGCTGTGAATGTAGACACAGTGAGGCACAAACTGCGCTGAACAACGAGTTAACTACTAGAATATAAACTAGACTTTATTCACTTATTCTCAGTTCTAGTTTGAGAGATACGTTTAACGGTTTTAACTTGTTAAAATCATGTATAACTCAGAAAACAGAATTTTTTCAAAGAAGTCCTCTATTAACTATATGAAGCCTGGCTGTATTATTTCTCACAGTGAAACTTTCTCCATCAAGTTCAGATTACGCCAACAAAGCGAAACATTAGATAAATGTCTCATAAAATGATTTCTCACGTTAGTTTTCAAGCAGATTTATTTTAGTATTAAAAGACTCTATTTCAGTTAACAAGTATATAATATATAATTTTCAACGATAAACATAGAGTTCTCGATATGATTTTAAGCATATATTCATGTAATATAGTTCGAAAATTTATTAAATGAGAAAAGTAAGTAGATACATAATTTATCATTTTAGAGCAACCTCTTTATTTGTTTACTTCAATATCCTTTTGGTTCTTATTGAATAAATTTTTCCAGGTCTCAGTTTAATATTCATTCATATGCGTTGCAAACACATAATTTTTTTTCTGTATGGCCTCGACAACAGCAACAATCTACATAGGACGTTTGGTTGTTCTTTAACTTTTGTGAACACATTTGTATTGTTCAGTCTTTTTATAACTTTTTTTTTTATTCGACACATTAAGTATGAAACTTTCCCTCTCAGGTAAACTCTCATTTTATTTAGCTTTTGTTTTACGTATTTCTTCCGTCGTAATATATTCAGGTCTTTTAAAAATTCTCAAACAAAACTCACATGCAAACAGGATGAAAAAGAATTAGAGTAGAATTTTTTGGGCAAGTTCAGCAAAGGTCATGTAGATCGCAGGTAACGTATATAAGGATATGCTCAAGAATGAAAATCATGTCTTCATGAGCAAAGCAGAACATTTCCAGTAAGGCTTTGTGAGTAATCGATGAAAAGACCAGGGTGACAGAAAATAGTTTAAATCACAAAGGATAAGAAACTATTTTATTAGATTTTATTACTCTGTTTTAAAGGCTAGAAACTCTATTTTAGAAACTTTGTTTTACGTATTTTGTCCATCGTAATAGATACAAATCTTTTAAAAATCCTCAAACAAACTCACTGGAAAACGAAATAAAGAAGAATCAGAGTAGACTTTTTTTGGGCAAATTCAGCAAAGGTCATGTAGATTGCAGGTAGCTTATATAAGGTAATGCTCAAGAATTAAAATCATGTTTTCAAAATCGGAAGCAAAGGAGTACATTTCGAGGAAGACTTTGTGACTAATCGATGAAAAGACCAGAGTGGCAGAATCTAGTTTAAACCTCACAGGATAAGAAACTTTATTTTATTAGATTTTATTACTCTATTTGAAAGGATAGAAACGCTATTTTATTTAGCTTTTATTTTACGGATTTTTTCCGTCGTAATAGATGCAAATCTTTTAAAAATTCTCAAACCAAACTCACTGGAAAACAGGAAAGAAGAATTGGACTAGAAATTTTTGGGCAAATTCAGCAAAGTTCATGTAGATTGCAGGTAGCTTATAGAAGGAATTGCTCAAGATTGAAAATCATGTCTTCAAAAGCGGGAGAAAAGCACTACATTTCGAGGAAAGCTTTGAGACTAATCGGTGAAAAGACCAGGGTGGCAGAAAATAGATTAAACCACAATGGATAAGATACTTTATTTTATAAGATTTTATTACTCTATTTTATTTAGCCTTCGTTTTACGTATTTTTTCCGTCGTAATAGATGCAAATCTTTTAAAAATTCTCAAACCAAACTTACTGGAAAACAGTATGAAGAAGAATTGGAGTAGAAATTATTGGGAAAATTCAGCAAAGGTCATGTAGATCGCAGGTAGCTTATATAAGGATATGCTCAAGAATGAAAGTCATGTATTCAAAAGCGGGGGCAATGCAGTACATTTCGAGGAAGGCTTTGTGACTAATCGGTGAAAAGACCAGGGTGGCAGAAAATAGTTTAAACCACAATGGATAAGAAACCCTATTTTATTAGATTTTATTACTTTATTTTAAAGGATAGAAACTCTATTTTATTTAGCTTTTGATTTACGTATTTTGTCCGACATAATAGATGCTAATCTTTTAAATTCTCAAACCAAACTGACTGGAAAACGTGATAAATAAGAATCATAGTAGAATTTCTGGGGCAAATACAGCAAAGGTCGTGTAGATCACAAATAGCAAATATTAGGTTATGCTCGAGAAGGAAAATTATGTCTTCAAAAGCGTGAGCAAAACAAAACATTTCAAGGAAGGCACTGTGACTAATCAGTGAAAAATACCAGGGTGACAAAAAATAGTTTAAACCGCAAAGGATAAGAAAGTTTATTTTATTAGATTTTATTACTCTATTTCAAAGGATAGAAACACTATTTTATTTAGCTTTTGTTTTACGTATTTTGTCCGTCGTAATAGATTCAAATCTTTTAAAAATTCTCAAACCAAACTCACGGGAAAACGGGATGATGAAGAATCAGAGTACATTTTTGGGGGCAAATTCAGCAAAGGTCATGTAGATCGCAGGTAGCGTATATAAGGATATGGCCAAAAATGAAAATCCTGTCTTCAAAAGCGGGAGAAAACAGTACATTTCCAGAAAGGCTTTAAGACTAATCGATGAGAAGACCAAGGTAACAGAAAATAGTCTCAACCACAAAGGATAAGATTTTTTCGTACTGTGTAGAGAACGAAAGAATGGTGTGTTTAATAAGAGATACAATCTATATTTATTATATTTGATTTTGAAATTGTAATTATTTTATTGAAGTAAAGTGAATTTTTTAAAAAAAGTATTCAATTAAATATGAGGCTAGGTTTTATGATTTTTTTACATCTTTCCCTTTCAATATTGATGTAAATACTTATTTTTCACTTTCGTCCCAAATTTTCCGTACACTTTTTTCCAAATCAGAATATCCAATTCGCATGTCAAGGATAAACGTTGTACCTAATTTAACAGTCAGCGACTTGAAGTTTTCCGTGATAAAATGAAAATCATAAATGCAAATTAATAAACAGATGTTTTATACTCAACTTTTAATTTATCTTGCGATAAAAGGTAGCATTTCAGGAGACAAGGGACCTTCAAACTCCATTTTTTAATTTTCAATTTTTAACTCTATATACTAAATGAGAATAATTAATTTTCTTTTTTACTACACTGAAAACCCTTAGAATTCAAAATATTTTTTTTTGCAGAATAATGACTGTTTTTAAAATTTTTTTCAAAAATGCTAACGTTTTTCAAAATGCTCTATGCGCATGCTATATTAGTTAACGTCTTTAAATTTTTTATTATAAATTTACCATATGTATATAAATATAAATGTGCATTTAATTTTTTTTTTCTGTAGGAATCTAAAGTCTTAAATATTTTTTTTTTATTCTGCCTGCTGTTTTTACTTTATTTTATGGTCTGTAAATTTGAAAAAAAATTTAAATTTCAAAGAATTATGCACAGTTTTGTGACAAACACTTCAATTAATAATTCAGAGAAATTTGGAAGATATCAGAAGAAAATGGGTACACATGTAGCCTTTTGAAAAATTCTAGCAATTCTGAAGAATTTTTTGATAAATAGTTCTAACTCTTCCACAAAATACTTATTTTGAATTCTAAGTATCCTCAATGTAGTAGAAAGGCACATTAATTATACTCATGTAAAATATTGAAAATTAAAGAAGGACGAGAGTGAAGGTCCTTTGTTCACTTAATAACTATTGATAATTTCAACTTTAATGCGTAGAAAGAAGTTGCACCACTAATATTCATATATCCACTATCTAACGTAACGACACAGGCCACTAGACTGATGTATTGCTTTTCGATTTTTCCCGCAACTGAAATACTCTCCACTTGACACTGGTCTAGCTTTCTAGCGACATTCCTAAACATAATTGCTCTTCATTCCTTGTCACTATTTCAGGTTGGAGAACCTGGCTGTGTATTGTTCCACATCCTGTTTCTAAGCTGCTCAACTAGGAAGAAAAAAATTTCTGTTTCGAACACTTTCCTTACTTACAGTATCGCAGTTTGCTTCCTTTGGTCCGTTTCCCAATAAAGGCGGTTGTAAGCTGAAAGAAAAATTTGCCGAAAAGTATTGATATAATAATAATTAAAATAATGGCATTTTACGAACATTCAATTTACTTGTATATGCTGTAGAATGAAAGTTGTGTTACGTATGTTAAAATAACACTTGGTCCCAATTTCATAATTATTTTCTTCTTTTTAGCAATTTAAATATAGAAGTAGAAACATTTTGTACTTTGGCTTAAAAATTTAATGTATGCTAAAAATTTCTCAAAACATGTTAGTTTTTTTTTCTAGTTATACAGAGGCTGTTCGGACATTTTTTAGACGATTTTGGTAAGCGGTAATAAAAAAACGTTTGCTGCAAAAGAAATAATTGCAATTGTACTACGTTTTTAAAAGTCAAAATTATCATCTGCAGCTTGAAAGTTTTGTTTTTATTAAAAATGGCGTTATTAACAAAGCAGTGGTTCGAAGGCTACATTTATTCTCTTTCCGAAGAGAAATATTCATACTCCGTTATCCAAAAACAATGTGAGAGTCATGGTTTTTCTGATATCTAAAGCGTCGATAGGTAATATCGTCAACAAGAAAGAAAAAAACGTCAAATTGGAACCTCAAGTGGGACAAAAATTCCAAACAAGTATCCAAGGAAAAAAAAGACATCTTCGACTATTGCAAAGGTACGTTGTTTAATGTTAAAAGAAAATCCCCCTAGTCAAAGGACAGTTGCAAAATCATTAAACTGCTCGGTGTCCACTGTAAACAAAATGATAAACGTTGATTTGAATCTTTAGAAAGCGAAAAAACGCAATGTGCATCGTCTTCTTCCAAATCATATCGCTGAAGCAGGACACGCTGCAGAATTCTATATGAGAAACACTTATCCAAAGAAAAATGGAAAACAATTGTCACAATAGATGAATCATGGGTGTATTTAAATGATTGCAACAAAAAAAGAGCCATTTATTATCATAAAAGGGGAGAACAAAATTTAAGTACATGGTTCAAAGAATTGAAAGAAAGATTTTCTAAGGGATTCATGATTGTTGCTGGTTTTTCTTATAATGACAAGTTAAAAATAAAGAGAGTGGAAAAAAATGTCAAGATTAACTCCAAATACTATCAGGAACATGTTTTATCGCCAATTTTTCTGAATGAAATACCATCGCTTTACATACAGTGCTATCAATCTATGAGACTCCATCAGGACAAAGCTAGCAGTCACACATCAAAATCCACTGTAAATTTCCTAAAAGAAATGGAACAAAAAACTGGTATAAAGGCTTTACCCTTCACTGATATCCCTACTAAATCTCCCGATGTTTTACCTATGGATTTTTGTGCTTTCGGACTTTTAAAATCTGCATTATTCAAACGTCGTCCCAAAACCCTTACAGGACTCTGGAAAGCTGTTCAGGAGGAATGGGATAGAATACCTCTTCTGACACTTCAAAAGGCATTATTATCCTGGAAATTGCGGTGTCGAAAGATAGTTCAGAATAAGGGATGTCAAATAGAACATTTAAAACACAAGAATTTTATGTATTTTAGTTTTGTGAATACAATATACATCGTCTAAAAAATGTGTGAACATCCTCTGTATATCATTCTTGACAATCGCTACTTAATATATAAAAAACCCAGATAGTGTTGGATTATAATCAGTCTTGACATCCTACGAAAACATGAAGACATCCTTTGAAAGGAAATTTATCCTATGAAAATAATAATTACTATTTATTTAATTATAAAAATATAAGTTAAAAATAAAGAATTAGTTTTGTATTTGACAAAACTAAATGAAGAAGTCAGTTTACAAAAAAACTAAGATTAAAAATTTAAGAACATTATTTCAATTCAAAGTATTTTAATAGGTTAACTTTTTTATCGTATCTATAGTACTAGACACTCAGTAAAAAAATATTACATTAGTGACTTTAGTTCCTTAGTACTATACTCTAATTAGTGAGCTTATCGGTGGTTAGTCATTCGAAAATTCCTCATTTGTACTTAAAAGTTGGCCAAATATTGGTTCAATTTGGATATTGTTCAAACTCAGAAAAATAAAATTAAAACATATTTGCTGAGTTATATTTCAAATATTTGACATTTAGTAGTTTTAATGGATTATTTTGGAATAATTTCAATTTCTTGCATTAAGTATGTATTAATAGGATATTCCTAAATAAACAGGTACTCAGTCAAGTCTCCAAAAAACGATCTATTTAACTATATATATATATATATAGAATATATATATAATAAGAATTTTACAGACGTTTTTATGTCTTACGAAGATGATGTGACACAATTTTCCAACACATCAATTTTTAACACGCTTGCATAAAAAATTTAAGATTTCTTTTAACAAAATGTTATTTTAAAAATAGTCAAAAAACTTCTAAAAGAAAAAAAAATGTGCTTTAAAAATGTAAATGGTAGGCTAGACGTATTATTCCTAACTATTTAAGTGTCTGAATATTCGCAAGTCATCTTTATTGTCGCATACTTCTGTTAACTGTATGTAATGTGTTTTTCTTTTATTTTTACGTATTTTTTTTCGTTTTAGGGATTTTGTAGATATATGCAACATGATTTATTACTCTGAGTTTCTTGATTGTTTGGATTTTGTGAAATTTGTGTTTTTAATTGTAGTTTTGTAAATGTACGTCACTTGCCCATCTGAAGATTACTGCACTATAAATAGTGGTCTAACTTAGGATTTCAATTTTTTCACTTTGAAATGATGCTTTTCCTAGCTAAATTTTAACACCTAATTTTTTCCTAGCTAAATTTCTTAGGACAGAAAGATTCGAAGTAGTGAATTCAGGAGTAATTTTATACTTGCAAGGTGTCTACACTTATGCTCTATTCACTATCACCAAATTTCAAGGAAATCAAAAAATATTTTTTTTCTCCAACGCAGAAGGTACTTTGCACTGAGCACAATCATTTTCAAAATAATGTATAAGAAATTAAAAATGTAATTTCTATAGTTTAAGTACTTTGGTGACTATTATGATATACTTTGGTGACAATTTGGTTTTTATAATCCCTTAAATTTTTATTTATTTTTTGGTTGCCATCCTCGAGGAAGTTCCATAAACTTTGACACTTTCCCTAGAGCTTCATTTTAACCTTAGTTAATGGAGAATCACAGTTCAGTTATTTTAGTTTAACCGAGTGTTTCGCTATCAATACATTTTTTCTCATGCTTCTCATCTAGCTATTCATTTGATACTAATACAGACGTGTGTTGGCTCTCGATGCTGAGGGTGCTTTGATTGAACCCCGAAAAGCGTAATTAAATACCTCCGTGTCTATGGGCACGTTAAATTCGTAGACCCTAAGGTGCTTCTTGAGGTTAGAAATTATGGGTGAGGGTACGATCTCCTCTGGATGTGTTCTGTCAAAATTGTGGTGGCAACAGGCTAAATCAGACTCCAACTCTTGTGGTACCATCATAAGCCGGAGCCGCACCCCTCTGTCCGGTAGTCTATATGGACCTGGTTTGGAGAACATCCGGCCAGGGGACATCAAAAATAACAGCAGCAGAATAAGTGTATTAAAATCCCTGTGAATATGTAAAATAGTAGATAAAAAATTTGTTACATAGAAAAAAATAGCTTTAAAAAATTAGCTACCACAATTATATCCCATTGCATATGATTCTGGATTGAAAAAGTTTAGTTTTTCTGTTAGTTTTCCACTCGGTCAAGAGTTTTAGACTGAATGCATTTGAGTTTTCAGATCGAATTGTTCTAAGCGTTGCACTAAATTAACTACAGTGTATGCACTTTGGTGGAATCCGGTAGTTTTAAACGCTGGTATTTTGTAAGAACGAAGAGTTTTTCCTTTGTATCCTTACTATTGGATTCAGGATAATAAAAAAAAAGTCTTGCTTTTTTAATCTTTAAACTGTCAAGTTATTTTGATGATTTTGGTACGGAAAATTAAAATTTTTTATTGCAAAAGTCAAATGCTTAGTACAAAATAACGTACATAAATTGTCATCTACTAAATAAAGTAAAATGCACCTTCCAAGATATGGTCTAAACTACACTGAAGTGCCACTGAATTAGGGATACCTACCTAGTAATGAATTGGGCCTCCTCTGGCCTTGATAACGGCTGCCACACGACGAGGCATAGATTCAACAAGCTTCTGGAAACTTTCCACGGGAATGGCTTGCCAAATATTGGCTAAAGCTGTCCATAATTCAGTAAGGTTCTTTGGTGCTGTGTGATGGCCTTTCACGCCTTGTTCCAAAACATCCCAAAGATGCTCAATAGGATTTAAGTCTGGGCTTCTAGGTGGACAATTCATAACAGAGAAGTCAGAGGAATGCTCATCCAACCAGCCAATAGCCAACCGGGACTTGTGAGAGGTACAGTTGTCTTGCTGAAAAACTCCATTACCATGCGGATAACAGAACAGCATAAACGGATGGCGGTGATCACCCAGCAACTCTACGTACCGAATTGCATTGAGGGAGGTTGGTACATCGACCAAAGATCCCAAACTGTGCCACGAAAAAACACCCCAGACCATGATTGAGCCACCATGCCCTTGTACAGTTCCAGCCAGGCATGCAGGATCCATGGCTTCATGAGCCTGAAGCCATATTCTCAGCCTCCCGTCGGCGTTAAGTAGTCGGAATCGAGACTCATCACTCCATGCTACTCGTTTTCAGTCCTCTACACTCCAGTCTCTGTGCTCTCTTGCCCAGGCAAGACGTGCAGCCCGATGGCGAGTATAGAGCAATGGTACTCTCGTAGTTCGACGGCTCCCGAAACCCATACGGTGAAGCGAGCGTTGCACAGTCCATTTACTGACTGTCCGACTGGCACCGTCATTAAACTGGGTGGTAATTTGAGCTAATGTTTGGCTTCGCTGGCTACGTACAATACGCCTGAGCCGTCTCTCACCACGCACTATCAAGGCTAATTGTCCTTTGCAGTTTGCCCGATCGCTAGTTTTTTTTCTATCATCCATGTATTCTTAGTATACTCTTGACACTGTCGACCTTGAAAATCCTAGCTGTCTGACGATTTCGGAAATTGAATGGCCCATGCGTCGCGGACCTACGATTAGTCCGCGATCGAAGGCGTCTAAATCAGGCAGTTTACCCGTACTGGCAATTCCAACAACTAATTCAGAACAACCACAGTACGCGCTATATATGCAGTTACCACAGCGCCCTCACTTGCGCATACATGATGCGCAGCGCTACATAATTTGCATAGGCTTTGCTATCCCTAATTCAGTGGCACTTCAGTGTATTAGTAATGGCATCTATTGAATAAGCCCAAATCAACTTGTCTATGAGATAGATTGGGGTTTGACAATAAGATGAAGAAAAAATATCTACCCCGAGCGGGACTCGAGCGGTCTAAAATGCGTTCCAAAATGCGGACATTGAGTTCCAAAATGAGTCTCCGAGTGGGACTCATTTTGGAATACAAGTGCCGCGCTCCAGTCTACTTCAGGAACGACAGTTAAAATACTAAATGTTCTAATGTTAATGCGTTCAAATTATTAGTGGACTTGAAAGATTTCAATAGGGCAAAAATAGTTGAAACATTGTTATGTCAAGTATGGCGTAGAGTTAATTTTTTACTAATTGAATTGTGCTATTTGGGTTCTATGAACATGATTACTATGAATTATGTTTTCCATCATGAAAAACACACCAATGTGTTTAGAAATAGTATCTTCACAAGCTTTTATAATGAATCTTAACTATGCCAGACTATCCCAACAGACAGCAAACTAGTTTTAAAGTATAATTAAGGGGTTCTTTGATAATACTATGTGTAAGGTACCCTCTTGGGGAAAGTGATTTAAAACAACTGAATGAACATGGGTAAAATAACAATAAATCAAATTAACTTACATCAACATATCATCATTACATTTCGTTAGCTTTTCCAATTACTGCATCTGTGAATAATAGGGAAAAATTTCTTTGAATGAACTGAATACAGATTACGACGAAAAGAAAATGAGTATTTTTTATTATGTGTTACCTCGACTATTCATTCAGGTTTTTTTGTAAAGTATTTGAAGTCAATTTAATGCAAATTGATATCCAAAGAGAAGAAAATAAGAATATCTCATGTTATTCTCATTAAGTCCCCTTTTATCAGCCTTTCTGTAGAAAATCGAGAAACAGCTCTCAAATAACAGGAAGAAAAAAAGAAACTAATGACCTGAGACTAATTTTATTCTGCGCATTCTCCAGCATGAACAAAATGATGATGCTATTTTCTTTCAATGTTCCGCTTATCAGCATTCTAAAAGATTGGCCGAAGGATTAATGCGACTGAAAATGCATTTACTGTTCAAATAGATGTTCTATAGGTTAGAAATAAGTACTAAAATTAGGCTTCAGCAATGAGGAGAAGTTTGTCAGTGAGGTTTGAGGATGTTCTGTTTATGAGGGAAACATTATTTGTGGATGGGTCAGTGATTTTGAGAGTATAACTATTTCATTTATTTGCTATTTTAATTCAACGAGTATGATGCATTTTAATTAACAATTGTATTTTTTTTCTCTGCCAGAGAATATAAACATATAATTTGTGTTAATTAGTATACATTGTTTTATGATATTATTTTCCATATCACAGATCATTATTTAGCTTTTATATGTACAGTAAAATTTCTTTAGGCGGTCACCCCTCAAAACGTCCACTTTTTTTCGGAATCATATATATATATATATATATATATATATATATATATATATATATATATATATATATATATATTATATATATATATATATATATATATACATATATACATATATATATATATATATATATATATATATATATATATATATATATATACATACATATATATATATATATATATATATATATATTATATATATATATATATATATATATATATATATATATATATATGTATATATATATATATATATGTATATATATATATATATATATAATATAATATATATATATATTATTATATATATATATATATATATATATATATATATATATATATATATATATATATATATATATAATATATATATATATATATATATATATATATATATATATATATATAGTACCCTTTGTTTTACTTTGCTTTCATTTAGATAAAAATATTTTATTTATTTTCACAGTATATGAATTGTAGAGCCTAACCTAGTTTGCATCTTGTACCATGAAAACGACTACTAGTTAATTGATTTCTTCCGACGTTTTACTTTTAACACCTACATTGTGTCTGGTTTTCGAATCTACAGTCTTAATCAAAGTATCCAAGAGGGCATTTAACTGAAAAAATTCCTATCAGGTTTTTCTTTTTGCCAGACAAAATGTAATGCACTTGAAACACCAAATTTGATCGAGATGTACTTTAAAGCAGACTGGCCCGAAAAAAAAATTGAAACTTGAAGACCTATTCGAGATTTCCAGTGTGTAAAGGCTGTTTTAACTATCATATGATCTGTCATTAATAAGATATTTCGAAACGTGATTATATTATCCTTGCATTGTTATAGTTATTCCCTTTTTTTCAGAAGTTGGCGTCTCTATGAATAAATGAAATTGTTGATTTGAAATTTAAAGAGATGGAACAGTGGTACGCGCTTAATTTTTTCTGAACTTGCCTTCAGTACTTTGAGATAAACAGAAATTATAGAAGAATATCCTTGACTATCTGAATACCCGTACTTCGCTACGGAATACGTTTAAATTAAATACAACTATCAATGTATGCAATTGGTGTAAAAAAATATATATTTATAGAAAAATCGTAACGGATATTTTTATAGACAAAATTATGTAGAATAAAATATTCAAATTAAATCTAATAGACCATACTAAAGAATATAGTACAGTTTGAGGAACATATATTTTACTGTATTTTAATATTTTTTTGGATAATGTTCAATCGTCTGCCGCATTAGCGAGAAAATTGTTTTTTGTCCATTTTGTTGTTATGCACGTGACGATAAATTCATTTAAATTACCAGAAAAAGAAACCACGTGATCAGTATTTAATAAATTAAATTCTAAAAATTATTCTTTGAAAATTTAGCAAAAATCATTAAATGAAGGTAAAGATTCGAAAAAGATTTCATTTTAAAGGAATTTTTATGATCTGTCTCGTGATATAAATTTTATAACTCTCAAATTATTATTTTAAATGAAAACTTGAAAAAAGTTAACAAAGCAGCTTAAAAATTTAATTAAAAAAAATCTAAGAAGATTTTTTCAGAAATCTTTCTTAATGCACCCTTATACTATAAGAAGAATCACCATGCAAAATTTCAACCCTTTAGGTCTAGCGATTTGGTCTGTGCGTTGTCTGTCAGTCAGTCAGTTACGGATGTGTTTTATATATATATAGATTACCACTAAAACCTTTTTAAAAGACGCTGTTTTCAAATGACAAGTTATTTGGAGGTGTGTTAAATTACTTGGGGAACCTCTAAATATAAAAAGTACAACTCTCAATTTAATAAAAAAAAATGTTATTATAATTTCTTAAAAATTCTTCTATAAAGAAAATTGATAGAAATATTGATAGCACAATTTTATAGTAATAGAATCAATGATTCTGTGATTCTTGGGTTTTTCTTTACACGGTAAATTATGATTACGAAATGTCGCGATATTCAGTTACCAAAGTTCATAATTAAGCCTTCGAAATTATATTTCACAGTCACTTATTTGCTATACGAATTGAGGCGTTGACGTTAAAAAGAAGGTAAGTGCCAAAATTTCCGAAAAGTATTTTTTCACTGATACAAGGGTTTGTTCTAAGTCTGATGGCGTTGAAAAGAAGGTAAGTGCCTAGCTCAGAACAAAACCAAATTGTTAAGCACTTACCTTCTTTTCAATGGCATCAGCCTTGGAACAAACCCTGATATCAGTGAGAAAATACTTTTCAGAAATTTTGGCACTTACAATAATTTGAACGTCAACGCCTCAATTTTCTCTCTAGACACTTGGAAAGTGTCGATTAAAATGGATTTACACTTTATAACAGAAAATTGTAAAGTAAAAAGGGTTAAATTAAGATTAAAAAGAAATAACATTAAAAACCGTGTATTAAATTGCGAAATAAATTAAAACCCTTTTTGGAGTAAAAAACATGTGAAGGAATACGCAAAAAGAAAAATTCAACAATGGGTTTAGCTTAGCAGGTTAATTTACCTCGAGCTTTTTTTAAACAAATTTCTTGCCTTGTTTTGTGATGGGAATTTATGATAATGAGCACTCACGGTCTATTTATTAACAACAAAATGACCTGCTTATCAAATGTTGGTTCGCGAAGAATTCCTTTTTTTGTCTTTTGGTTTTTTTTTTCTTCTTCAAATAAAGAATGAGTCAACAACTTCATCTAAGAGCTAAACTGATAAATTTGACTTCCTTAATGAATTTCTCATACAATGCGCGTAGTATTGCATCGTAGTATCCAAGAATCACGATTTTCATATATATACATATATATATATATATATATATATATATATATATATATATATATATATATATATATATATATATATAAAGCTTGTAACAATAAGTTACATTCTCTAAGATATAAAATGTAACCAATTCATTGAACATTCAAAATTTTCGGGAAAAGCAAAAAACAAACAAACATAATGTCTTATCGCAAATTGTTATGTAGTTACGGTTTTTAAGATGCGAACAAGATATAATGTTATCTGTAATACTGAGATTCAAAAACTAACTCTTTTCGATAGTATCTTGTATGAAACTACTTATGATAAAATTTAGCATAGACTCTTATATAAAAATTTCTATAAAAGCAAATGAAAAACGGTTAGAAAAAGTTTTAACCTCAAACAATCACACATAATTTTGAGGACTATAAATATTCAATTTTGCCTGATCTGACTTTACTACAATAATCTCTTATGATGTCAAATAAAGGAAATTTAGCTTAAAATGTGAATTAAATATTACATGCACGATCCTATCAGAGGAATTGAGACACCACCTTAAATTTCCCTAATCGCCGGTCTCTGACATAAGTTAAGCTCCGCTGCGAATTCTTCTGTACTTTAAGGGAATTTGATTGTAATTAGCGGTATTATTGTACTTTATTTCAACATTCCCCTTAGGAGTACATTTACATTTCATCAGAATGGGTTAATAATAGCAGTTATGTTTTAATATGTGACGTAGCAATTGATTTAAAGGACTGAAATTTAAGTCAATGAAAATATACTAATTTTTCAATAAGCAGCAATGCAAGGACTGACACAAACTTCACCAAAAGTATATGCAAATTTTTAATAATGCGATTGAAGAAACCCTGCGACACATGCTCAGAAGTTTTCAAAACCTGTGATTAATCCTTGCCACAGTATCTATGTCAGTATTATAGATCCATAAATACAATTTCCTTTTGATGTTGATTATATGAGTTGCTGCGACAATCCTCCCATCAACGGTAGAAATGCGCCAAAATATTTTGCATTGTACCTATATTTTTTGGCAAGGGTTCATTGAGAAATATTTGAATCCATTCCTTTCTTATTCAATCGATATCTGAATAAAAATTTTACTGTACAATGAATTGTCAATTAGGCGTGACATTTGGGGCTTTCTCCTGCTGACTAAAGTAGAATTGTTCCGTAATGTTCAACAACCATCAACAGAAATAATCCTGTCGACTCAATGGCAATAATTAACAGTAATATGAAGCAACCACATCCAAACCTAACAAATTTAGTTAACAGAGACATGTATGCCTCTCTAAAACGTAACGGATTTTATTGTCAAGGAAAAACAAATACAGGTCGTATAATTAAACAGAAAAGTTCCTTACGTAGCCCTCACCTTTCTGATCCCTGTTTCTTTCGTTTCCACAGAAAAATGTATGCTTTTCACCCTGGCTCAAAATTCATTTAACGAAATTAACGAAATTGACTTTGGGGCATTACTATGTTTTAAACTCATCGGGGCTCACATGGTCATTCTGCTACTACCGATGCAGTTCACCCCCTTGATTTGACCATTTCTGCGTGGAAGGCAAATTCAGATACCTTATTTTTTAAAATGTCCTCTATTTAATAATTCTTTTTATTTCAGCTTAACATTGCGCAGTCTCGTAGTGTAGTCGATTAGATTAGTCTTAGATTGCGCAGTCTCGTAGTGTAGTCGATTAGATTAGTCTCGTAGATTAGTCTCGTAGTGTAGTCGATTTTTCACATAGAATCCGTCAGCGTCAGCGTTAAAGATTCCGTTGGAGCTACTTGGCTAAATGGGTCAATGATTGGTATATGATTGGATAAAAAGTTTTACGCTGACGCTGACAGATTCTATGTGAATGGGCCCTTAGAGTGGGACTAGGTAAATCTCCAGAAAAGTTTGAAAACATTTCGCGGATACCCCAATATATACAAACACCTATATATATATATATATATATATATATATATATATATATATATATATATATAGTTCGTTATTCACACATTGCATGTATTCAAAGATCAGAGTTGAGTCAAAAATAAATGAAAATCATGTTATATTTCTTCTCTTGTATTTCTTCTTAACATGGTTTATGTAATATTTATCTAGATTATTTATTAACGCTAAAAAGACGGCTGCCGTCATTTTAACGGTTTTGGACGTACTATTGTGCGCTATGTCTGTTTGTATGTCCTCAGACATATGAAATTTGATGACTTTTTCTAATTTTACGTGAAATATGCACAGACGTTTACAAAGCTATATTCGATAGTAAAGAGGTGGAGAAAATATGATATATACCCACTAAGACTGAAAGCAGTCAATTTGACGGCAATATAGAAAACAGGCAGAAATCTTTAAAATAATACCGGAAAAATGTTAATTACTTCTCGTCTCTTCCCCGTTTTGCAAAGAACAGAAATACTGGCTCCTCAGAAATATTGGTGTTTAAACATAAGGACTGCACAAACCATGCATATATTGTTATGGATAAATCATACCAGGTTTTCAGCTCGGCATATATGCATGAAATATATCTAAATATATACCAATTTATTATATATTGGTATAAAATAGTTTGAAATTTAAAGTATTTAACATTTTATTAAAATCATTAAATATTTTAAACTCTTGATTTTATTTTTAACCGTCAAAAATGACGGCGTTCAGTCTTTTTAGTGTTAAACTGTTCAATTTACTTTTAAGAATTCCGCTTCTAGTTACATGAAATAAGTTAATTAAACAATGTCAATTTTCAAAAATAAATTTCTAACCAATTTTTTGAATATATAGGTAAAACTTTCTCTCCACGGTTTGAAGGAAAACTAACAGTTATAAATATTTAAAGAGATATCAAACCATTCCATCTGTCACTCAGTTGAAGTTTCCTGGAAACGGAAGAAAAACACAAAATATAAAAATAGGTTTCTTATCGCAGTGTTGAAAAAGGCATGTAAAACAATGACGCAAAAAATATATTTGTCATAAAAGTTTGAATATTTGAATACAGAACATAACACCTCTCCTCGCATTTCCTTTATTTTTTATTTCCTGCGTTACTGAAAACAATGACAATAAATAAGTTTTTTAAACATTTTTGCATATTGTGAAGAATATACGGTGGATATAAAATTTATTCACTCCAAAGAATCATACTGTAGTTTTGAGAGACTTTAAAACTGAATACGATAAAGCAAATGTGACGTGATGAGTTAATTTAAAGAGGAAATATTCTGAAAAAAAACACTCATTGTTTTAAAAATATTTGTTTACATACTTACTTTAGATTCACTCCATATTACTTTGTTTTATTTCCTATTTTTTTCCTTATTTTATATGCCTTTGTCATTTTTCTCTTTATCTATTTATACAAACTCACATTTCTTTCACCGGCCCCTAACAATGTTTCCTGTTTTTATTATTTTGTTGTTTAAACAAAGTCATTATGACATTGATCAGCTAAGTTTACATGATATCAAACTTCTTATGCATAACTTCGGTATAAGTTTTCAGTTTACCACCAGTCCATTTATTTGAGAGAAATGAATCGAAAAAATCGTTAACCCTGAACTGGTCGCGTGGTGTCTCACATGCGCCAATAATAATAGCACTTTGCGTATTGATGGATTGCTCTGTATGCCCAGTAGACGACAGTACCTTCGAAGTGTCTATGTATAAGTCATAGCTAACAAACAAAACTTCTTCAGTTGTTATCGTTCTTTTATAGTAAACGGCTATATGCCAAAACACATAATTGGCCTTTCACCAAATTTGTAAAAAGTGCTAATAGAAATACATTTTTTCAAAAATTTGCTTAATTTTTATTTACCCTATTTTAAAATTGCTTATAGAAATGCATTTTTTTTGCTTTAATTTATTTTATTGTAAAATGTGCATATAAAATCCCATTAATAAAAGTGATTGGTTTTCATTTACATTCATCATGTCTTTAAGGTATTGAATTAGTAAATATTTATTGTACGAATAGAATAATTAAAACGCAAATAAGATAGTGTGGCGCATATTAGACGCCACGCGACCAATGCCAGAAATTTTTAAATACGCGATTAGTGCATGGTTAAGAATCCTACAATAACGCATAAATCATTACCAATAGCCTATAATGGCCTTGCCTAATAGCCTATAATGGCCTTCATCTGATGCTGCTGTCGGTCAAGGGCCATAAGCTACAACAACAACAACACAATATAAATTATTACCAATACGACAAGAACAGGTAAGAGCTTCTGGTAGGCAATTCGGCTGTATGAATTTTCTTCATATTTCTTGAAACACACTTTCCCAATATGAATAATTAAGATTCTTACAATAAGGAAAGGTATGAAAAATTCGCTGTGTATCCTTGTCATTCACTAAATTCATGCACACAGCCGGTTTTTGCATGCATAACGTAGCGACGGATCAATCAGATTAATAGTACCCAAATGATGACTTTTTCCCCAGACGCATGAACTGAGGGTCATTTGCATACTGCAATTATATGTCCTACACTTTACTGGAGAATCCATTTGTTTAATTAATCCTGGATCTTTTGTCCTCCTTTCCCCTCAAAACAACTAAATAACGTTATTTAATGCTGACTGTTGAAAGATCTAAATTAAAATATGCAGACGATAGTGTGCCTAGCAGTAGTTTATTACAGATTTGGCATCAAGCCGTAGTACAAGTAGACATCAAGTAGGCATCAAGTACATCAAGTAGGCATCAAGCCGTTTGACACAGCCATATGAGGGAATCAAATGTAACAACGCGAAAAAAATTGACACCGTTAGTTATAAACTTCCCGCATTAAATTTCTAGTATGAAAACAGTATTGAAGTTGCCCTTTTGTATTTCAAATGACTTCAAAAGGAGCATTTAAAAAGGAGCATTGGCGATTTCGAAAGATTAATAATAATTGACATAAAGGGATAAGATTATTATGAAATGTGCCATACGCAACGCCGTTGCGTATGCAACGTTATTTCCACATATTCCTAGGAATTTTCCTTTATTGAACGACTAATCAGTAGATAGCCAGAACTATTTTCTAGACTGTATCCGTAAGCAAAGTCCCGCATTTTTAAAAAAAGTATTTCTAGCTGCTAAAGTTACAAACTTTTTTATTTTCTTCAATTTTTCCTCTTGGTGGGAATTTTTATGCGTGTGTATGCGTAATGTTCATAGCTGCTCACGAACTAAAACAGAGAAATGTTAGACAATATTTGTAAGCACAATTATGATAGACGAGTCCGTTATCTGGTCCTTTCGATTCCATTTTATTTTCTTACAGTCATGAGTCAGTAATTCTGGATATCACAACTTATGCATAGTACACTTCTGCATAGTCACGACTTCTATGGCAAAATTTTTTATTTTTTGTTTCTGTTTTGGTTTTCGTCTCTGGCATTTACTTGCTAGTGCCCTAAAATTAATTTTGACGTCAATTCTGTAACTACTGTAACTACTGTAATTTTTTGCTTTCACCCTTTGCTGTCTTGGTCCTCTATTCACGCCTTCCCTCTATATCAAATTCCCTATTACCAGCGTCTTCCTGCAGGTTCCTCCTGCTGGCCCTGGTTGACTCCCGCTGGGTTAATGTAGAAGGGATAGTTCTAACGCCGCTGATGGAGATTGAACTTATAAGTAGGAGAAGAAATGCAACTTCCTTTAATGATGTACACTGAAGTGCCGCTGAATTAGGGATAGCAAAGCCTATGCAAATTGTGTAGAGCTGCGCATCATGTATGCGCAAGTGAGGGCGCTGTGGTAACTACATATATAGCGCGTACTGTGGTTGTACTGAATTAGTTGTTGGAATTGCCAGTAAGGGTAAACTGCCTGATTTAGACTCCTTCGATCGCCGACAAATCGTAGGTGCGCGACGCATGGGCCATTCAATATCCGAAATCGTCAGACAGCTAGGATTTTCAAGGTCGACAGTGTCAAGAGTATACAAAGAATACATGGATGGGGGGGGGAAACTAGCGATCGGGCAAACTGCAAAGAACAATTAGCCTTGACAGTGCGTGGTGAGAGACGGATCAGGCGTATTGTACGTAGCCAGCGAAGCCAAACATTAGCTCAAATTACCACCCAGTTTAATGACGGTGCCAGTCGTACAGTCAGTAAACGGACTGTGCAATGCTCGCTTCACCGTATGGGTTTCGGGAGCCGTCGACCTACGAGAGTACCATTGCTCTATACCCGCCATTGGGCTGCACGTCTTGCCTGGGCAAGAGAGCACAGAGACTGGGGTGTAGAGGACTGGAAACGAGTAGCATGGAGTGATGAGTCTCGATTGCGACTACTTAACGCCGACGGGAGGCTGACAATATGGCTTCAGGCTCATGAAGCCATGGATCCTGCATGCCTGGCTGGAACTGTACAAGGGCATGGTGGTTCAATCATGGTCTGGGGTATTTTTTCGTGGCACAGTTTGGGATCTTTGGTGCGTGTACCAACCTCCCTCAATGCAATTCGGTACGTAGAGTTGCTGGGTGATCACCTCCATCCGTTTATTCTGTTCTGTTATCCGCACGGTAATGGAGTTTTCCCAGCAAGACAACTGTACCTCTCACAAGTCCCGGTTGGCTACTGGCTGGTTGGATGAGCATTCCTCTGACTTCTCTGTCATGAATTGGCCACTTAGAAGCCCAGACTTAAATCCTATTGAGCATCTTTGGGATGTTTTGGAACAAGGTGTGAAAGGCCATCCCACAGCACCAAAGAACCTTACTGAATTATGGACAGCTTTAGCCAATATTTGGCAAGCCATTCCCGTGGAACGTTTCCAGAAACTTGTTGAATCTATGCCTCGTCGTGTAGCAGCCGTTATCAAGGCCAGAGGAGGCCCAACTCGTTACTAGGTAGGTATCCCTAATTCAGTGGCACTTCAATGTACTTATCCTGGTTAAGACTTAAAATCTTCTGAAATATGTATATATTATATATTCAATGTTTGAAAATTATCCCTTTATAATTTTAATTAAATTCCCCGATTTGATTAGAAGAATATTGAAATTATGTATTTCAAAAATACTTTCTGTAAAAATTAACTGAAAAATTGTGAAGAAAGCATGTAATATTAAAAAAAGTTTATATGCTTTAACTCATTTAAGACCACTCCATGTTTCCTTTATTGGAAATGCACCTAACAGTTTTTTAACACTTCTTAGAACATTAATAACACAAATAATTAGTTTTCATAAAATTAAATTTATTTTTACGAGAATTAACTAATGTTGCGTTTTCGCAACATCAGACCAAAACGGTTTAAAATAAAAATAAAAAAAATTAAAGTCTTTGAAACATTTCGCATGAAGAGGTACATTACACTTATTACATACATTAATTGGTTGACTTTTGCATTGTTTACATCTTTTTTGTTTATTTTCACTATTTTTAGTAATAAATATGGTCCATACGGTGTTTCCGAGTTTCATTGAGTATTAGATTTTGAATTGAAGATGGTCTTCCAATATGTAAAGTTTCGGGTAAAACAGAATTCATCTGCATTTCTGCAAGCCGTTTTATCAAAGATATGGCTCTCT
Organism: Dolomedes plantarius; assembly: GCA_907164885.2. Classification (NCBI taxonomy): domain Eukaryota; kingdom Metazoa; phylum Arthropoda; class Arachnida; order Araneae; family Dolomedidae; genus Dolomedes; species Dolomedes plantarius. Next base: position 166,657,161 of record OU015493.1, read on the forward strand.
CAAAGATATAGATCTCTGAAACTCTAATAAACTTATTTTATAATTCATTACATCCATATAGAGTCTCCATTTTTGCCATACAATATGCTCCTTTTTCTTACTATATTGCTTAATTTTACATTTATTAGAAAAAATGTCGATTTCACCTGCAATGTCTTTGGGTGTTTCGACATTTTCACATAAAATATCATCATCAATAGCTTTTTCATCCGTCAAACCATCCGGCTCTGGAGGGGTAATGACTAATTTTGGTTCATCATTATCTTCTGTTCATGCCGATTCCGAAATATCACCATCATATAGCTCATGAAAATACTCCATTTCCTCTTCCAAGGTCAAAAATCGCTTTTTTCTAGAGACAAACTTATCTGAAATGCAAACAATACTAATTTGCTGCATAAAAAACTAGGCAGCACTAATAATACACATTGGAATTGAGAAATACACATTGGACTGACGTTGCGTTTCGCAACATTTTAAAAAATATGCATTGAGGAACATAAAAACAAAAATTATGCCTTACCCGTAGAAGCTATTTTGTTCTTTAGTAAATTCGGAACAAGCATCAAATTGGAAATTTAACATGTGCTGCTATCTGCAGTTATTATTTGAAATTAGTCATTTTTTCCCTTTCAAAACACCAGAAAAAAAAAAAAAATTTTTGCAAGTACTAAAAGTGGGAAAATGTGGAAACAAAACATTTATTATGAGCAATTAAAATATAGAGAATAAAATAAAAATGTTACTTCAGACGTTCAAAACTTAGAACATGCCTTAAAAAATACAGAAATTAATGTTGCGTTTTCGCAACACAAGTCTTAAATGGGTTAAGCTGTAAATTGTAATCAGTTCATTCGACTTTAAGAAAATTCGGAAAAGAAAAAAAAGAAAAGGATTTAGCTCAAGACTTGTTATGTCGGATCTCACCGGGTGCATTCAAATATGTCGCATAAGAGTTAGAGTGAGAGAGCTTTGAATAATTCCTAGACATATAGTTTTAAATTTGTATTGCATGAAAACTTGAAAAAATACAAAACAGAATATCCCAACAGATATCCTCGTCCACTGTAGTATTTCTATAGGAGTCGAAATAGTAATAATTTACATACTTAAGAACTATTTCAAAACGACAAATCTGATGTTCCCATAGTCTAATAGGAAAATATAGCATTAGCGAAAAATAAAGGATTTGTTCATGCAGAACTGGCATTAATATATCCAGCATTTAATCTGGTCTACCTTCTCTCTGAATTGAAAATATTTTCTACTTTTCAGCAAAATCAAAATCAAGATTCTTTTATGTTGAAAGCGTAATATATATCTACGTCAAACATTATAAAGTATAAATGAATTTTACTGCCGAACTGTAATATAAATTAACTTGAAATTAGTTAAATGTTTGTAAATGTAGTTTAAAATCTATTTTCTTTGGACGATATAAGATTTTGGTATAACATTTTATTGCAGTAGCAACACATATACTCATTTTTATATAGTGATGATACAATGTATGAAATAATATCTATATCAAAGCAGCTGAAAATACAATGTATAAAACATGTATTACCAAAAGTAAATCACGGATGTCTATTCGGACAACAATAGAAGAAAATGACGTAAACAGCTCACATATTATTATGTTGTTTGATGAAAGATGGTATTTCTTTTACGGCTCAGCTATCAGAAAATTTAAACAATGTTTCTAATGTTAGAGGAAAAAAATAATGACGCAGTGATTCCCCGATTCTCATTTCCTATTTGCATGTATAAACAGATGGAGGCAGATATTTTTCGGTGATGTGGTGAATTGCGTTTAAACTTGATAAATTAAGGGTGAATTTAAAGAATTATTTAATGGTTTTTAGCTATACATGTCCACGTTGATAAAGCACCTAAAGTAACTGAACATAGAAATCGAAGGGAGATGAACATGTTTCGATAATGGATTTCATATCTTCAAATCGGCCTCTTATGCAAATCTCAACTAACAGGGAAGCAGGAACTCAGAGATCGGAATCATCATTTCTACGACTGAATATCGGAGAAATCGTAAATACTTTTAGATGTACAAGTACTTCTATAAATACCACTTTGGCAATTTTATCTGATATATATATATATATATATATATATATATATATATATATACTAGCGGACCCGACAGACCTTGTGCTGTTCAAACGTTGTAAATCCAAAAATCATAAAATTATTTTAATAAACTATAAAATGTTTGGACCGTTTTGATGAAAAAATATGCAAACAAAATTATTTTTAAAAACATTACACCACCACGCGTACAGTTATCACCACTCGACCTATCTTACAATTACCAAGAAAGTGGACGAATTTTCATTAATATGGATATTAGTATGACTAATCAATGAGCTGTTCAATACTTCACAAGTTGCATAGAATCAAATGAGAATTGACAATTTAAATTTGTAGAATAAGTTAATTGTTATTCAGTGCACGTGTATACAGCTTTGAAATTCATGAAAATAAAAAAAAAATTCTGATACGCGATTGCAGCGCTACCTACCGGATCCATTTGTGTACCTATACTAACCAAAGATCATCAACAACACATAAATAAGCAAATTAATTAAAAAACATTTTTTATCGCATCAAATTGTGAATCTAAACCATTCTTGAATCAACTTAATCGCACACACAAAATTTCATTAAAATCAGTCCAGCCGTTTAGCAGGAGTTCAGTGACATACACAGGGGACAGAAGGAATATATATATATATAAAGAAATATATATATATATATATATATATATATATATATATATATATATATATATATATATATATATATATATATATATATATATATCTTTTTATTACAGTCACTTAACCCATTTTAGACGTGTTGCGAAACCGCATCATTATTTTCTGTATTTTTTAAAGGCATGATCAAAATTTTGTACGTCTGAAGTAACATTTTTATTTTATTCTCTATACTTCAATTGATCATAATAATTTTTTTGTTTCCTCATTTCCCCAATTTAGCACTTGCAAAAAATTGTTTTTTTCTGGTGTTTTGAAAGGGAAAAAATGACTATTTTCAAATAACCTTAGATAGCAGCACATGATAAATTTCCAATTTGATGCTTGTTCCGAGTTTTCTAGAGACTAAATAACAAAATGGCTTCAACACATAAATCATAATTTTTGTTTTTATGTTTCTCAATTCATATTTTTAAAAATGTTGCGAAAACGCAACATCAGTCCAAAGTGTATTACTTATTTCCAATGTGTTTTAATAGTGCTGCCTAGTTTTTTATGCAGTAAATTGGTATTGTTTGCATTTCGGATAAGTTTATCTCTAGAAAAAAGCGATTTTTGACATTGGAAGAGACATTGGAGTATTTTCATGGGCTAGATGATGATATTTCAGAATCGTCCTCAACAGAAACTAATGAGGAACCATAATTCGTCATTATCCCTCCAGATCCGGATGATTTGACGGATGAAGAAGATATTCATGATAATATTTTATGTGAAAATGTCGAATCACCTAAAGAAATTGCAGGTTAAATCGACATTTTATTTTCTAATAAATGTAAAAATAAGCAATATAGTAAGAAAAAGGAGGATATTGTATGGGAAAAAGGGAGACTCTACATGGATGTAATGAATTCTAAAATAAGTTTATTAGAGTTTAAGAGATCTATATCTTTGAGAGAGCCATATCTTTGATAAAAAGGCTTGAAGAAATGCAGAGGAATTCTGTTTTACCTGAAACTTCACATATTGGAAGACCATCTTCAATTCAAAATCTAATTCTCAAAGAAACTCGGACAGACATTATGGGCCATATTATTACTAAAAATAGTAAAAATAAACAAAAAAATGTAAACACTGCAAAAATCAAACAATTTCTGTATGCAATAAGTGTAATGTACCTCTTTATGCTAACTGTTTCAAAGATTTAAAAAAAATTTAAATTTTTTTTATAATTTTAAATTTTAATATTTTTAAAATTTTTATATCGCTTTGGACTGATGTTGCGAAAACGCAACATTTTGTAACTCTCGTAAAAATAAATTTAATTTTATGGAAACAACTTATTTGTGTAATAAATGTTCTAAGAAGTGTTAAAACACTGTTTGGTGCATTTCCAATAAAGAAAACATGGAGCGGTCCTAAATGGGTTAAATACACCCATACCTCATTGAGTGTTTCCAAAAATTTCAATTTCTTAGCAGCTAGTCGTTTTTATATAATTTTCTACTATTTGTTTTTCTTTCAGCAATATACTTTGGCCAAAGCAGATGAACTTTAGGTTTAAATATCTTTATTAACTTCAAATCTTTATGAATGATTTTACTTTCAGTGCCAGAAGACATTCCTAGTTTCGATGCAATGGATCTTTGAGTCGGCGGATTTTCTTTTAGGATCAGAGACTTCACTTTCTTGACATTTATCTGCGTTTGAACTGTTTTAGTATGTAGGTCTGGCGGTCATGTTTTCCTTTTTAACTTCAGTTAGACTTTTTTCCTTTTAAATTTAATATTTTATAAACACATTTTTTTAAATGCTATAACCGCAATTTTTACACCACTTTATTATTTGTTGGTACGAATATTTCTCCTTTGAAAGCGCAGCTACCTAACCTTTGAGCCATCTATGAATTTTAGGAGTCATATCAAAATAAATCTTTTATTTTACAAATAAAATAATAAATAATTTTGAATCAAAAGAAAACAGTAGCAGACGATTATTCTGAATTTCCCATTTTTTTATCTCAAAATGCAAGGGACAAAAATAAGTTACAAAATGGTTTCCATAAAGTACGAACGACCTTCTGTATTCCTACATGCTATAAATTTATAAAGTTCCATTTGCAGAAAATAATCGAGAAAAAGTTTTCAAATGATCGTTACAATATCTTTATTAAAAAATATTTTGATCATATAATGTTCTAGAGATCAGTTCACATTCAGTACGTTTTATTGCAACACATTTAAGTAATACTTGGAAAGCGAAAATATCCTTTCAGACGTCCTAATTAATTATAAGTATTTCGCAGAGGTAAAGGACAAGTGTCTCTCCCATATAGACGTTCACAGAAACTAAACCTACCGTCCAAATGTCTTATTTTATGCATACTTGAAAGCTTTTGAGCTGATATCATGTAAGACATTATTGTCCAATCAGGTGTGAATTGTACAGTGTCGAGATGCTCGTTAAATCAAAGTTTCTAATTATATGGGAAGGCCTCTGTGGGTGTATTCGAGGAATTACTTTCCTGCCAGAGATATTTTAAATGTACATTATTTTATTTAAGAATGATTAATAGGTTTGTGCTAGTGTTTCATTTTTGTATATTTCAGATTGAAAGATGGAATTTCAAAGATATAAATTCTTTTCAGACTTCCTAACATTTAATAAGTATATGACACAGATAAAGGACACATTAATTTTTTCAGTAAAGAAATTGTGGTTAAAGTGTTATTCATTACTAATGATATTATATTTTACTACAAACACTTGCTTCGCTCTTTCATTCAATTTTTCATGGTTTTGCGGAATTCTCGTAAGTTTATTTAAATAACTCCCTTTATATGTATATATATTTATCTATCTATATATATATATATATATATATATATATATATATATATATATAATATATCGGACTCGTTCTTCACGCCAATATTAAACCATTGTAGTGCGAACTAGTTGTTAAGTATCTCAGGAAACAGCATTCGACTTCCGAAATTCCCCATCTTCTTACACCAGCAGTCAGATGTGGCGAGTGGCAACAAACATGAAACCAAATATCTTCAAAATTTATTTATTAAATCTCATTCTAAAACTCAGCTCCATTAATAAAATTAATTTATTCCCTTCCCTGTCCATATTGCGTGTTTGCCAAGCGAGACGTCTTTCCTTGTCGATCATCCCACTGTCTCTGAAGATTTCAACCCTTCAACCTTGCGTCCAGCTTCTAGAAATACGACGCATGCCCACAAGAGCTCTTGCGTTTGCACCGAACATGAGGCTTGGGAGGAGTGACGCTGTCAATCAAATCCAACTCTATTATCTATTTTCCCCGCGATGCTTCCTCTCCGATACTTCATCCGATACTTCGTAAATTAATAGTAGTTAATTGATAATTCCTATTTTCTCTAGAAAAAACCCTTTTAAAAATTCTTACGGTCAGTCCCTCTTATAATTCCTTATATATATATATATATATATATATATATATATATATATATATATATATATATATATATATACATAATTGAATATCAGTAAGAACTGTGCATGATAGGAAACATTCTAAATCTCATATAAATATCGTTTAATATTTGTCTGTTCTTATAAATAATTAAAACCTTATAAAACCATCTTATAAAACATACCTCTATGTTGGAGTCCTTTACCTCTGTTATCTCTTTAATGTAAAGTACTCCAACATAGAGGTTCTTACTAACCATAGCTACCAATTCAATGTCTGATACCATGTATACTTGAGGGCTTTTGGACTAAGATCACGTAAATAATTATTGTCCAAATACGCGTACATTGTACAGAGTCGAAATAATAGTATGGTTAAGATTCATACTGTTTCTAAAAGGATCCGTTGGAAGTATTAGATGGTTAACTTTCCTGTTAGAGGTATTATAACAGTACATTATTTTATTTTAGAATGATTAATAACTTTGTGACCAATAGTTAATTAATCTTTTTTAGGTTATTTATCTGTATTTAACGAATAAATCATGTTGAATCCCTAGATAGATCATAAAAACACTAACAGTGACATAGGCTCTATTCTACCCCGTTACTTAAATAAATCCATTTAATTTTCTTCATTTCGACGTGGAAAGATACCCTGATAAATTTTTTGGTAGAATAGAGTTTGTAAGTTTTTTGTGAGTTTGGCTAAATAACTCGAAATTCAAATGAAATAATATAACTAGTTTATAATGTTATCAAAGCTCTCTTTCCTCGGTAACATGCAACTTTGCTCACCTAAAGAAAACATAACTTGTTACCTAACAGAGTTCTAGACTCACTGGAGGAAACTAATTTAATTGCTTCGTAGCTATAGTAACAACACTGGCTCATTATTCAACTGCAAAGTTCTCATCTCCGGCAAAACTATTTCGCGGATATCTTGGCGTGGTGGGAAGCAGGTAACTCTCAAAAACATGAAGTGTGTGAAAAAGATGGATATTTCAATAATTTTTTGTTTGTCGATTATTCTTTTCCCAAGTTTCAGGAGACTGATAGTATTGAAATAATTATTAGTGAATTTGTCTGAATATAATCTGTAACATAGAAAAATTTTGTATCTAATTGAGACTGTCAGGGAGAATATATGGTAGCTTCGTTAAATTATTGAGTTATCTCTGTGATGTAATATTTTATGAGATAAAAGGTAAGAAAACATATATGTAGGAGGATTTTTACAGCTCATGCAAGCGCAGTTCTTATAGATGTACGATAGTATATATATATATATATATATATATATATATATATATATATATATATATATCTTTTTATTACAGTCACTTAACCCATTTTAGACGTGTTGCGAAACCGCAACATTATTTTCTGTATTTTTTAAAGGCATGTTCAAAATTTTGTACGTCTGAAGTAACATTTTTATTTTATTCTCTATACTTCAATTGATCATAATAATTTTTTTGTTTCCTCATTTCCCCACTTTTAGCACTTGCAAAAAATTGTTTTTTTCTGGTGTTTTGAAAGGGAAAAAATGACTATTTTCAAATAACCTTAGATAGCAGCACATGATAAATTTCCAATTTGATGCTTGTTCCGAGTTTTCTAAATAACAAAATGGCTTCAACAGATACATCATAATTTTTGTTTTTATGTTTCTCAATTCATATTTTTAAAAATGTTGCGAAAACGCAACATCAGTCCAAAGTGTATTACTTATTTCCAATGTGTTTTAATAGTGCTGCCTAGTTTTTTATGCAGTAAATTGGTATTGTTTGCATTTCGGATAAGTTTATCTCTAGAAAAAAGCGATTTTTGACATTGGAAGAGACATTGGAGTATTTTCATGGGCTAGATGATGATATTTCAGAATCGTCCTCAACAGAAACTAATGAGGAACCATAATTCGTCATTATCCCTCCAGATCCGGATGATTTGACGGATGAAGAAGATATTCATGATAATATTTTATGTGAAAATGTCGAATCACCTAAAGAAATTGCAGGTTAAATCGACATTTTATTTTCTAATAAATGTAAAAATAAGCAATATAGTAAGAAAAAGGAGGATATTGTATGGGAAAAAGGGAGACTCTACATGGATGTAATGAATTCTAAAATAAGTTTATTAGAGTTTAAGAGATCTATATCTTTGAGAGAGACATATCTTTGATAAAAAGGCTTGAAGAAATGCAGAGGAATTCTGTTTTACCTGAAACTTTACATATTGGAAGACCATCTTCAATTCAAAATCTAATTCTCAAAGAAACTCGGACAGACCGTATGGGCCATATTATTACTAAAAATAGTAAAAATAAACAAAAAATGTAAACACTGCAAAAGTCAAACAATTTCTGTATGCAATAAGTGTAATGTACCTCTTTATGCTAACTGTTTCAAAGATTTAAAAAAATTTTAAAATTTTTTTATAATTTTAAATTTTAATATTTTTAAAATTTTTATATCGCTTTGGACTGATCTTGCGAAAACGCAACATTTTGTAACTCTCGTAAAAATAAATTTAATTTTATGGAAACAACTTATTTGTGTAATAAATGTTCTAAGAAGTGTTAAAACACTGTTTGGTGCATTTCCAATAAAGAAAACATGGAGCGGTCCTAAATGGGTTAAATACACCCATGCCTCATTGAGTGTTTCCAAAAATTTCAATTTCTTAGCAGCTAGTCGTTTTTATATAATTTTCTACTATTTGTTTTTCTTTCAGCAATATACTTTGGCCAAAGCAGATGAACTTTAGGTTTAAATATCTTTATTAACTTCAAATCTTTATGAATGATTTTACTTTCAGTGCCAGAAGACATTCCTAGTTTCGATGCAATAGATCTTTGAGTCGGCGGATTTTCTTTTAGGATCAGAGACTTCACTTTCTTGACATTTATCTGCGTTTGAACTGTTTTAGTATGTAGGTCTGGCGGTCATGTTTTCCTTTTTAACTTCAGTTAGACTTTTTTCCTTTTAAATTTAATATTTTATAAAAACATTTTTTTAAATGCTATAACCGCAATTTTTACACCACTTTATTATTTGTTGGTACGAATATTTCTCCTTTGAAAGCGCAGCTACCTAACCTTTGAGCCATCTATGAATTTTAGGAGTCATATCAAAATAAATCTTTTATTTTACAAATAAAATAATAAATAATTTTGAATCAAAAGAAAACAGTAGCAGACGATTATTCTGAATTTCCCATTTTTTATCTCAAAATGCAAGGGACAAAAATAAGTTACAAAATGGTTTCCATAAAGTACGAACGACCTTCTGTATTCCTACATGCTATAAATTTATAAAGTTCCATTTGCAGAAAATAATCGAGAAAAGTTTTCAAATGATCGTTACAATATCTTTATTAAAAAATATTTTGATCATATAATGTTCTAGAGATCAGTTCACATTCAGTACGTTTTATTGCAACACATTTAAGTAATACTTGGAAAGCGAAAATATCCTTTCAGACGTCCTAATTAATTATAAGTATTTCGCAGAGGTAAAGGACAAGTGTCTCTCCCATATAGACGTTCACAGAAACTAAACCTACCGTCCAAATGTCTTATTTTATGCATACTTGAAAGCTTTTGAGCTGATATCATGTAAGACATTATTGTCCAATCAGGTGTGAATTGTACAGTGTCGAGATGCTCGTTAAATCAAAGTTTCTAATTATATGGGAAGGCCTCTGTGGGTGTATTCGAGGAATTACTTTCCTGCCAGAGATATTTTAAATGTACATTATTTTATTTAAGAATGATTAATAGGTTTGTGCTAGTGTTTCATTTTTGTATATTTCAGATTGAAAGATGGAATTTCAAAGATATAAATTCTTTTCAGACTTCCTAACATTTAATAAGTATATGACACAGATAAAGGACACATTAATTTTTTCAGTAAAGAAATTGTGGTTAAAGTGTTATTCATTACTAATGATATTATATTTTACTACAAACACTTGCTTCGCTCTTTCATTCAATTTTTCATGGTTTTGCGGAATTCTCGTAAGTTTATTTAAATAACTCCCTTTATATGTATATATATTTATCTATCTATATATATATATATATATATATATATATATATATATATAATATATCGGACTCGTTCTTCACGCCAATATTAAACCATTGTAGTGCGAACTAGTTGTTAAGTATCTCAGGAAACAGCATTCGACTTCCGAAATTCCCCATCTTCTTACACCAGCAGTCAGATGTGGCGAGTGGCAACAAACATGAAACCAAATATCTTCAAAATTTATTTATTAAATCTCATTCTAAAACTCAGCTCCATTAATAAAATTAATTTATTCCCTTCCCTGTCCATATTGCGTGTTTGCCAAGCGAGACGTCTTTCCTTGTCGATCATCCCACTGTCTCTGAAGATTTCAACCCTTCAACCTTGCGTCCAGCTTCTAGAAATACGACGCATGCCCACAAGAGCTCTTGCGTTTGCACCGAACATGAGGCTTGGGAGGAGTGACGCTGTCAATCAAATCCAACTCTATTATCTATTTTCCCCGCGATGCTTCCTCTCCGATACTTCATCCGATACTTCGTAAATTAATAGTAGTTAATTGATAATTCCTATTTTCTCTAGAAAAAACCCTTTTAAAAATTCTTACGGTCAGTCCCTCTTATAATTCCTTATATATATATATATATATATATATATATATATATATATATATATATATATATATATATATATATATATATATATATATATATATATATATATACATAATTGAATATCAGTAAGAACTGTGCATGATAGGAAACATTCTAAATCTCATATAAATATCGTTTAATATTTGTCTGTTCTTATAAATAATTAAAACCTTATAAAACCATCTTATAAAACATACCTCTATGTTGGAGTCCTTTACCTCTGTTATCTCTTTAATGTAAAGTACTCCAACATAGAGGTTCTTACTAACCATAGCTACCAATTCAATGTCTGATACCATGTATACTTGAGGGCTTTTGGACTAAGATCACGTAAATAATTATTGTCCAAATACGCGTACATTGTACAGAGTCGAAATAATAGTATGGTTAAGATTCATACTGTTTCTAAAAGGATCCGTTGGAAGTATTAGATGGTTAACTTTCCTGTTAGAGGTATTATAACAGTACATTATTTTATTTTAGAATGATTAATAACTTTGTGACCAATAGTTAATTAATCTTTTTTAGGTTATTTATCTGTATTTAACGAATAAATCATGTTGAATCCCTAGATAGATCATAAAAACACTAACAGTGACATAGGCTCTATTCTACCCCGTTACTTAAATAAATCCATTTAATTTTCTTCATTTCGACGTGGAAAGATACCCTGATAAATTTTTTGGTAGAATAGAGTTTGTAAGTTTTTTGTGAGTTTGGCTAAATAACTCGAAATTCAAATGAAATAATATAACTAGTTTATAATGTTATCAAAGCTCTCTTTCCTCGGTAACATGCAACTTTGCTCACCTAAAGAAAACATAACTTGTTACCTAACAGAGTTCTAGACTCACTGGAGGAAACTAATTTAATTGCTTCGTAGCTATAGTAACAACACTGGCTCATTATTCAACTGCAAAGTTCTCATCTCCGGCAAAACTATTTCGCGGATATCTTGGCGTGGTGGGAAGCAGGTAACTCTCAAAAACATGAAGTGTGTGAAAAAGATGGATATTTCAATAATTTTTTGTTTGTCGATTATTCTTTTCCCAAGTTTCAGGAGACTGATAGTATTGAAATAATTATTAGTGAATTTGTCTGAATATAATCTGTAACATAGAAAAATTTTGTATCTAATTGAGACTGTCAGGGAGAATATATGGTAGCTTCGTTAAATTATTGAGTTATCTCTGTGATGTAATATTTTATGAGATAAAAGGTAAGAAAACATATATGTAGGAGGATTTTTACAGCTCATGCAAGCGCAGTTCTTATAGATGTACGATAGTATATATATATATATATATATATATATATATATATATATATATATATATATATATATATATATATACGTATATATATATATATATATATATATATATATATATATACGTATATATATATATATATATATATATATATATATATATATATATATATATATATATATATATATATATATATATATACGTATATATATATATATATATACACGTATATATATATATATATATATATACGTATATATATATATATATATATATATATATATATATATATATATATATATATATATATATATATATATATATATATATATATATATATATATATATATATGTAGAAATTGGTGTCTAGGACGAGTTCCTAGTCTTACAGAAACTACTTCTCGGGCGGACGCCCACTTTTATAGAAACCTTTCCGCGTACTGCATGGCGGAACTGGACTCTCTTACACTCAGACAGTACTCAATAAAGGTCATAGTCACGTCTTTTCCACGAACACAATATATTGACACTTAGGACTATTTACATATGTAGAAGTACGTTACGTATAAGTTACACGTCAGGCCGCACCAGGCCTCCACAATCTGTATGGGTTACAGTATCCGGCCGTCTGCCGCGATAGGGTTAACTAAGCCGCCGTCTGCCGCTTAGCAGGAGCCAACGTCATGCCCCCGTCGAGACTGTCTCTCCCGTCGGAGCCCGTCTGCTGCTTTTCGGCACCTCTTGTCAGGTCGGGACCCAATCTGAGTCTACCTTCAAACACTCCCAGTTCATCTACCGAAATCCTGGTAGCGCTGTCATCGCATAGTGTACACGGTGACATATAGCCTATAACCGGAGCCCTGGGATAAATATATATTGCGCTTGTCGAATTCCAAGAAGCGCCATTAAATACCTCCGTGTTGAGGCCGGATATGCACAAGTTAGACCAGAAAGTCCACAAATGAGGTCAGAGAGGGTGGGAAAGTGTACGATCCCCTTGATGCCGCCCCTAGGGTTGCTCGGTCAAAATTGAGGTAGCACCTGGCTCAATCGGACTACGGCTTTTATGTTGCCTGTATAAACCGGATCCCCACTCCTCAGTCCTCTAGCCTATATGAACCTGGTCTGGAATAAATTCCGATAATTAGAAATAATCACAAGTATTCTGAAAAAACTAATAAATGTTCCTTAGAAACAGATATTTTAGTGTTATCTATATATGTAAAACAGTTTCGTTTCTGACTGACAGATAACGCACAGACCAAACCGCTGCACTTAAAGGACTGAAATTTTGCATGGCTATTATTTATATAGTGTAGGGGTGCACTAAGAAAGATTTTTGAAAAATTTTTCTTAGATTTTTTTAAATTAAATTTTTAAGGTACGTTGTAAGAAACAGAAGGCGAATAAATCCTTTAAAATAAGAAATGCTTCTGATACAATGTATAGTAAAATCATTAGTTATGTTACAAAAGTAAATATTTTACCTATCAGCGGTTTCTTTCAGAGAGTAATGGCTGAAGTATTATACATGCTTTGTATGCACATTTAGAATATTTTGAATAATACATTACGTCGCTTTCTCTAAATGCACACACCCTTTAAGTAATAGAAAAATAATACACTTCTTCGAAATCACATCTTATCTCTGAAGAGTTCAATTTATTTTTACTTATTCGCATTCTTACAGTATCGCATAAAATATCGCCGAGACAAAAGTTAAGCTCTGCTTTCCAGGATGAAATTACAGGTATTTGTTAAAGGAAAAATTTGTTCATCTAAAATGTTTCACTCAGGAATAAAGAGAGCCATAAATATGATGAGAGTGTTTTCTTCAAAACCTGGAAGAAGTATTAAAGTATTATTTTCAGTAAATTTCTGCTTGTATTAAAATGTTTGCTTTTTTTCTTTTTCTTTTATAGAAATGCATCCATTATTTAATTATGATTCCTTTTATAAGCCTTAATTAAATACTAAGAGTAAATAAAGAGAATAAATAAAACTATTTACATTCAGTGAAATGAAATGAAATACTTAAGCCGAGGACATTTTGCATGATAAAAATTGTGAAAGCAACAATTGTAAGCTTGGTATACTTGAATCATTTGTATGGTGGATTAAAAAGAAATTATTTATAAGAAGTGAAATAAAGTAAAAAGCCTCAGCGAGGACATTTTACAGGATAAAAACTGTGAAAACAGCAATTATAAGCTTGGTATACTTGAATCATGTGTATGGTTGATTTGAAAAAAATTATAATTATTTATAAGCAGTGAAATAATGTAAATAACCTCGGGCGAGTAGATTTTACACGATAAATATTGTGAAAATCATGATTATAAGCTTGGTATACTTGAATTATTTGAATGGTGTGTTGTGGAGAGTTACAGCATACTTTTTCCTTTAGTTCTTTGGTAGTATTAAATACTGTAAACAACTCTTGGCCTATTAATTATATATCTGTTGCGACAAATATTAATAAACAAAATACAATTGGCAGTGGAAACGTTCAAGCTATCTGATTTAATTATTTCTGCTTACTTTAATTCCCTAGACTCCAAGGAGACATCAAAGTAGAAAACTAACATTATTTTAGAGATAAATGTTTAACGTGTACAGTAAACCTTAAGACAAATATTCCCTTGCTTGGAGGCAGAACAGTTGAATAAATACCAGATGATGATTGACAAAACGACATTTAAAGGTATGAAAAATTTGGGGAGCAATAAATCACATCTGCATTTAACAGGCCATATGTAGTTAAGTGAGATATATTTTTGCATATAATATGTTTATTAAAAGATTACCTCACTTCCCTGCTCTTTGAAATTGCATATTTATTTTACAAAATTCTGGCCATTTGGTCACTAGACCATTAAACCATGAACTCGTCAATGTTTTAAAACAAGGGAATTAATATTTAAAAGTTCAGGACCCACGTTAAGATGTACAGTAGTCAGTGGTTGATCTGCATGGCACAAGGCATAGATGGGCGAACCAGCCAGTCCAATCCGGAAAAGATGTGCCGGGAGATAGCCGTGGGCGGTCAAAAATCTAAAACCAGCGACCGCAGCAAAACACGGTGAGTCAAGAACAAAAGAAGAATCCTTTCATACGGAGGCCCAGAACTTTACTCTAGAGAATTCATTAGACTTAAATTTAAAAGTGTTTTTTCAGGTCTTTTTCATAAAAAACTTAGAGGAATGGTCAGTTAAGGGCCTTATCGGCTTTTGCAAAACATCTGCACCCTTCTTGGCGGCCCGCTATCTAATTTTTGGGTAGGCCGCAATTTACAGGGATCTACTGAAAGGAGATCCAGCGTATTGAATCCATCATTAGTGTTCTACACGATTGAATACGGTAGCAGTTGTGACCACGACTGTTTGATAAGGCTTGCTTGGCTGAACTAGAGTCTGAGACAATGAAGGCTTTCTTGAGAGAATGAAAGCAAAGGGTTAGCTGTTGTAGAACCATGAAAATGTTCAAGTGTTCAGGTCTCGTCACTTGACTCGGTTCAAAATTACGGGACCGGTCATTTAGCCACGTCGGACTCCGACCCTTGTGGTGCCAATTCAAAACAGAAGCCATCTCTTTCAGACCAATAGCCTATTAGGACCTGGTGAATGGAACTTCCAACCAGGGGGCATTAGCAACAACAATTAACGAGACTGGATGAAATATTAACAAATTCTTATAATAAAGGAAACAATGACTAATTTAAAGGGTTGTAAGCTATTACTAACATAACATTTTCACCTCTACTACTATACATAAGTGCTTTAATTAAAAACAACGATTTCAAACTACACCAGAAATGAGTTGTCTACATTGAGTTTGTGTGAGTGGTCTTTAAATTGTAAATATTGTTTTTCTAAAGGATTTTTGTTTCAAAATACCATAATTACTGCATTCAAAAATTTACTCACAATATTTTTTTCAAATCAAATTTATTGATGCAAAGAAACTGGTATACACTATATATTAATTACGCAAAAGGGTTAGAAATCTACTTAGTCACGTTCTGTAGAAACACTTGACGTGGCATAGTTTCGTAAGCTAAAATATAAGCTTTGGAGTTATTTACATTAATTTGCATATGTTAGAAAGGTAGATAAATAATATAAACAGTTTAGGCCAGCTCTAATTTAACTGCATGAATTATTTCCACTTACAGAGAAAATAGTATATGTTAAAATTAGTCACAAATTGAAAGTCCATGGTTCAGTACCTGTATTGATTAGTCCAAAAATTTCAGTAATTGAGACGGAATATATTAGCTCCCATTCATTCTATGTAAATATATTTATTTCACTAAGTACGTTTAAATAATAAACAGAATACACAGCTACAAAGTAACAGCACAATAAGAACTTTATTTAAAAATTAGAATAATAAATAAAAATTTCGATACATTTATTGCTGTTTGTGGAATTCATTCTCACAGTTAAAATCTGTATGAAGTACTGACTTATATGATTTTTATATTCTGAGATAATAATGGCGCAATCCATTCAAAACCAGAGGGCAATCATGAATAATGCTCTGACAATATTTATGTGAACATTAGTTTCAACAGTATATTTATTCGCAACTAGACGCGAATTGGCTGTTGAAGGGAAGACATATATCCCTGGAGGCAAAGTGAAAAATGTTTTAATAAATTTAACATGTAATTACAGTCCTACGGAGATAAACTATAGAAAAACAGAGAGTTAATTAAGTTTTTTATCATTATGTATATATATATATATATATATATATATATATATATATATATATATATATATATATAGGGCGATATTTTTTTTTTAAACTGACAGTACTCAGAGACATCTATAGCGCGATCTATCAGACGGAATTTCAGCAAAACTGATAAAAGGACTAAGGATGACATGGGAAAGAGTTTTCCGAAAAAAAACAGTTTCAAAAGTCGCCTATAGGGGAATATATGGCGCTGTTTCTGTCGGCGCACCCGAAAATTTGCGAAAAAGGTAAGTAAAACATTAAAATGCAAATTCATGACTACATAGTTTACAGCAGCGCCAGTATTTTGGGATATAAAGATCGGTGCGGAATATGTTGAGCCTTTACTTTACAGAAGAAAAGGTCATCAGTCGGTTTTTCCGACTGGCATGGCCACTTCGCTCCCCAGACCTAACACATGTGACATCTTTCTGTGGGATTATTTAAAGTCTAAGGGGTATCTTGGTGGAGTCTCGAACTTGGCGGCCCTGAAGGACAATATCCCGGACTTTGATGAAAATTCCTGGTGAGATGTTACGCTTAGCCGTTGAGAACGTAGTGTTCAGGATGCAATGTGTCGTCCACCAAGACTGTGGTCACGTTGAAGGAGGGAGAAGTGAATTTTCTGCATAAAGGGATGTTGCAGTGAAATTTCTTTGTTATTCATTTGTCTGCTTTCAACTTTTTCGGTATTCATCCCTTGTCTTTATAGTCCGAAATAGTGGCGCTGCTGACGACTACATAGTCGTGAATTTATATTTTGACGTTTTACATGCCTTTATTCACATGCCTTTTTTTCTATGCAAAATCCTTTGTGCACTGACAACAAAAGCGACATATCTTCCCCTATCGACAACTTTTGGAACTATTTTATTTATTTATTTATTTATTTATTTTTCACGGAAACTCTTTCCCATGTCGTCCTTAGCCCCTCTATCAGTTTTGGTGCAAATCCGGCTGATAGATCTCGCTACAGATGGCTGTCAGTAGTTTCAGTTTAAAAAAAAAATCACCCTGTATTTGTGCTTTAAGCATTGATCGCAAGTCTCACATTAATAAAACAAAACTCTTTTCAGCGATTTTCATTGTAGACATGTAGTGTATTACCAAACTGAATCCCTTGGATATTTTTGAAACTGCATTAATAGATGCTATTCTGGTGTTTGTTACTTATATCTTTACCATAAATGAATAAAATCAGCAGTGGAGTAAGTATTTTTGCATTTCAACCTGAATTTACAATGTTCTTGGTATGT
This sequence comes from Dolomedes plantarius, assembly GCA_907164885.2. NCBI lineage: Eukaryota > Metazoa > Arthropoda > Arachnida > Araneae > Dolomedidae > Dolomedes > Dolomedes plantarius. The sequence goes on from OU015493.1 coordinate 166,675,318, forward strand.
ATTCCACTTTGATTTAATATTTAAAAGACTAAAAAAATAAAATTTTATCGAGGGTGCCCCAAGTTTCTAATCACATTCCTAAGGGTATCGGAAATGTAAAAAGTCAGGGAATTCCTGATCTAAGGGAGGAAGGTATCATAGACTACTGAAACAATGTACACATATAGAATACAGACGGTGGAGACATATTTGTTTGATATAAATATCAGGTATAAATGACATGTGTTATGAAACGGGTATGGCTATGCGAAGTAAACTTAATCGTGGACTGGGTATTTTCCTGTTGCACAACGCAGCTCATAAATTTTAACCTGATGTTTATATCTTTCTATAGACTTGAGTTCATCGCACTTTCGGCCATTTGACGTAACATGCTGCGAATGAGATAAATCCAACGCTTAAAACTTGGAAATAATGGAAATGAAGAGTAAAGAATTTAACTAAATAATTATCTCGTACTCACACTGACTGTAACGTTCATTTTTGCTTAGTAGAAGTTTTGGTATGTAGTTCCCCAGAAACTATGTGGTTTGTGAATGGAAATTTGTGTGGAATACCAGAGTGGGAGGAAAAGGATATATTCCATTGCGTTTTATTCATATTATGAGAGTCTAAAAAAATCAGAGGATACACTACATTCTCAACGGACGAGCGTAACATGTCTCCAGGAATGTTCATCAATGTCCGGGATATGTTGTAATTTATGGTCGCCAAGTTCAAGACTCCACCAAGATACACCTTAGACTTAAAAGAACCCCACAGAAAAATGTCACATTAGTTAGGTCCGGGGAGCGAGGTGGCTATGGAAGTGGAAAAAAGCGACTGATTAACCTTTCTTTTGTAAAGTGAAGACGCAACAGATTCCGCACTTTACAGCCTGAAATACTGGCGCTGCTGTTGACTACATGGTCGTGAATTTGTATTTTGATGTTTTAATTGCCTCTTATACAAATTATAGGGTACGCCGAAAACAAGAGCGATATATATTCCCTATCGGAGTCTTTTGGAACTATTTTTTTTTCTCACGGACACACTTTCCCATGTCGTCCTTAGTCCCTCTATCGATTTTGGTGGAATTCTGGCTGATACATCGTGCTACAGATGACTCTGAATACTATCAGTTAAAAAAAAAATCACCCTATATATATATATACACTGCTGGCCACCCAAATTGCAACACCAAGAAAAACAAGAGATATCACAACAAAATTTATTTTGTAGATAACATGTTGACCAAGTATCAAATGATTGAATTTATAGACTTATGTGAAGTGTGGTTCCTGCAAAATTCAGTAGCCAGAGTAGCCGCCATTGTTGGAGATCACCGCTGCCACACGCCTCGGCATTGATTCAAAGAGACTTTGGATGAGTTCTTGGGGTACAGCAGACCAAGCAGCTTCCACACGTTGCCAAAGTTGATCTGCTGTGGCAGCTGGGGATGAAATCTGGGTCAATCGTAGAGCAACCATGGACCACATGTTTTCTATGGACGAAAGATCCGGAGAGCGAGGCGGCCAGGGAAGCAATTGAATATCGTGATTGACGAAGAACCGTTGGACAATGCGTGCCACGTGTGCTCGTGCATTATCCTGTTGAAATATGGCTGTGGGCAAGCCCTGAAGGTAAGAAAGGACAACTGGTTCCAACACCTCGGAGGTGCAGCGCTGGCTGTTTAAAATACCAGCAATGCGTACTAGAGGTGTGCGAGAGTGATATCCAATACCGCCCCATACGATAATACCGGGTGCAGGACCAGTGTGGCGGTGCATAAGGCAGCTGTTCAACATCCTCTCTTCACGGTGTCTCCAGACTCGAATGCGACCATCGTGGTGTTGCAGACAGAAGCGTGACTCGTCCGTAAAGACAATTTCATTCCATTCTGCCGTCCACATCCTTCTGTCATCGCACCATTGGCGGTGGAGACGTCTGTGGTTCTGCGTGAAGGGTAGACAAAGCAATGGACGTCTTGCGGACAGAGCACTCTGCTGTAAACGGCGTCGAATGGTACGCGCAGACACTCGATGATGTGTTACAAACTGCATGTGCTGTGCTATGGTTCGTGATGTGACTGAGCGATCCGTCACTGCCATGCGGACAATTTGCCTGACATCACGTGAAGTGGTCCGCTGAGGTGGATGCGATCGAACACTCCGGTCCGTCGTACCCTCCTGCATCCAACGATCACATATCCGCATTACAGTTGTTTGGTTTCATCCAACACGACTACCGATTTCTCTGAAAGATAATCCATAATCTCGGTAGGCCACTATACTTCCTCTGTCGAACTCGGATACTTGATCAAAAGATGATCGCTGTTTTCGACGAGGCATAATTGATCGTTTTTTTGAAAAAACCACAAGAAAAACACAATTGCCGAAATTGAAATCGTCGAAATCTCCAAGCCTTAAATAGCGCTTTGAAGTGGCGCCACAGGCGCGCGTGATGTGCGTCTGCGCTGAAATTCTAATCATTTGCATATCTCACCTACGCTAATGCATGTTGTAAATTTCATGTTATTTGCATGTTTCCTTCAGGGTGTTGCATTTACAGTGGCCAGCAGTGTATATATATATATATATATATACTTCCATAATGTTACAAATTTTGTAAATATAGCATTTTGTTTCGTTAAAATGCCATCTATCGAAGAGCTCCTGTACCTATGTATTTAACAAGGGAGTCTATCAGAATCCCTACAAATATGAGATTTATCGTCAAATTTGGCGATATTTCGCCAAATGGTTGCGAACTTGCCGAGTAAACCGTTCTGGAAGCTTCTAGACATATCTAACTGAGACTGACGTATAGGGGGCGCTTTGGAAATCCATAAATATACCTGCCACTGGCATTGGAACTCAGTCCAATACGTTGTTGAGAATTGAATGTGTTGAACCTGCATTAATTGGCGTGTATTTTATAGAAAATTCTTGTATCCTGACTTGTGTTTTTACAATTTTCTACTATATAGAGGACACTTGTTATGTGTTTTATGTTTGAATTTGTGTATTCGCTTGAAGAATTTACAGAATGATAAGATTTATTTTGTGTGAAATTTCTGAAGAGATTTTATTCACTCCTTAGGAACCCTGGAAAAAGGAACAATATATATATATAAATATATATATATATATATATATATATATATATATATATATATATATATATATATATATATATGACAAAAAAAATTGGTGTGTGGTACGCGATGGGAAGGTTGTGCATCATAGGGAATATTTCCCTTCACAGCGATGTGACCTGGGCTTTTTTGGAGAGTTGGGGAATCAATTGTTTGAATGTGAATAAACGGAGGTTACATCTAGCAAGATGAGACACCGTGCGCCACATATGAAAGGAATATGGCCGTAATTGAGTCTTTCATCGGCAGCCTATTAATTTCAAATGGCCTTTGGCTCCCATGGTTACTGGATCTGAACAACCAGAGTTTTTTCCTTTTGGAGAAACCCTCGAACTGTGTTATATTTGAAGGAAATATCCAACTTAAAATTTCTGCTATTATCCCCGATAACCTTGCCAATACGTTCGGGAACATGAAGCGCCTCATAGAAATGGGTCTGGCAGAAAATGGAAGCGATTTCCAATCGATTACACATACTTCACGGTATGAAACTTATTTTTTTTGGTTCCGATTGCTTAATCCTATAAAATTTCTTGCTAAATTTTCTTACTGATCCAAGAAACCAATTTTCACAATTTATTTATTAAATCTTTTCATTAAAATATACTCAGCTTTCAGAGAAGCCTCTGACAATTTAAAAGTAAATAAACTCATATTTTTTCAATATTGTTTTTATATACTCTTCAGGAAATAAGTTAACTTCTTTCTCTAACACCTTATAATTATTTTACATTAAAGGCTATATTTTTACACGTAATTTGATATTACAAGTACTTTCACTGCTGTCATAAAATTCTATCCAAACACTATGCTTTCAAACCTGACTTTTTTACTTAAAGAAAATCTAAACTTGTATATTTCAATAACAAAGTAAAAACCGAATTTAAAAGCTTATTTCAGTTCCAAAGATCACAAATAAAATCAGTTTTTTAAAGAATGAACCTGAGGTCCTAAATGTTAAAAATTTATATATATATATATATATATATATATATATATATATATATATATATATATATATATATATATATATATATATATATATGACATGTTTCGTATCCATTTCGTATTTAATTAAAGACAATCGTGGACCGAATGATTAGATGAGATGACAGAGATCACTTAAATTCGTTTATTTTCATCATTACTATCGGAGCTCCAACATAATTATGCAACCACTCCACCCAGGTTCTCTATCAAGACATACGTCTTCTCTCAATCAGATAGTGACTAGCTTCTTTTGTCATTCTCCCGCTCAAACTTTTTGCTTAGTCAGATCGAATGTTCTCTAACTTTCTTCGTTATGTAATCTCCTTACGTAACTTGCTCCTGCCGAAAAATATCTCTTTTCTGAACAGCACCCGTCTAGTGGCGCCCCCTATTGCTGTTTTTTGCTATTAACAACCCTTCGTCTTTTATGGCGAACTTTCGTGAGTTAATAATTTTTGACTATAAATTCCCCTTTTTCCCTAACAAAAGCCCCCCTATATTTTAGTTTCTCCTTACATATATATATATATATATATATATATATATATCTAATATATAAAAATGAATGTTTGTATCTCTGTAATTGTATAGAAATCCACAGTTTAGGAGCAACGATCGTGAAATTTTACACACAGGCGTCTTCAAAAACAGCCGAGGGTCTGAAGAACTTCAAAAATCGAAATTAATTACCGTTGATTTTTAATTAATAAAAAACCAAAAATTTTGAAACTAAATGTAAGATGTTACACTTTGTGGAATCACCACTCTGAATATGGCGTCCACGTTAGGCTTAGCTGGCAAACAGCGAGCGAAAAGATAAAAATAAATAAAATCAAAAAGTTTCAAATTATATATTAAACCAGAATAATAAATGAAAATAATAATCTTTCAAGTCAGATTTTATACTCTAAAATAAATCGGATCCAACGGCATATTGACACTATCACACGCGATGGAAAATTCGAATCAACCACGCTAAGTGTCACAAGATCATTTTTAATCGCTACTGCAACCCCCCTCGCTTATGTCTTTGTGTCTATTGAAGAGTTAAAGACTAAGCTTCTATCCTGCGAACTTATTTCTAACTTAAAACTCCTCTTACTCCATAAATACATGTATATTCACAACCCATAGCAACTTTCCAGTAATTTTAGTACAAATATTCTCCTATTTACACAATACACCAGCATGTTATTGTGGCGCATTCGGTAAGAGCGTTCATTTACTATACTACACGACGCGGGTTCGAATACGAATCGCACAGATTTTGCTAAACCTGTATTTTCAGCTTTTTTATGGAGGCTTTTTTGTTTCAGCTTTTATTTTATTATTTTTTAAATTATTATTATTATTATTTTTATTTATTATTTTTTAAAATTATTTTTATTTTATTTTATTATTTTTAAAAATTATTATTATTATTTTATTTTATTTTTCATATTATTAATGTGTATAACATTTCGTATACTTTTTTTTCTATGTTATTTATACTGTGTTTATTTTTTTGATGGATTTTGGTAGGTTTATTATAAAATTATGTATTTTATGTTTTACTTTTCAGGAATTTTTGCTCCAATGATAAAGGCTAAATCTTTTCTATGTTATTTATACTGTATTTAGATTTTAAATTGATTTTGGTTAACAAACATTCGACAATTTGACATTTTTACTTTTCAGCTTTACTTTCCTAAAGACAATTTGACATTTTTCCTTTTCAGCTTTTAGTGGTTTATTATAAATGTATATATTTTATGCTTTACTTTTCAGGGTTTTTTTGCTCCAATGATGAAACGCTAAATCTAGCTGAATTCTGAAGAAATTATTGTAAATTTATGGTTTTTTATGTTGGGTTTTCTTTTTATTCATGTGTATAACATTTCACATGCTTTTTATTCTATGATATTTATACTGTGTTTAGTTTTTAAATTGATTTTGGTTAACAAACATTCTTAAAATCCCGGGCAACGCCGGATAAATTATCACCTGTGTAGGTTGATAATTTATAAATTTTAAAACTGTTACCACATGTATATTTACAGATCCACAAGAACTTTCCAATATTTTAAATTAATAAATAACCAACAACTCTCGATTCACAAGCGTACAGTAGATGGCGCCACTATTTTAATTTTTTTTGTGTCTATTTCGTTGTTATGTGACGATAAATTTATTTAAAGTACCAGATAAAGAAATCACATGATCAGCGTTTAATAAATTAAATTGTAAAAATTAATCTTTAAAAATTCACCAAAAATTAGAAAATGGAGGTAAAGATGCGAAAAGAATTTCATTTTAAAGGAATTTTTATGATCTTTTTCGTGATATAAATTTTACAACCCTCAAATTATTATTTTAAATGCAAACTTGAAAAAGTTACAAAAACAGATTAAAAATTTAATTTAAAAAAATCTAAGGAGAATTTTTCAAAAATCTTTCTTAGTGCACCCCTACATTATAAGAAGAATCGCCATGCAAAATTTCAGTCCTTTAGGCTATGTACACATGAGAGCGTTGCAACGCGCGCTTTCTAATGCGCGTTGCATCGCGCGTTGAAAAATACAACTGATCAAACGATTGCGTACACATGCAACGCTCTCTTCTACTAGAACGCGCGTTGCAACGCGCGTTTGGAGAGTTCCACGCAGATCGCGCGATTGCAGCGCGCCTCGAGTTCCTTTGTGTTGAATTAGACCGTACACATGAGAGCGTTGCAACGCGCTCTCTGGGGCAGTTGACTACTGTTTTTTGACAGGCATATTTCTATTTATTTACAAAGTGCAGAATAAATAAGATATATATGAAATACATGAATTTTTCAAAATGAACTTATGCGAAATTTTCAAATGTTATTATTTTTAAATTTTTTTAAACATTTGAATTAAAATAAGGGAGTTTGATGTTACATGAAAGATACGCAACTTCGTGCCCAATATGCTAATGTATATTTTTTATTTTATGATTTATGTATTTTATTATTTTTCTGATATAGAACCACAATAATACATTCCCTGAGTACATTATAAATTTACATTTCTTTAAATTTTCTCTCCCCTTTCTATCTACAGATGATATTTTTTGAATGTTTTTCGTGATATAAATTTTACAACCCTCAAATTATTATTTTAAATGCAAACTTGAAAAAAGTTACAAAAACAGATTAAAAATTTAATTTAAAAAAATCTAAGAAGAATTTTTCAAAAATCTTTCTTAGTGCACCCCTACATTATAAGAAGAATCGCCATGCAAAATTTCAGTCCTTTAGGTTCAACGGTTTGGTCTGTACTTTGTATGTCAGTCAGTCAATCAGTCAGTTAGTCAGTTACGGAACTGTTTTATATATATATAGATTTTTATTACTATCTCTATATCGTAGCGTTAACTTCATGCGCACACATTATTTTTTAACTGGCATTCAATTGGCTGTTAAAACTTTATATTTACATCCTATTTAAAAGAAGTAGGGTGTAAATTGTAGGGTGGAAAGTTGGTAAAATTAAAATTTTGTGCAATGTATTTTAATTTCTCGATTAAAAGTAGTTTTTTTCTAAAAATCAATTTATTTCGCTTGAAAAGCTAAATATTTTATGCACGCGGTTTATATTATTATTACTATCTTTATATCGTAACGTTAACTTCATGCGCGAGCATTATTTTCTTATGCTTTTTTTATTATTATCATCTTTATAATAGCTTTATTTTCATATGGTTTTAAGCAACTATCGTTTTTATTCATATTATGTTGGTTTTTTATTAATTAAAAATTAAGGGTAATTAATTTCGATTCCGGAAGTTCTTATCTTTATTTTCATATGCTTTTTCATTTACGAATTATTTAAATGTTGGTTAAAAAACTTTTGCTCAATTTATATATTTGTGTGTGTTTAATTATTGAAATTAATAAATTTATATTTCAGGAGAGGATGTTTCAGATTTTAGTGGTACTATGATGAAAGGCTGAATATACCAAAATTCTGAGGAGTTTATTATGGAGAGAAAAGGAATTTAATATGTAGAGGATGTTTATAGGAGTTAAATGTGGAGTGGAGTTGAATGGTTTGCAGCCCTCAATCAAACACTTCATTTTTTTAAGAGGCAACGCTGCAGTCATATCATTGTTCTATTGGAAATTTCTGCTGAACCTGTAATTGCAGCTTTTTTTTACCCCAATGATGAAAGGCTAATTCTAGCTGAATTCTGAGGAGTTTATTATAAATTTATATATTTATAGATTTCACAAGGTTTTTTTTCTATGTTATTTATACTGTGCTTAGTTTTAAATTAATTTTGGTTAACAAACATTAGAGAATTTGACATTTTTACTTTTCAGATTTTAGTATTAAAATGATGAAAGGCTGAAATTCTGAGACGTGTATAACATTTCACATATATTTTTATGTTATTTATACTGTGTTAATTTTTAAATTGATTTTGGTTAACAACAAACATTCTTAAAATCCCGGGCATCGTCGGGTACTTCAGCTAGTATATATATATATATATATATATATATATATATATAAAAGTGTATCTATGTTTGTTCCAGCATAACTCTGGGAAACCTGGAGCAATTTCCACGAAACTTGGTATACATATGACTGACAGTCTGTAAAAAGTACTGAGAGGGGACTTCCCCCTTAGCATCCCTAGGAGGGTGGGAAGAGGGTGACAAGTAAAAATAATGGAAACGACTGATAATAGTATCAAATCCATAATTTACAGGGTCAATGAGATGAATAGTGGCACTCCCGATGTCGTTTAAGTGCAAGTTCAGCCCTTATTGGTATGGGGGGGGGGTGACAAGTGGGGAAAATAAAATGCTCAAAATGACCAAGATCAGTGTCGAATTCATAATTTACGGGTTCGATGAACTAGTGTATGAACTAGATGGAGGCAGTGTCGATGATATTTAAGCCCAAGTTTGGGGCATCCCTAGGGTGGGGGTGGGAACGGGCATTTTAAAAAAACATTTAAAAAAATTTCGAGATTAAAAAACATTTAAAAAAGTATTTTAAAAATATCATAAAAAAAATCGAGATTATTGTCGAATCCATAGTTTTAGGGTTCCTCAGATGAATGGTGACACCCCCGATGCCGTTAAAGTCCAAGTTCAGCAACCATTGGTATGGGGGTGGGGGAGGAAGGGGTAAAATACAAAATGTCCAAAATGACCGAGATAAACCGAAATGTCCCAAATACCCGGGTAATGCCGGGCAAACAATTAATTTGAGATTAAATGAGGTATATGAGATGCTGTACGGGTACAATCTCATTTGGAATAACTTACAAAACAGAAATTGTAAAGTCATTTTTGCCTTTAACACTAGAAAGACGGCTGCCGTCATTTTGACGGTTTCGGACATAGTATTGAGCGCTATGTCTGTATTTATGTCCTCAAGCTTTTTGAAATTTTATGACTTTATCTAATTTTACTCGAAATATGTACACACATTTACAAAATAGTATTCGATAGTAAAGAGGGGGAGAAAATGTGTTGTTTACCGACTAAGAATGAAAGCCGTCGATTTGACTGCGATATAGAAAACATGTAGAAATCTTTAAAATAATACCGAAAAAATGTTAGTTACTTTGTGTTTCTTCCCCCTTTTGCAAATAACATAAATATTGGCTCTTTGGAAATATTGCTGTTGAAAAAGTAGGACTGCACAAACCATGCCTATATTTTTATGGATAAACCATTCCAGGTTGTCAGCTCTGCATACCTGCATAAAAATATATCTAAATATATACCATAACTAGGGTCTACTTGGACCCAAGGGGGTTACATGGACCCAAACCGAAAAAGTGTTTTAAATTACACCTAGGTCTCTTGTCTATAAAATATAGGTATAATTCACAATCTCTCCAACAGATAGGAACATTAGCTAGGTCCTGAGGCACTTTACCACGTTCCAGCTCTTCCCACCTTTTTTTAGTTCAGATTATGTTGCTTTGTGATAAAAACACGAATTTTTGTGACCTTATAACTTCCAACTTCACTTCTTTACACACTGCAGTCCCAGATTAGGTAAGGATAAATTTACATTTCAAATACACTCTTTAAGAATATAACAATAGTTTTAGATGGGTAGAGAATCAATTAACCCAGTAAAAATTATAAGTATTAACTACTGTGCTGATAAACTAAAAATGGGGTTACTTGGACCCAAGCAAGAAAGTAGGTCCAATTAAGCCCTAGTCACATTTTTGATTAGACATTCTCAAATTTTACTGTAAAAATAATTAATATCATTATTTCATGCCGGGTTCCTTTTATTAAATAGTTAAACCGGTTCATGTGCATTTAATCGCAGATCTGATACAAAAATGCTCCGAAATTACAAGAGGTCTCCTGGGAACAGAAAGTATGCGGATTTTACAGCTGAAAAATTAGATAATCTTTAAATGCTGTGAGGTCAGGAGAAATGTCTCAGAGAGATGCCCCAACCCACTTTCAAATTAGTAGGTCCCCTATGAAAAGGAGACTGAAGAATGGTTTAATGAACAAACCTGGACATCCAATCATACTAGTGAAGAAGATTTGGTATGTGCCAGTCATTTAGACAAAATTTGTGATTTTGAATTTCCCGTAGACGAACTGGACTTTCGATTTATTGTCAAGTCTTACCTTGCAATGCATGGAAGATCAGTGAAATGTTTTCAAAACAACCTCCCTGGGCGGGTCTGGGTAAAATCAGTTTTGAAGACTCATTCACTCTTAACAATCTGATTTGCAAATAAAATGGGGTTTGTTTTCTGTTTTAATGTAAAATAAATTTTTCATACATAAGCCTCTATTTTTATTTAAAGATCCTAGGTGCTACTTGAGCCCACTAACTATTTGAATTGTATATTTCATGTAAAATGTAGGTTGGGTCCCAGTAACCCCAATCAGCGTGTTACTTGAACCCAAATTTCAATAATTTATTAAAAATATATAGAATTAAAATTTTGTTTTGAAAAAGACCTAAAATCCTGGGGAATCTTCAAATAAGTTGTTCAAATCAAGTTATCAGCAGAAACATGTTTTTAAGGCTATCGTTGCGTAAGAAATGTACAAAAATCTTCAGTTTTGGGGTCCAAGTAACCCCAATCTACGGTACTAATTTATTATATATTGGTATGAAATAGTTCAAAATTTAATTTACTTAACCATTTAAAAAAACATTAAATATTTTAAAATCTTGATTTTATTTTTAACCGTCAAAATGACAGCATTCAGTCTCTAGTAAAAAAAAAATTCCCGTCTTTCTAGTTTTAAAATTTAGAGGAAAGTATTTACTTACGGCAAAATGTTCCATCAAAAGTTTTAACTGTTACTCTTTATTTCATAACAGAAAAATAGCTACTTTTAAATGTATTACTCTTAGCTTTTATCAACCGTTGATAAGTCCGTAAAACAACTGACGAAATTCTCAAAGCTATTTTCATTTAATATACAATTTATTCACTTAAGAACAAATATATATTGCAGCTGCGAATCAGGTTATAAACACAATCGATTCATTGCGATCCGAAATCACGACTTAGCTGAAGAAAATGTATTCAGCTCCAGGGGGTAATCGAACATACACTCAAAAACAATATTACGTTCATCATCAGTATAATTAAGGCTAATTAATGGTGTTTAACCTTCGTAAATCCCTTGTGACTGTCAGTTTCTATTTGCAGTCATCGCCTCGTTTTTTGCCGAAGCAAATTTCCGCAAATCTTTGCTTCAGTTATTCAAACGAAAGTTTAAGGAAACCAGTATAAATTGTGTTATTATTTTTCAGGACACAAAATGTCACAAATGCTTTTAAATTAAAATTGGCTCGTTTAGAAGCGGACAAAAGTTTGTACGTTCTTCAATTGGGCTAATTTAACTCGTACTACCTACCTTAATTTGAATTACCTTGAATTATCCTACTACAAACTGTAAGATACACATAACATGTTAAAACTATAAATAAATGACACTGTTACAGAATAAAATTTAAATCAGTATAAGCTTGACTATAGGCAAAAAATTTACTTTAGAGGTTAGATTTTCTAAATTAGAATGATTTCCGATCTATATCTATCTATCTCTCTCTCTCTCTCTCTCTCTCTCTCTCTATATATATATATATATATATATATATATATATATATCTATATATATACCTCTATATATATATCTATATATATATCTCTATGTATGTATGTATGTTATATATACAGGTAGCCCTCCTACACCACAGTATTTTACAACATGGTTTCGCTCTAACACGATAAAAAATTGTGAAAACTTTTCTACAACACTGTACTTATACAGCACTAGATAGCATGATTTTTGTTTAACACATTTAAAAATTAAATTACCTTAAAATGATGACGGGAAGGAATAATGAACTGTAGTGGCTTTAAATGAACATGTATGAACAAATTATAATTTATTCATTTATAACTCTATTCCGATGTCATAGCGGAAAGCGTCATGCACAACCTTATTACATAGTAAGAGCATTACAGTGAATTTTAGGCGTAACCGATTCGAAATCAGTGAATGTAATAGAAGCTTGGAAGCAATTTTCAATTAAACACGTCATCGACATCGTCATCGTCATCTTTGTTGCTGAAAGAACTGAAATGATTAACGTTAAATGCATGTTAGATGAAGATCCAACATGCATTTAACGTTAATGATTTTAGCTCATCCAACATGCATTTAACGTTAATTAATTTAGTTCTTTCAGCAACAAAGATGACGATGATGATGACGTGCTTAATTGAAAATTGCTTCCAAGCTTCCATTACATTCGCTGATTTCGAATCGGTTACGTCTAAAATTCACTGTAATTCTCTTCTTACGCAATAACTTTGTGCATGACACTTGGCCATCTTCAGTTGAAATAGAATAGTCAGCAAACGAAGTTGTTGGCATATTAGAACTTGCTAAATCAATCGGAGGCGAAGGTTGTGGATATGGCTATTGAGTAAGTTCAAGATTTATCAGTAGAAGTTGTTCACGAAACAGAATTGATGGAAATGGCACCTAAAACTGTAAATCCTATCGATTTTGGGGACAATGGTACACTGATGGCCACCCAAATTGCAAAACCAAGAAAGACAAGAGATAGCACAACAAAATTTATTTTGTAGATAACATGTTGACCAAGTATCAAATGATTAAATTTATAGACTTCTGTGAAGTGTGGTTCCTGCCAAAATCAGTAGCCAGAGTAGCCGCCATTGTTGGAGATCACCGCTGCCACACGCCTCGGCATTGATTCAAAGAGACTTTGGATGAGTTCTTGGGGTACAGCAGACCAAGCAGCTTCCACACGTTGCCAAAGTTGATCTGCTGTGGCGGCTGGGGATGGAATCTGGGTCAATCGTAGAGCAACCATGGACCACATGTTTTCTATCGGCGAAAGATCCGGAGAGCGAGGCGGCCAGGGAAGCAATTGAATCTGGTGATTGACGAAGAACCGTTGGACAATGCGTGCCACGTGTGGTCGCGCATTATCCTGTTGAAATATGGCTGTGGGCAAGCCCTGAAGGTAAGGACGGACAACTGGCTCAAACACCTCGGAGATGTAGCGCTGGCTGTTTAAAGTACCGGCAATTCGTACTAGAGGTGTGCGAGAGTGATATCCAATACCGCCCCATACCATAATACCCGGTGCAGGACCAGTGTGGCGGTGCATAACGCAGCTGTTCAGCATCCTCTCTTCACGGTGTCTCCAGACTCGAATATGACCATCGTGGTGTTGCAGACAGAAGCGTGACTCGTCAGTAAAGACAATTTCATTCCATTCTGCCGTCCACATCCTACTGTCATCGCACCATTGGCGGCGGAGACGTCTGTGGTTCTGCGTCAAGGGTAGACAAAGCAATGGACGTCTTGCGGACAGACCACTCTGCTGTAAACGGCGTCGAATGGTACGCGCAGACACTGGATGATGCGTTACAGACGGCATGTGCTGTGCTATGGTTCGTGATGTGACTGAACGATCCGTCACTGCCATGCGCACAATTTGCCTGTCATCACGTGAAGTGGTGCGCTGAGGTGGATGCGATCGTGTTAGCATACATGTTAAAAACATGCACGTCAACAATTCTTATAATTTATATTTAAATAGCAGAGTTTAAAAATGTGCAGTAAAAGCTATGTTAAAAAAAGTTATACGCTAAAACCATTAAAGTTGTTCAAAATCATGTATAGACGACAAGACTTTTTAACAATAGCTAAAAGTTTATTCATTTGAAAAACTGGTTAAGAATTAGATAAAAACAACAATATCAACATCTTTCTTTTTACTAATAATAGTGGGGTTTTCTTTAAATCAGTTTTAAAACAAACATTATATTTTATCATACTGTGATGGACTATCACAAGAATTAATATATAACTAATACAAAACGTCTTACTCTAGACAGGCTTGATACTTATCCCAATCAGCTCAAGAAGCTTTCGATAATGTGTGTAGTCGTGATGACCTTTTCTCGAAAGTGTTCGCCGCTTATATACACTTAACAAAAACCGATATTCAAATATCTTGTTGATTTACATCATTTCATTTGAAAAATGCTATCGGCTGGTAACTGAAGATTTGTGTTTAATTATGACGTATGGAAGATTGCCAGACATGACGTAATCTAAACGAAACTTACGTCGTTGATTCGGTTTAATTGAATAGCCTTTAACTTGAATCGCCTTAAAAATGGAAATTCAGAATATGACGTCAAACTTCGGAAAGCCAAGTAATTAATGAATCTTCATATTGGTTCATATTGCTAACAGATCGAACACGCCGGTCCGTCGTACCCTCCTGCATCCAACGATCACATATCCGCATTACAGTTGTTTGGTTTCGTCCAACATGACTACCGATTTCCCTGAAAGATAATCCACAATCTTGGTAGGCCACTATCCTTCCTCTGCCGAACTCGGATACTTGATCAAAAGATGATCGCTGTTTTCGACGAGGCATAATTGATCATTTTTTTGAAAAAAACACAAGAAAAACACAATTGCCGAACTTGAAATCGTCGAAATCTCTAAGCCTTAAATAGCGCTTTGAAGTGGCGCCACAGGCGCGCGTGATGTGCGTCTGCGCTGAAATTCTAATCATTTGCATATCTCACCTCCGCTAATGCATGTTGTAAATTTCATGTTATTTACATGTTTCCTTCAGGGTGTTGCATTTACAGTGGCCAGCAGTGTACTTATGAAGATTGTGAAATTAATAATTTAACGCTAAAAAAATACAAGAAGGCCTAAGTTTAGCTGAAAATCGTGAATCATTTTTCTTTAATGGAGACCCTTCCGCTGAAAGAAGCCGAAAATTAAAAAGGGAGCTGCAAAACTGTCATCTCCATACCGTGAAATCTGCAATGACATTGTAAGAACCAGCAAGCAAACCAAAATTACAGATTTTTTAAAGAGGATAGAAGGTGAAAAAAAATCTAAATAAAGAAAAGTGTTTTGAAAGTGATGGTGATATCGTTCAACCTAAAATACATTCCCGTTTGATTGTACTGAGCAGTGATGAGGAATAAATGTATTAAATGAAGTTCGCATTAAAGGAAAATAATATTTTTTTGTTTCTTTTTGTATTGTATTATACATACATTTATATTTTTAATAAAAATTAAGTTACTTATAAGGAATATTTTTATATAAAGTTTGTTTCTAATAAGTATTCGGAATGTAACGCCTCTTTTTGTACTGGCTCTGAGTCTCATATAACACGATTTCACACAATACGGCATTTTCTAGGAATTTATCTAACGTGTTATAGGAGAGTGACCTATATATATATATGTATCTATATATGTATGTATGTATGTATATATATATATATATATATATATATATATATATATATATATATATCTATATATATATACACCGAAGAGCCATTACATTATGACCACCCTCCTTTTATAAGAATGATCTCATTCAGAAACAAAACCACGGTGCGTGCGTGGCTGAAGTTGAATTATACACTGAAGTGCCACTGAATTAGGGATACCTACCTAGTAACGAGTTGGGCCGCCTCTGGACTTGATAACGGCTGCCACACGACGAGGCATAGATTCAACAAGTTTCTGGAAACGTTTCACGGGAGTGGCTTGCCAATTATTGGCTAAAGCTGCCCATAATTCAGTAAGGTTCTTTGGTGCTGTGTGATGGCCTTTCATGCCTTGTTCCAAAACATCCCAAAGATGCTCAATAGGATTTAAGTCTGAGCTTCTAGGTGGCCAATTCAACACAGAGAAGTCAGAGGAATGCTCATCCAACCAGTCAGTAGCCAACCGGGACCTGTGAGAGGTACAGTTGTCTTGCTGGAAAACTCCATTACCATGCGGATAACAGAACAGCATAAACGGATGGATGTGATCAACCAGCAACTCTACGTACCGAATTGCATTGAGGGAGGTTGGTACACGCACCAAAGATCCCAAACTGTGCCACGAAAAATCACCCCAGACCATGATTGAGCCACCATGCCCTTGTACAGTTCCAGCCAGACATGCAGGATCCATGGCTTCATGAGCCTGACGCCATATTCTCAGCCTCCCGTCGGCGTTAAGTAGTCGGAATCAAGACTCATCACTCCATGCTACTCGTTTCCAGTCCTCTACACTCCAGTCTCTGTGCTCTCTTGCCCAGGCAAGACGTGCACCCCGATGGCGTGTATAGAGCAATGGTACTCTCGTAGGTCGACGGCTCCCGAAACCCATACGGTGAAGCGAGCGTTGCAAAGTCCGTTTACTGACTGTACGACTGGTACCTTCATTAAACTGGGTGGTAATATGAGCTAATGTTTGGCTTCGCTGGCTACGTACAATACGCCTGAGCCGTCTCTCACCACGCACTGTCAAGGCTAATTGTCCTTTGCAGTTTGCCCGATCGCTAGTTTTTTTCCACCATCCATGTATTCTTGGTATACTCTTGACACTGTCGACCTCGAAAATCCTAGCTGTCTGACGATTTCGGAAATTGAATGGCCCATGCGTCGCGCACCTACGATTTGTCCGCAATCGAAGGCGTCTAAATCAGGCAGTTTACCCATACTGGCAATTCCAACAACTAATTCAGAACAACCACAGTACGCACTATATATGAATTTACCACATCGCCCTCACTTGCGCATACATGATGCGCAGCGCTACACAATTTGCTTAGGCTTTGCTATCCCTAATTCAGGGGCACTTCAGTGTATAAAGGTCCCATGCATTGTCTTTCGAAAAATAGACTGATTAGTGACATAATGGGGAAAACAGCTGATTTATCTTACTTCGATAAAGGTCAAGTCGTTTTGGCTCGGCGCCTGGGAACGTCGATTACAGAAACGGCGCGGTTGGTCGGCTGTTGACGTGCAGTCGTTGTGAGCACGTATTGAAATTGGTGTACGGATGGTGAAACGAAAAGTCGCCGGCCAGCGGTGTGTCGCCTGCGGCGCATTGATTCCAGAAGAGAGCTTAGACTGTTACGCAGTATTCGCCGTGACCGAAGAGCTACAACAGCCGAAATTTGCAGCAGCTACAACAGTGGTGACCCAGACAGAGTTTCTCAACACACAGGGCAGCGTGCTCTTTTGGTTCATCACATCGACGGGCGCGTGAGAATACGCTAATTTCCAACGGAAATCCTGGCTCCCAAGTACACAGTTGGGCGGAGACAAGCTGGTGGCGGTTGAATTATGGTGTGGACGATGTTTTCATGGAGCACATTAGGACCCATAAACTCCATAGAACAATCCATCACGTCTGTTCGCTACATGAACATTGTTGCAGACCAGGTGCACCCATTAATGGCGACGGTGTTTCCGGCGGGTGATCGTGTTTACCAACAGGATAATGCACCATGTCATAAGGGCCGAATCGTCAGGGAGTGGTTCGAGAAACACTCTAGTGACTTTCAAGTCATATCTTGGCCTCCAAATTCACCTGACATTAATCCAATAGAACATTTGTGGTTCCACCTGGAAAACCGAATTCATGCTAACAGTCTACGACCTAGCAATGTGCGGAAATTGCAGGACCAGTTAGTGAGCACTTGGTACCAGATACCTCAGACTACATATCAGCACCTTGTTGAGTCAATGCCATGCCGGGTGTTGGGGGTTTTGGGGGCGAAAGGTGGTCCTATGTCGTATTAAACATGTGGTCATAATGTAATGGCTCTTCGGTATATATATATACATACATACAGGGTGTCCAGCAAAGATGTCCCTGATTTCAAAATTAAAAATCTCGAAAACAAAGATCTGTAGAAGAATGCAACAAACAGTATTTTTATCGTGAAAGCTGTTAAGAAATTTATACACCGATTTTCGAAATAGTTAGAGAAGCTGCAAACAGATGGCGCTCTACAACTCGTATCAGCATGCAAAAATAAACTCGTACTCTTTGCAAGCGGCCGTTGCAATCACTACATCACAGTCTTTTCAAAATGTCCACCATTCGCTGTGCGGAGGTGGCGGAAACGAACAATAAAATTTGCCATCACACCCTGTAGTATCTCAGCAGAAATCAATTCAGCTGCACAACAGATCGCCGACTGATGCTCATCCAGCGTGGTGGGATGTGTCCTGTAGACAGTATCTTTTAATGTGCTCCACAAAAAATAGTCACGAGGACTCAGATCCGGCGAATATGGAGACCAATCCATGCCTGTGCCAGTAAATTGCAGTAAACTTGGCTATCAGCGACCTCTGTTAGCAGCTTTTGTGACTATTTTGAAAATTAGTATATAAAATTCTTGCAGCTTTCATGATAAATATACCTTTTGTTGCATTCTTCTACAGATCTTTGTTTTCGAGATTTTTAACTTTGAAATCAGGGACTTCTTCGCTGGACACCCTGTACACACACACACATATATATATATATATATATATATATATATATATATATATATATATATATATATATATATATATATATAAGTGCTCACTTGTTTGAAGTATCTTACGTCAAAATGTCTATTTTAAAAGAATTAATATTATATTTTAGGTCAGTTTTTAAATTTAAACGAATGAGAATATATTTTTAAGTCATATTATATGCTTCACTGAACAATATATGTTGATCCCATTCTTCTTCAGCCATTTGTTCTGTATTAAACTATTTCAACATTCAGAAAGGGTTAAACCTCAACAATATATCGTTTATTTGTTATGAGAACGTTAGGAAATGAATTCATGAAATGGGTTAACGATTATCTAATTAAGTTGTTAGTTCGTATTTCTTTGATAGAAATACTTGTTCATTGTTAACTTCAATCGAAAATACAATAAACAATTAAAAATTTAAAAAAAAATGATGTACATTAAAAAAAAGGATTTTATTTACTCTTTGTTTTCCTGCTGCTATCGTTATGAAAGAGATATCGAACCTTTTTATTGTTGATATTGAATTGCTGCTTACAAAACCACATCTGGAATATAAAAGAGACAATTAAAAAGGAAGAGAAGAAAATAAAGCTATTTTTTTTGCAAGCAGCTACTTTATTTCAATGATGTTAGTTCGTTAGTTGCTGTCTTTCTGAAACAACCAGTGACAAAGTAATCTGAAATTGCTCATACATTTTTTTTTAAAAATCTTTTTGACAAAATATTTCTTATGGGTGTCAGACATTAATGGAAATGGTGGAACTTCTGATAGAGAAGTCCTGACAGTTATCGTATAGTATGAAAGCATAATTCTCTACTTTCGAATGTTCTGTTGAAAGCAATAAACATCGTATAAACGTAAATAGAACAGTTGGTCATTATACAGACAAAAAAAAATCCAAAAATTATCAAGAAAATATATCATTGACTCGTAATACACAGGTAAATTTAAAACGAGTAAAGTTATTTATATTTAATAATTATACTAAATTTTGATAATTTTTTACGTAATATATATTTATAGGTAATATGAAAATATATAAACTGTAAACAATTTGTAAAATTTCTATGATTATAAATGGAAAAAATGATTTATCAAGGAAGATAGACTGTGTATTTTGTAATTTATTATAATATAATCAATATTTCTAAAGGGACTATCGGCATGGGGGGGGGGGGGGGAGGGTTCAAACTTTACACTCTTACTTATCCATGCCAGAGCCCGGACAATGGAATTTACCTGAATTTTTATGACAATCCGTGTAGTGAATTCTATAGCTCCTATTCCTTATGGAAATTTCAATTTAACCTCGTAGCATCTAGATCAGAAAATCGTAGGATTATATATTATGATCATAAGTATAAATGCAAACATATTTCGAAAGAAATATTTTTGCCTCAATTCCAATCAATTGTTGAAGATTTCCACGAATGCCTTAAGTTTGTATTTCTTCGGAAAATTACTTTCTTGAGAGATTTGTAGAAATATTCATTTAGTGAGTTATTTATATTGCAGATGTTCTGACTTTTGCTTAAGTTCTTCTTTAAACAACATTTAAGAAGATTTACTCATCTTTAAGGGTGTTATAATAAATGCGGACTTTTCTCTTCATTCTTTTCAGCTTGTGAGTGACGCATGGAAAAGTAACGCACGTTCAGAAGATAAACGGAAACTAAATAAAGAGAAACATAATATGTGAATCCTGGTGGAATTATTTTCACATAGAAGAATGGTAATCAAAATTATTTTAATTAAAACTCTTTTATAGGGATTTGGTGCAGAGTTCTATGCAGCTCATTTCCTAAGTTAAATGTTTTTGTTTATTTTTAATTTTCAATTTGCATTTAAAAAGAAAAATTTGGGTAATCTTAACAAGCTTCGGTTTTTCTACATAAGCATCAAAATTTCCATTTTATTTAAAGTGGATCGGGTTAATAAGTTAGAATGTCTATTCTATAGAGCCCAATATTGACCTGTATGTCAGTTTATACGACACATCTAAAGAGTATCATGTGCTCTATGTTTCAATAAACTTTAGCGTAGGATTACGTTCCTACATAACTGTCCACCGGAAAGCAAAATTTTAGATGTCCTGCGTCACGAGTTCTAATTTTGGTAGTGTGCCAAACCCAGTCTGTATCGGTTGGGCCAGTAGTAAACAGTTAAGCAGAAAAGTACCAAAATGTGTCAAAATTTTGACACACACACACACACACACATATATATATATATATATATATATATATATATATATATATATATATAGTGGAATCTCGATCGATCGTTTTCGGATCTATCGTTTTTCCGCATGTGTCGTTCATTTTATCCAGTCCCAATGATCATATTGCTTTGTTAAGTTTCCGCATTTATCGTTCATTTCAATCGGTCCCTTGAAAAACGATCGATCGAGATTCCACAGTATATATATATATATATATATATATATATATATATATATATATATATATATATATATATATATATATATATATATATATGTATACATACATACATATGTGCATACATATAGATACATATCTACATACAAATGACGTAAACAACGTACATATACATACAACGTACATGCACATATACATACAACATACATGTATATACATACAAAAGAGGTAAGCAACGATAAGTAATCCTACAATAAAATTTTGCGGCAGTTTCGTTAGTAGAGACTACCTGCAATTTTTTATGTTCCTTCTTTTCACTTGACAAAAATATCGAAATTTTTAGATATAATACCATTACCTGAGATAAGTGTTTTTTAATGGCATTTAAAAGAGAAATGGTAGAAATTTTCATTAGCCTGCCCCTTTAGATTTCATCATTTTTTTTTAAATTCTGTTTAAAGTGTAGTTAAATATGTTAGCAAATCATCTCAGGAAAGCACATTATCGTTTATGTCAGTTTATGAAACGCGTGCTTCATATCATTTTCGTTTAAATAAAAATTTATTTCTTGGTTTTCGCTCTGCGATAAATATTAAAATTTTGTGTTTTATTATACAATCACAAAATTTTCTATATCTCCACATTCATTGCAATTTTTTAAAAGAGGCTCTTAATCACAACAATTAACTTTGTGGATAAAAATGATCTCATTAATAATCTACACGGAAGATGATCCAAATGGTTTTTACAATTGCAATTTATGTACATATTTTTTCCCGACACCGAAAGTAAAGGCATTTAAAACGTATAGGACATCATTCTTTTAAAATGTATTATATCCTTTGGAGACGTTATGGGAATCCATTATACAAAACCACCATTTTCATGCAACATATAACTAAAACAATCGCACTTAAACGGTGACACAAGGAGAAAAAATCCGAAATTTATTACGCAAGATAAAGATAAAAATCCGAAAGATTTGTCTTAACAGTCTTTTTATCCTGGACCATCTCTGGGAGATGCGAAAAAGCTTTTAATTTACAGAAAAGAATTAATGAGCCTGAAATAAATCTCTCGTGTTTTGTAAGTATAAGCAAATTGGGAATCTAAATTTTCTTTAAAGATGTACTTAACTACATTTGGAAAGATAAAGTGCGTATTTAAAGCTTGTTAAGATAAGATTCTCAGGCAAAAGTGTGTTTGTTTTTACATTGAGAGGATCTCTAAAATGCATTTTCTATGCCGAAAGCAAGTTCATTAAGTAAACTTAATTTTTTTTTCCGTTGAGTTTGGCCTAACTTTCTAATTTTAGAAGCTAATAAAAAAAATGGAAAGAAAAACATTATTAAGTGATTTACATGTTTGTCTCTTAATACAAAAACAAAACATAAAACTTTATTTAATTAAAGAGAAACGCAAAAAAACTCTGTTGAGTAAAAAAATTATAAGATAAATTGGGCTTTGCGTTAAATAATTGATACTTTTTATGAATTCCGAAGAAACGGAATTTTACGTTTATCCGATATTTAACCGTGAGTTACTTATGAAGACTTAGTCTTTAGTTTTCATTTACTTATTAAGTTAATATAACGTCTAATTAGTCGGTTTCCATAAAAAATTAAAAAAACAGAATTACATAAATTTCTGTTACAGAAAAAATATTTAAATAAAGAGATGCTGTAAATTATATAATTTTCCTAAAAAAAATTTTAAATGTGGTAAATATATCTAACAATCCATCGTTTGTATAGCAATAAGATTCTTTTAATGAAATGAGACGTATATCGACAATATTTTAACGCTTTAGTTTGGTTTTTCGTAAGTTAGCCCTAAATCCATTTACTGACTAACGTGATTATTAGAAAGTTGAATCCAGTTATAATATATAGAAACTAGCTGAAAACCCGCGCTTCGCTACGGAGTACATTCAAATTAAATACAACGGTCAACGTATGCAATTTATGCCAAAAAATAAATATATATATTTATAACAAATGCGATGATCAATGTATACAATTGATTTAAAATATATATCTATCTATCTATATATCTATATATATAAAACAGTTCCGTAACTGACTCATTCATTCATTCATTCATTCATTCACTGACTGACTGACATACAACGCACAGACCAAACAGCTGGACCTAAAGGGCTGAAATTTTGCATGGCGATTCTTCTTATAGTGTAGGGGTGCACTAAGAGAGATTTTTGAAAAATTCTTCTTAGATTTTTTTAAATTAAATTTTTAAGCTGTTTTTTTTACTTATTTTAAGTTTGCATTTAAAATAATAATTTGAGAGTTATAAAATTTATATCACGAGAAAGATCATAAAAATTCCTTTAAAATGAAATCTTTTTCGAATCTTTACCTTCATTTCCTGATTTTTGGTGAATTTTTAAAGATTAATTTTTAGAATTTAATTTATTAAATGCTGATCACGTGACTTCTTTTTCTGGTACTTTAAATAAATTTATCGTCACGTGTATAAAAACTAAATAGACAAAAAATAATTTTTTTTTCTTGCTAATGCGGCAGACGATTGGACATTATCCAAAAAAATATTAAAATACAGTAAAAGAAATGTTCTACAAACTGTACTATATTAACTGTACTATATTCTTTAGAATTCTTTATATTAGATTTAATTTGAATATTTTCTTCTACATTATTTTATCTGTAAAATTATCCTTTACGATTTTCTTATAAATATATATATATATATATATATATATATATATATATATATATATATATATATATATATATATATATATATATTACATCATTTGTGATCGTCGTATTTAACATATAATATATATATATATATATATATTTGACATGAATTGCATACATTGACCGTTGTATTTAATTTGAATGTACTCCGTAGCGAAGTACGGGTTTTCAGCTAGTATATTTATAAAATCGTAAGCGATATGCATTTTTTTTGGATAATATCCAATCGTCTGCTGCATTAGAAAGAGAAAAAATATTTTTTTTGTCTATTTAGTTGTTACGCACGTGACGATAAATTTATTGAAAGTACCAGAAAAAGAAATCACGTGATCGGCATTTAATAAATTAAATTCTAAAAATTAATCTTTAAAAATTCACCAAAAATCAGGAAATGGAGGTAAAAATTCGAAAAAATATTCATTTTGAAGGAATTTTTATGATCTTTCTCGTGATATAAATTTTATAACCCTCAATGTATTATTTTAAATGCAAACGTAAAAAAAGTTTAAAAAACAGCTTAAAAATTTAATTTAAAAAAATCTAAGAAGAATTTTTGAAAAATCTTTCTTAGTGCACCCCTACACTATTAGAAGAATCGCCATGCAAAATTTCAGCCCTTTAGGTCCAGCGGTTTGGTCTGTGCGTTGTATGTCATTCAGTCAGTGAATGAATGAATGAATGAGTCAGTTACGGAACTGTTTTATATATATAGATAAATAGCAAAACATTTGCAAGCTACAGTGAATGCTTTTATATACCAGCATGAGCAAAATTATAAATTAGCGTTTCATGTAAATAAAGCATACGGTACTGCAAAATAGACTTCCCCATTTCTGAAGGTCTCTGGTAAGGGATCTGGGAGAGGGGAGTGGAACGATGTGGGAGGTGGTAACAGTTCGGGCGGATTTTCTAGTTCTCAGTAGACACCATGGGTCGGTCCGGTGAACATCACGGTTTTGATATCATGGCATTCTTTAAAAAATACGATTATGTAACCGCGACACAGAGGGCATTTTGGACTCGCTTCGGGCTTTATGGAAATGATGCTGTTCCTTATTGAAAAACACTCCTGCGATGGGTTTCAAACGTGAGAGGCTGTGCAATACCAAAGAAACCAAATGGCTGTCGTCGGAACATTGGAACACCAGAAAATGTGCAGCGAATCCATGAATCCGCTATTCTTTAGGAAGTTGTTGCCATTCCCTAGAGATGACCAGCAAAGTGATTGAAATCTTTATACACTGGCTTCGGCAAATTTCGGAAAGTACGGGCGCCACATGAGTGATGTTTTTTTCAAAACCTATTAAAGAAACTACATTGTTACTACTTTTTGAAAATATAAAGCTTTTTTGTATTTTTTCGTTCTTTTTTTATTATCCTTAGAAATGCGGGAGTCCTTTTTGTCGCGCCATGTATTTTTTAAAGTCCTCTTCCAGCTATATGAATGGTATCTCAGGTACATCCTATTCTCCTCATTACATCTGGTTTCACCAAATATAAATAAACCATAAAGATAGTTTTCAGCAATTCGAATGGTACTTTTATTCACTTAACCGATAGGGAAGCATTTATAATACAAATACCTTTAAATGTCGGTTGCAATTTTCCTATTTGCGGAAAGTTCTACCATTTGCTTATACATCTTTGTCATTTTTCTCATCACGGTTTTCATGTTTTAAAACTGTTGAATTTTATTAAAAAGTTTTATACAATAGCTAACAGTACGTAAAATTAAGTATAGTTTGTTTCCGTTATTTGAAATGAAAAGCTATAGATACGAAGTATCAAAATCAAAGTCTGAGTCATAATCTTTCTCAGGGACGAAATAAATCGGTATTCTTAGAAAATAACTAAGTGTAAGTCCGTGTCTAGGCCGGATATGGGCGCGTTAAATCCGTAGACCGGAAAGTCGCTCTATGAAGGTCAGAGAAGGTGGGAGAGGGTACGATTCCTCCAGATGTCACCTATCGTGGTTCTCGGTCAAAATTGAGGTGGCAACTAGCTAAGACGGACTCCCACTTTTGTGGTGCTATTCAAACCGGAGCCGCACACTTCAACCCGTAGACTATATGGACCTTGTCTGCAACTACATTCCAACCAGGGGGCATAAGAAACAACAACAACAACAACAACAAATCTAATTAACCCTTAGCTTACGGGGTCCATTTTTCCTATTCCCTCGTTAGAACGAAAGATTTCGTACCCCCTTTGTAAGAATGGCCATTAAGGGGTTTATATATATATATATATATGTGTGTGTGTGTGTGTGTATATACATATGTGTGTATGTATATATGTATGTATATATATATATATATATATATATATATATATATATATATATATATATATATATATATATATATATATATATATATATATATGTGTGTGTGTGTGTGTGTGTGTATATATGTGTGTGTGTGTATGTATATATATATATTCTTGGGATACATGCTATGCCACCCCGTAAGGAAAAGGTTAACACTTACCAGGTGAATTATCATTAAATATGTTATTCAAATAATAGAATTACTAAAAGTAAGTTTTAACCTTAATTTGATTTAATCTTACTCTCTTTCAAAAATTGTACATTTATGGAAATCGCCCATTGTTTCCTAGAATGATAAAAGAAATAAATGCTCAAAAAGATCGTGAATAATTCTACATCTTTCGCACAAATACATTTTTCAAAAATTCATCACTTGTCATTTAGTTCGGTACTGAGCATAATTTCTAAGCTAGTTTTATTCATAAATATGTTTTGATATTTATATCAATTCATGACACTGAAACACAAGCATATTTAAATATATTTTTGAATATGCTCAAGATTTTTAATCTGGTGTCTTTACAAATGTTTGTTGATGCTATTGTATTATGAAACAGAGAATGTAAATTATTAAATAAATCCCTTTTAATACAAAACTTTAATAATGAATTTCAGGTAAATTATCTGAATAACTTTTTAAATTACCATTTATATCTTAAGTAAAATATACAGTAAACTTTAATTTAACTAATACTTTAAGTGTAATAATTTATTTCAATCAATTTTCTTCCCTGTAACTATTAATAATGAATTTAATTATGCATGGGCTCGGTGTCTACGAACCGTCTCTATCAAAATATACTTACAGTAAAGGTTGGATTTAAATTATTTTTAAAATATCTTTCATTCTATTTAATTCCTTCTAAATATAACCCTGGTATCCTGTTTCAAATGCACATTCTATTGAAGACTATCGAGTTCTATATAATTAATATGTCTTGTGTCACTAAATAAAAACTCAGTGAAATAATATTTAATACCATTATAATCCCATTGATGTTAATAATATGTTTGCTCTCTTAAATATATATATATATATATATATATATATGAAATAAATTTCAAACCTTTTCGTTATCGTTAAAAACGTCAATCCAAATTGTTTTCATCCTATTGCAATAAAGCATTACCCCTCAATTTAACCCGAAATAACCTATTAGATTTTCCCCGGAGTCCACGTGCGGAAAGAGAGCTTACATAAGAGGAGTGTTCTAGAAGCTGTGGCGTGACCTCGTAGTAGTGGTGTGATGAGGTCAGGTTCCAGTTTCTGACCAATCAAAAGTTCAGCGCGCCTCTAACTTTTTGAGATCTGAGCGTCCTTTTGCTGGACTTGAGTGTTTCGCTCTGGTCTGGCAGGATGTAGTTTTGCCCTGATGGGTTTTTACCTCTTTGTCCGTAATGCTCCGGACAAATTTTGTTGATGTATGCTCATCTGAAATAGAAACTGTCAAGCAAGGAAGTATGCTGAATAAATCTTTAAAAATGTGGCTGATCTCTCGTCTCTGTGGATTTGTTTTAAGGTAATTCTTCATCTACGACTCCAGTATAGTGCCCTGAGCCTGACGTCTTCTACCTTGGGGATTCCATCCGTATAAATGAAAGTGAACTGTACATACGCCTAGTCTGCAACGCTGTTCAATTTTCACGTGACTACAGAATTGTCAGAAGTACTACGAGTTCACCGGACATTTGCATCGCCCCGCCACAGCTTTAATTACAACTATATATATATATATATATATATATATATATATATATATATATATATATATATATATTTTCCGGGTGGTCATAAACAAACTTTGCTGATATATGGACCTCTAGCGGCCGTTCCTTTCAACCTATCGAGATGAGATTTCAGATATAGTTATTCAGAGGTATGAGGAATAGCAACGCCAAAAGTAGGGCGTTGCCATTTGGAAATTTCGAGTTTCTATACCTATAACCATAACCGTGAGCGTCACTGTCTTGCCGGTCTCAGAATCCTGAGCGCATACATCTGAATAACTATATATGAAATCTCGATAGATTGAACGAAACGGCTGCTAGAAGTCCATATATCGTTTTTGTAGGCCGTTCGCAGAGCTATATTTTGTGCATGCATAACGCGTCTGTTTTTTTGTGATACACGTACCATTCCAACGCTCTTTAGGATTTTCACATGCGCTGAGCATTTTGCGACGTGAAAAAGTGGGCGTTGCTATTTGAAAATTTCGAGTTTCTATACCTATAACCGCAACCGCGAGCGTCTCGTCGTTTCCGTTCTCAGAATCCCGAGCTCATATATCTGAATAACTATATCTAAAAACTCATCTCGATCGGTTGAACGGAACATCCACTTGAGGTCCATATATTAGCAAAGTTTCTATATGACCACCTGGTATATATATATATATATATATATATATATATATATATATATATATATATATATATATATATATATATATATATATATATATATATATATATATATATATATATATATATATATATATATATATATATATATATATATGTGTGTGTGTGTGTGTGTGTGTGCTACAATTCGTCAAAGGAGAATAAACCATATAGACTACTTTTTTATTAGAAAGACCGGTTTACACTTTACCTGTAGAAAATGTTAAGAAATTGTGCTTCCAGGGTAAAATAATAGTTTCTTGACTTAAAAATATAGCGGCAAGGTACACTGTGTGAAGAACACGACTCTGTCTACAGACGATTTGTTTCTCTGGGTGTTATTTGATATGAGTTGTCTCTAAATAAGTCGTATTTGCAAGATTTCTGTAAGCAAATTAAGGCTTTAAACCAAGGATTCCCAACGGGGTCCGAGTGGATCCCTTGGGTGTCGATGGAAGTTTGAAAAATGTCTGTACTATTCCAGGTGTCTATTGGGGATTTATGATAAATTTTTCTATTTAAAAATTTAATTGAAATTTTAAGGAATGTAATTATTAGAAAATAATATTCGTTTTAATATGTATGAATACAGATTTGAATAGGGCTGAGTGATCCACGCATTGTAAAATTGTTTAGTAAAATATATATTTATATTCGGTATGTTTGTTTTTGGGACTATACGATGATAAAAAATTTCAAGCCAAAATTTAAAAAAAATGTGTCAATGCATCAAGGACAACCACCCCATTAATTGAAATCGAACTTTTGTGCAATTACAATCTGTGTGTCTGGAATCTTGTTAATATTTGTGTAATTAAAAATGAAAATAGTACAAAAATAATAAAACATAAAGCTAAGGAACGGCTTTTTCTAATTTTTGTTCACATTCTTAGTCAAATTGTTATTTTTAAGTGTTTTATGTGCAATTATTAGTATTATAGTAATTATGTTGTATGATGTATATTAAATAGAATAATGCGAGGGGGTTTAGGAAGAGAATCATTCTTTTAAAAGTGGTCGATGTAGGAAAAATGTTGAGAATCCCTGCTTTACACTAAGGGTCTGTTCACACTGCGTACATCAGCGTCAGCGTTATTCGTATTGATATATATATTTAACCAATTACAAACATTCAAACGATTAGCCACGAAATTGTTAAGGTCTGTGATTGGTTTAAAATATGGTGATACGAGTAACGCTGGCGTGAACGGACGCAGCGTGAACAGGCTCTAATTACTAAAGTTAATGGTTGTAAGTTCCACTAGGAAGAAGCATTATAACCCTGAGAAACACAAGTTCATACATTGATTTATCTATTTCTGTCAATATTTGATCTTATTCTTTTTCCAGGACTTCACCACATGTAGAAAATTGTATTAATGATGGCATTATTTATGCTATAATTTATTTTTAATGCAAATTCGAAAAAAAAAAAAGTGTTGTAAGCAGTTATTGAACATTCAAATAGCCTTGTACATAACAGTCAGCTTCAAGAGATTTTTTTATAAGAACTTATGCAAATTTAAGTCAATGAGTACACCGATAGACTAAATTTATTTTAAATAATTCCAAAAATTTTTTAACTGCTCAAAGTTTTCGAAATAACGTCTGTATGAAAAACAGAAATGAGATGATTTCGGGTAGACAATATGGTTTTCTTTTGATGTATTTCTTGTAAATCTTAATCTCAAAGAGACAACTGGACCTCCCACATGTTAGTTAGTGATAGAATCTCCCACATGTTAGTTAGTGTACTGCAGTTAGTGATCCACATAGGGATCACTAACTACAAAGGATAGTATGGAAAGTAAAATCTTAGACAATATGCGTTCCTTTAATCCATAAAAGGAAAATGAACAGGCAACTACGAACATAATTATCAAAGGAGACTTCTTTTTCAACTCTTTGATATGGAAAGTATTCGAGACTTTAATGAACTAAACATTCAAAAAGTATAGTTTTTAAAAGATAATATTTACCTTTTCTAATATTACATGTCTTGATACCGTCCTGTTTAACATTAGACGTCTTGCAAATTAAGATCGCTCTCCCCAAATAAATGAACATTCATGCAGCATTAGTTTCGAACTTCTATAAACTATAAAATAAATTATGATCGTTTTAGCCTTAAATATTTTATATTTTATCGTAATATGTATATTCAAACGTTTTTTTTAATTCATAACATACTTGACACAGAGTATTGCGAATAATTAATTAATCACTAATATAACAATTAATGAATCAATTACATCTAAAACAATATCAAACAAATATGCTTGAATGCACCTGAAATAGGAATTATAATATGATTGTTTTGGCTTTAGTCATTATATTTTTTATCGTGATGTAGATATTATTTTTAAAAATCCATTAGATATATTTTTTAATCCATGGCACAGTGTGTCACAAATAATTAATTAATCACGAAAACTAATAACTTCCATCGAAAACGTCATCAACCAAATATGCTTGAATGTACATGGAATATAAAATAAATTATGAACGTATTGGCATTAATTAATTTGTATTTTATCGTAATGTATGTGATTGAATATGATTTTTAATTTCTTAGCATCCATGACACAGGGTATTGTAAATAATTAATTAATCACTACATTATTAATTAATGAATCACTTGCATCAAAAACGTCATCAACCAAATATGATTGAATGCACATGGGCTATAAAATAAATTATGAGCGTATTGGCATTAATTATTTTATATTTTATCGTTAAGTATGTGTTTGATTACTACTTTTAAATTCAAAGCATCCACGACACAGGGTATTGCGAATAATTAATTAATCGCTGAAAAGAAATCACTTACACCCAACACAATATCAACCAAATATGCTTGAAATTTAAAAGAAAAGACATGTGGTGAGGAACATTGTATTAAATTTAGTGGAAAATTTTTAATGGAACAAGAATGCTTGTAACGCATAAAACATTAAGAAGATGAACGATCCAAGCCATTGATACCGTATTTACTGCAACAAAGAGCTTAAAACGTGAAGTAATTTAAAACTGCAAAAAAAAAAAATTGGCAAACATGGATCTTGGCAACAAATCTTTGGCATGCTCTTGAAATATTTCATACGGCAGTTCCAAAAAATTGTATAATGTTGGTATCCGCCAAGTTTTCTAAATATTTTGTTTTCAAAATATTTGTTTTTCGTTTTCGCATAATTCCTTTAACTTCGGCGGGTATAGTATTCCAGAGGATATCGTAAATGCAGCTGGCTTTTTGAGTACGAATTAAAAATGTTTTGTTACATGACACAAAATATGTTGTTGAATGTAAATATTTGTATAGAGATGCATGAGCGTGTGTTAGTTTTATTTTCCTTGGCAATTTTACTTTACATGAGAGTTAAATATTCAGTGATGTGAATTACTGGTATATATTTAAAAATACTAATATTTACAGTTCGTAAATGGCTACTTGTTATACATCTAATAATTTTATCGTTACCACTTGTAGTTCTGAATTATAAGAAAAATATAGTGCAACTTCTTTATTTATTGGAGTATCTGTTTACGTATAAAGAAATTACTTATTGAAAAGTCTTTTCATTCTTTTTATTCAAAGAATATTCCAGTCTCGTCACTTAACTCGGTTCTGAATTACGGGACCGGTTTCTAGGGGGTAGTGCTGGACGCCTATATGGTGCCCCTTTAAATGAAGGGACAGCAGTCTTCCGGTGTGAGTTAGGGCGGCCGTTAGCAATCCATGTTGAATGGTCTGGTGTCTGAAAGGAGTTGTCTGCCCGGTAATTCACATTCGGGCGAATGTCTAGAAACGACAAGTGCCTCTGCATTTGAGAAATAAATGAATGAATAAATGAATAAATAAATAAACAAACAAATAAATAAATATATATATATATATGACAAGGTCGTTACTTACACCCTTCCCATTACGTCGTCTTACATCCAAGCTTTACTCCTTAAATCTATCTCTACATAATTATTCACGTTATAGCAGTCAATGAATTAAAAGGCCGGTGACAAAGAACTACAATTAATATATCGAACATCGTTTATTTCCAAAATCTTAAGCTACCTGATTCAATCTGATAAATTAAATCCAAGAGTCATCAAGCTCCCAAGCGACGCGTGACTATCTCCATCAAGAATTTCCCGCCGTCTGATTAAACGCTATTGTCTTTCTGCCATCCAAAGCCACCGCGCATGCCCAGATGATCTCTGTGACGCATACACCGGAGATGGACCATGGGCGGGACCACAGATGTCAATCAATCCAAAGGGAATTTCCCCGATTTCTCTCGATGCATTTCGAACCAAGATATGAGAATAGTGGCGAATTACGCCACGACAATAAATTAATTACTAAGCCCCCTTTAAATTTAGAATAATCATTCTTTTCCCACTAAATCCTTGACATATGTATATATATATATATATATATATATATATATATATATATATATATATATATATGTGTGTGTGTGTGTTTGTGTGTGTGTGTGTATGTGTGTCTGTCTGAGTAATTACGTAGTTTTCACATTTAGGTAATATTTATTTAAATTTATATTTTTCTGAGTATTTACAAGTTTTTGGCTAATATATCTGAGAATCACAAAATGTATCAAGAAAAATATTCAAAAGAACAGAAGCACGATTCCAACAATAAGTATAAGAGAGGTATACAGTT
Organism: Dolomedes plantarius; assembly: GCA_907164885.2. Classification (NCBI taxonomy): domain Eukaryota; kingdom Metazoa; phylum Arthropoda; class Arachnida; order Araneae; family Dolomedidae; genus Dolomedes; species Dolomedes plantarius. The sequence continues at coordinate 166,708,862 of OU015493.1, forward strand.
CATAAGCAACATTCTCAATGATCCTAATCTCTATGACAACAGAGAAGATATTTTATCTGAAATAAAACTTGTATACATTTCTAACATATACTCAGAGTTTTTTTTTTCTTTTCCTGTTCAGGGATAAATTTTCTCAAACATTCGGTTGAGTATTTATGTAAAATAAAGTGCAAATATCTCATTATATTATCATTTTTTCCGATAAGAGAGACATTTATATTTTCCCTAAAAATCGAAATTGCCTATTGTAATGATTAATAAAGTCTCCTCAGATATCAGAAAACTTTAGTAAGTTGGAAAATATAAAAAAAAAAATTATAAAAAAAAAGTTATGCCCCCATAAGTTGCATAACATTTGTCGTATCAACTTAAATGTAATGTAAATCTTTATTAATTTTCTTTATAACCTCCTTATAATAATTTAAACTTTGGCGATAATAGTCATATCGTAAAATGCTTTGTAAAATGCCCATTAATTATTTTATTTTTAATAACTCTATATGTTTTCGTTTAATCTGAAAATCGTTTCGAATTTTGTCTTTAATCCTTTACCCTTTATTATCTCCAGTGCGTAATACGGGGTGCCATTGGAGTCCCGCATTTCTGACGTTGACTGTTACGGATGTGGTGTGCGTAGAGCGGTGCTGGAGGTGGCAACAATTTAGGCTGATTTTCTAGTTGTCAGTAGATACCATGATTTGGTCGGGTGACCATGGCGGTTTCATTATCGAGGCTTTTTAAACAAAGACAATCATTCTGTAACCGCGACACAGATGGCATTTAGAACACGTTCGGGCTTTATGGAAATGATGCTGTTCCTGATCGAACGATGATCCTTAGGTGGGTTTCCAACGAGAAAGCAATTGGGTGGGCTTTACCAAGGAAATCAAATCGTCGCCTTTGGAATAATAGAGCATCTGAAACTGAGCAACATGTCCGTATTTCCCCTATTCGTTCTTCCAACGAGAAAGCAATTGCGTGGGCTTTACCAAGGAAACCAAATCGTCGCCTTTGAAATGATAGAGCATCTGAAACTAAGCAACATGTCCGTAGTTCCCCTATTCGTGAGGAAGTTGTTGCCATTCCCCCAAATCTGACCAATAGAGTTATGGAAAAGTTTAGAGAACGAATTCAGCAGAGCTTCGCAAATATTGGATGCCACCTGAGAGATGTTATTTTAAAATCTTAGTGGAAAACAATACATTATAAGTAGGTTTCGAGAATGTAAAGCTTTTATCTCTAAATTGCTTCGTTCGGTCTTTATTGCCCTTTAAAACGTGGGAGTCATTTCTGCCACAAACTGCACAAATGTAAAGAATGCTACGCCTTGCTAACTAATTAATTTGGTATGAGACTTGTCGCAGACTCTATGGTTTACCATGGTTTTCACTCGTTGTTTGATTTTCTTTTGTTGACTCCTGCCACATTTGGCGAGATAACTTTTTGATGTTTGGCAACACGCAATTAAATTTTGAGTTTTATTCTTTTCTTTTATTATTGTTATGTTAAGATACGGCGCCTGTTGGTGGTATATGTTTCGGTCCCGTTTATTACGGCGGGAAGTATGTAACTTTCGTCTAAATTAATATATATATATAAAGTTGTATGTGTGTCATTAGTAATCTGAATTAAACTAATATTTCTCGATATTATATGAGTACCTAAAGAATAACATCACAGGATCTGTTTCATTTTAAAGGAGCTCCCCCGGGACAATGGAGGTAGGAATTTTGCTTACCCTATAAGTTCGGTGTCACTTCCAAATATTTAATTTGAAAGTTGGGCGGAGTGACAACAAGACTCAGTGAATCTCAGGACCACTTAATCATTTCAGGAGCAACAGCCTCACCCGTTTGCACAGTGTAGATTTCCCCCCGGTTTTTTTTAACCTAAAGAATCTTGAATTTATTTTTCTAGTGAATAGTTGCAAAATGTTTTTAATTCTTTAACCCTTCAGCGGGCAAGCCCGTGTATAAAGTGCAACATTTTCGTAATTTTCAATGGTTTGATTTTACATGTAAGGTTTGAATGCTCTAAGCAGTTTCTGTTTATAGCTACACCCTTTCTAATGCAGGTCTGATTTTCTGACCCTTGTATTGCTTTCCATTCATTGTTAGTCGTGATTTAACCGTGGTAAACCAGCGATTATACTGGATTGCAATACGACAAAATTATGAGTTGATGTTGTAAATCAAATGTGCAGGTATTACACGGTATCCCACATATCACGAAGATGGACAATCTCGTTGTTTTTTAGGTTTTTGGACATAATAGGAATCCATTCGCAAGTTGTCCTTAGGTCGAATTAACCGGAAAGTTTTGAAATAAGCCGATTGTATATGCATTCATTGTCCTTCAATTATAAATATATCTCAATATTATCAACGTTTTATATCTTGTTATGAAACGCAGAATTAATATTTTCAATTTGAAAAAAGAAAGTTTATTTCAAAAGGAATAACCAAGGTTGAAAGAGACGTTGCCCTGTATACAACTCGCGTCTGCTTGTGTACCAAAAATTGGCGCGCCTGCTAAAGGGTTAAACTGATAACATATGGCAGTACTAGCCATTTTTTCCTCTATTTACCTGCAATACATTGAATGCAAGTGAAAAAAAGACTTGATTTAGGCGTTTGCACTGCGCAAACACCGCCCCTCAAAGGGTTAAGAGGACTATGGACCTTTATTTGAGCAAATCTTTTATATTGTAATATTGATTCTGTTGTTGTAAAAAAAAATACATTTCTGGAGGATTATAGTACCAAATAGTTTTTTTCGAGTAAAAAATAATGTATAACGTTTCTACTATGTAAGTAAAAAAGATAAGTGTAGTAATAAACCTTTAAATATGTTTTTCTCAAAACATATTTTTCAAGGTTTTTAGATTTTTTAAATGCTCCATGCGACTCAAATTTTATTCCAAATTCATGAAACTGATAAGGAAGAATCCTGATACTCTTTACAAAGAAACTGGGTATGCATTTTACAATTCAACTTCATAAATTTAATTAAATTTGATTTATAAGTTAATTAAAAGGTAAAAGTGTGATGGAAATCAGGATGGAATTCAGAAAAAAGTCTCCCAAAAATTAATTTTTCAAGGGATTAAATAATTGATACCCAGATTTGTTAGTAATACAGTTTTAAGTGATTAAACTGCAAAATCCAAGATATATCTAAAAACTTAAGTCATAAGGAGCATTTAAAAATTTTGTCTATTAATTTTAATTTAAAAAATCTTAAAAATATAATAAGATCGGAAATTTTTAAAAGTATTCTATATACTTATGAGGAAATGTACACTCAAGAGCCAAAACATTATGACCACCTGTCAATAACGAGTTGGCCCACCTTTGGCGCGCAACACAGCTTCAACCCGCCCTGGCATGGATGCCAAAAGTCCTTGGTAGATGGCCGGAGACAAATTGTACCAGATGTTTAAGCAACGGTCACGCAAATCCGAGATATTGTGAATTGGTGGTCTTTGAACTCTGAGCTGCCGTCCCACGACATTCCAAATATGTTCTATCGGATTGAGATCCGGTGAGTTAGGCGGCCAGGACATTAACTGGAATTCAGCATCATGTTCCTGGAACCACTCCAACACAATTTTAGCCTTGTGACACGGGGCGTTGTCCTGTTGGAACATTCCATTTCCAGCTGTAAAAACAGAGGCCATGTAAGGGTGCAACCGGTCCGCAATGATGTTCAGATACCCTGTAGCATTCATGGTCTGTTCTACCACAACCACGGGTCTCAGACACGCCCAAGAGAACGTCCCCTAAAGCATAATACCGCCACCACTGGCCCGTGTATGACCTACTGTACATTGAGGGAGCAACAGTTCGCCTGGAAGACGGCGTATCCTGACACGGCCATCGGCGTGATGAATGACAAACCGTGATTCATCTGACCAGGCAACTCTCTCCCACTGATCCATGGACCAGTCGCGATGTTCCCGGGCCCAGAACAGGCGCAGTTGGCGATGACGCTTGGTCAGCAAAGGCACACGAGTGGGGCGTTTGCTGCGTAGCCCCATATCCAACAGTGTCCGCTGAACAGTGTGCTGCGATACTATTCTATTTGGCCCTGCATTGTATTGGGCTGTCAGCTGAGCCACTGTCTGGCTCCGGTTTTGCTTCACCATGCGAGACAGTCTCCGACGACCTTTTTCTTTGATAGCGTGTGGACGTCCAACACCATGTCGTCTACTGCTGGTTTCACCGTCATTCATCCACTTTGCATAAGTACTAACAACTGTAGGTCGCGAACAACCCACGAGTCGTGCAGTTTCGGAAATACTTGTTCCGAGCCTTCGAGCCATTACAATCTGCCCTCTATCAAGTCGCTTAGATCCGCAGCCTTTCCCATCACACACAGAAGTAAGTGAAAGAATGATTCTTCAGACTCTCCAGCAGCAGTTAAATACCACTTCCACCTGATCACGTGCCTCCCACGTCATCCAGGCGAATTCATTGCAAAATGTAGGGGTGGTCATAATGTTTTGGCTCTTGAGTGTATATATGCATAAAATTTCATATCTCTATGATAAAAAGTAAAGGAAAAAAATATTAACTCTCTATCCTCATCATTGAGTCTGCTGTATACTAACCCTATTAGATTCACGTGAATCTATGGAAAAAATTTGTCCAGGAATTGCTGACATGAATTTAAAGATTTTCTTTTTTAAATTCTACTTCGTAATAGAAAAAGAAATTTTATACCGTGGTACATTTTTCGTTTTTTATACAAAATTAATAATATTTTTTAATTTAAATTATTCGAAGTAAAAGATCTGGTATAGTTTGTTTTAAACACTCGTAAATTCCTTTGATGGACGGAATTTATAAAATGAATACTGTTGCAAGTTGCCGCACTTTTTATACAGTAAAATCGTTTTGCTGTTATTCACTACCTGTTGTTAATATTCAAACTGTAACAGCAATTTTAACTGAATTATTCATACCTGAATGTTATCCTTTGAGTTTAGTTAATTCTTAAGTACAGACAGTTTAGATTGACTTTTCGTAGAACAAAATTCGGGACAGTCAGAAGAATTAATATACAGAATATTTGGTTTTTATTTAAAGTTTTACTTTGAAATTTATATTTAAATTCTCTTAAAAATGCTACACATTTAATCATTGAGTGAACTCGAAAATGTGAAACTACAACTATTTAATGTGCTTCCACAAAATTTTCATTCATATTATTCCTCTCTTAGTTGAAAACCATCTACATGCGTTTTATATTATTTATGTTAAAACTTTAATGTTTAAGCGACGGCTACAGAAATTAATGTCTCATTTATTCCATTATGCAAATATGTTTTAAGTAAAAGAAAATTGGAAATTTTAATTTTAAACGCTATGTTCATTTATCATAAAAAAAATTCCAAACCTAAAATAACAATATGCAATTTTTTTTTGAAAATTTCTATTAATTTTTTCCGAATAGCAAATTTTACTTCACATATCTAAATTTGTTTTACTTTAAAATTACTCATGTTACGAAATATTTAGCTCCATAGAAAGTATTATATATCTGTATTTAACAAATTAATTTTTCTATTTATTTTACGAGCTTTGAGATCAATAAAATTGATATTGCACTAACTTTTCATTTATTTTTCTTTGTATAATTTGTTATTAAAAGCACAGATAAAGTTACATTTTCAATAATGCTAATTCTATGATATGAAATTAATTTTTACAATTAAATTTTTTTATAACTTTGTTATTTTGTAACTCGAAATTCAGCAAACCTGTAGTTCTGTATTATAAGATTTACATTTAAAATTGAGAATAGAAAATAATCGATAAAATACATTATTTTGAGAATAAGGGTATTTAGAGAAAATAAAATTGGGTGTAAAGGAGCAATAGTACAGTTACTTTGCAACAGAGGGAAAAGGTGTTTGATGCTATTTCTGCGAAACCTGTAAAAAAACAGTTAAATACATAGCAAATAAGCGGAGTTAGAACTGCATCCTATATTTCATAACAAATAAATATGAATAATATAGTTATATATAATATAAATATAAATTTCCCCTTTGAAAATGATACTTCACAATTGATTTCTGTAATCTTTGTCAGATTATTTAGTGTTTTAAAACATTTGTCATAATATATATATATATATATATATATAAATATATACATATATATATATATATATATATATATATATATATATATATATATATATATATATATATATATATATATATATATATATATATATATATATACAGTGGAATCTCCATCTATCGTTTTTCAAAGCACCGGCTGAACTGAACGACAAATGCCGGAAAATGATACATGCGGGAACATAACAAAGCAATATGATCGTCCGGACCGGATGAAATAAACGACATGTACGGGAAAACGATGATTCGGGGAACGATCGATCAAGAATCCACTATATATATATATATATATATATATATATATATATATATATATATATATATATATATACACCTATCAATATTAGTGGTGTTTATGAATGTGTTTCGTATTCCTTTTTTTATATAATATAGTGTATGTATTATTCTACTGACAGGTAGCAGTAATGAAGCTAAGGACATCGTGCTTTTGGGGGGAACAGCGTAAAAGGTCAAACCTTGCAGACCTTGAAAAAAGGCAAGTTATTGGAGCGCCTTTAAATAGGAATATCTATTACTGCAACTCCTAGGCTAATGGATGTTTTTCGAACTATGGTATCGAAAGTCATAACAGCATTCAGAGCGCACGGAAAAACATTCTTTGCCAAACAGAATATTGGACAAAAGGGAGAGATGACTGAAAGAGATGGACCTAGTATCATTCATTTGAGGTAGAAAGGAACTTCACAAACAAAGAATTTACGGAAGGGTAGTTATTCCCAAGCCACTTGTAATAGATGTCAATACAAAATATTGTCCACAATGGTGCCCCGAGTACAAATTCTGGTCGAGTAATATGTGGAAAAACGGCATTTGGTCCGATGAATCATTGTTCATATTGTTCGTCGCAACAGGACGTGCGTATGTCTGGAGAACACCTACACAAGTGTACGATTTTGGCTGTCTTATCTCAATTGTCAATCATGGATTTAAATCTATCAGAGTTAGGGATGGCATCTCATGGTTTTCTTCAGGCCTTACTGTAACCCTAAAAGGGAGATTAAATGAGAAGGAATATGTCGAAATTTTAGCTCCCTAGTCCATCCTATGGTGCAAACTTTGTTTCTTCAGGAGATGGCGTTCTCCGATATGATAATCCCCCTAAACATACAGCTAAATCTATAAAGAATTGGTTTGAAGAGCATGAAAAAGAAGTCAAATATATTTTCTTGCCGTGTACTATCCCCCCGACTATAAATCCTTCAACCACTGTGATCTGTATAAGCGGATAGATAAAGGTATCGATATCCACCACAGCATCTCTACAGGAATTTCCATGATTTTTCCCTGAAGAATGATATAATATATTCTTAACCACTATTTATGACTTGTATAGTCCAATTCCAAGGTGAATCAGGTAGTATTACATGACAAAGGTGATCCTGCACCGTATTAATAAAGGCTTCCATGATGTTTCTTAGTGTTTCCATTATTTTGATAGCCACCTGTATATATATATATATATATATATATATATATATATATGTGTATATATATATATATATATGTATATATATATATATATATATATATATATATATATATATATGTATATATATATATATATATATATATATATATATATATATATATATGTATATGTATATATATATATATATATATATATATATATATATATATATATATATATATATATATATATATATATATAAAAGACAAATTTTAAAGTGGAAAACCAGTATATGCTCAGAACCACAAGAGCCAGGAATTAAAATCATGAAAAGGTAAGTGAAAAATAGGTTTTAGACAGCATCTTGTCATCAGCGGTGTTAATACTGTCTAAAAACCAATGAATTGTTTCTAATGAGTATGATCTGAGCAATAAGCATACTTAGACACCGTACAGTCCATAAGGAACAGAAGAAGTGAATAAACAATGGCTTTATCATTGAACACCGAATTCGGCACCAGACAAAGTGAAAGTTAAGGAGTCCGCAAGAAGACTGATGTCACAAACATTGCAACCATGGAGCAAATGGATTCACCAGCAGACTTACAAAGGACACTTTTATTTAGGAAATAATTACCTAAGTTTACTTAGACATTTATTATGACTAAGAGTTATTATTTTTTATTTTAATTACACTAGTTTTTATTTACTTTTTAGTAGTTATTTACTAACTTTAATCATTTAGTTTTGTATTGCTAATTATTAGCAACAGAACATGCTATTCATTAAATCTAAAACAACCAATTATGTGCTTTATATATATATATATATATATATATATATATATATATATATCTTGGTCTGAAATGCCTCCATTAAGTACTTTTTATAGTCTGCATATAAAAGATGCCATTTGTATACTTATTGAAAATAAAACGCCAGAATATTTAAATTTTTCACTTTAAACACTACTTTTATACTTGGAAGATTATGTATAATCTTCATAAATAACGTTTTGCGATTCTTAGCTATGATCTGATATCATAAGATCAAACTGCCAATTGAAGATGCCGAATGAAGAAATTATCACAACGTTATGATTATAGTTTTAAGCTATAGAAACTCAGAACAAACAGTAGGAATGTTTTTTAAACATATTCTGTGAACCGTTTCCAGCTTCATCCGTAACAGCATTATTTCCAGAAAAAGCTTCCGAAAACGGCCTGAGTAATATATTTCAGACGCTTCTCATAAACATTCGGAGAAAATATTTAACATTTGATATTCCCTGGGGCAGATAAATTCTTAGGATCCAAACCGTATGATTGCAAAGTCATTTTGAAACAGACCCACTGTATGAATGCAGTAGAAATGAAAATTAGAAACTAAAATATTTAAAATGAGACTACGTGGAACTGTAACCTCAGTTTTACTAGCGGATAGTACATTTTATTCTTTATTTAATACAGTGGAGTCCCTATAATCCGAACTTCGGTAACCCGAAAGTCCGCTTCATACGGAACCCAAAGTCAAAAATAACTAAGTTTACAATAAAGACACAGTTATACTAAGTAATATAAAGCATATTTCTGAAAATTACAAAAACATTCAAAGTTAGACAATGTACTGAACTAATTATTACTGAATATCATTAGGTTGGAAAAAAAATCAGTTACATTTTTTTGTTGGAGAAAAAAAATACCTCGCCCTAGAAGCCAAATTAGACCAACAAGTCAGAAAAATAATCGCTGGGGTCGCGACGGAGTGTTGCTCTACGTAGCGTTGCGCTACATCTAATGCAGTGTGAGTGGGATACCCTCTGCTCTGTCACCGTCTGCTTCACCTTCACTCTCATCTGAGACGTTGACAGGTTCTTTCAAAGCCATTTCAACAATCTATAGATATCTGATCGTCTAAAATCCAACTGTCGAGCACTGTGACGTATTATTAGAACAAAATACACTCTACTCTACTCTACTATGCAGCTTTGTGCTCTCTTCTCACCCATTTGGTCCAGAGGTTTGGTTATGTTTAGGCAGACCTTATAAAATTAACTGTGAAATCCCACGTAATATGTAATATTTATGTAATCATACGTTATTATGTAATTTAAGTTTAAGAACTATTACGCTTAATCCGAAAAATTCGTTAATCCGACAAGGATCTGGTCCCAATCATTTCGGATTTTCGAGACTCCACTGTACCAATAAATGAAAATGTCTGAAAATTAAAAGCCTTGTGATAAAAAAGGATTAAATTTAATATTGCCGAAGCGGGTGTTTTTATAGAACTGCGGGGATTATATGATACTTCAATCCAAAATAATGAAAACGATGTTTTTCTTAAAAAAGGTCTTTTAATTTCTTTCAATTCACTAGGTCAATTCCCTTCTTCTAACAATTTTCAGAATTTTTTATGCATTATTTCTCCAATTTCTGTAAAACAAATGTTTGTTTAACTAATCGATTCGGAAATTAATGAAAATTTCAGTCCCGAAAGAATTTATTTTTCATATCAGGGAACAAATCGTAGTCAGAAGGGGTTTACTACATCCATCAGTCAGATATTTAGGGTTGTGCGTATGCTTTGTTGCACTAATTAGACTTTAAATAATGATAAACTTTAAGTTCTTTAAAAATTAAATAAGTATTCTATAAAATATTTTTCTATAAAAAAGTAGTTTTAATTTATTATTAAACTGTGGAATATAAAACTTTTAATATCATGCATTACAATTAGATATTCATTAATAGTTCCTACATAATTATCTCCATATTTTTTCAGTCATTTTTAAAAATACTTTGCTTTATGTGAACTTACAGAAAATATTAATTACGAATTTCAGAAATATGTTTGACATGTACAAAAAACAAACTGAATATACTCATATTTAGTCATCTTAATATACAATTAACTTTTCTGACTGACATTTTCTTCAAAAGAACTGACTGGCATCTCTCCTTTTATAAAAAGCAAATTTCCGTCCACAAAAATTAGATTTCCAGATACTAGAATTTGGTCCGTACTGTAAAAAAAAAAGGGGAAAAAAACCTTGTAATGGCGTACATATGAAAGGGAGAGCACAAGTGAGGGAAGTTTGCTAACCGATTGCAAATATTTGCTCCAAAGCTTCATTTTATTCACTAACAGCATTTCACTTTCATGACCTCTACTCAGCAAAACCAATTTTTTTTTTGCAAAAATGTGTGGACATTTTTTTTATTTTTTTTTATTTTACCGGTTTGTTAGATTTTTTCTTTCAGACCAGTAAAAACAATTTCAAATAAAATTATTTGTTCTTCTTTCTGGTTTTTTATTTTATTTTTCAAAGATTTTTTTTCTCTAAATGTCTATACCAGAGCTGGCCAAACTGCCACACGCTGCCGCTATTTATAACTTCTTTTGCGACACTTTTCACTTTTTTGTGACTCTTGGTTGAAAGATATTTTTTTAAATAATTTAATGTTAGTGGCATACTGAATAACCACAATTTTCCGCATAACATTCGGCAGTGATTTCTTTTATTATGTATCTATATTGATAAAATAATAATCAATGCTCAGTGTTGCAAATTTGCATAGATTTCATTTTCACTCTCATAAATAATCCCATAACAATAATATCCGCTGCAATCAATCAATCAATCAATCAAGCAATCAATATATATATATATATATATATATATATATATATATATATATATATATATATATATATATATATATATATATATATAAATATATATATATATATATGTATATATATATATATATATATATATATATATATATATATATATATATATATATATATATATATATATATATATATATATATATATATATATATATATGTATATATATATATATATATATATATTTATATATATATATATATATATATATATATATATATATATATATATATATATATATATATATATATATATATATATATATATATATATATATAATTAACAAAGATGTAATTGTGATCAACAATAGAGATAAGGCTGCAAAGCTAAAACATAAATTTAAGATAAGAATGAACATTATTAGTAAAGGACATTAAAACAAATTACTTTCAAGTAAGGTGCTAAATTCTGCACTTTTATTGAAAGAAAATAAATAAAACAAAGTTGAAAGTGAAAAACCAGCATAAGTTCTATTACTGCTTGCAGCCAGAATCTGAAAACATGAAAGGATATCCAATTAAAAGGTTTTAGACAGCATCTCTTCATCAGCGGTGCCGATACTGTCCAAAAACTTCTGGATTGTTTCTGATAAGTGTGATCTAACCAATAAACATTTTTTTCTCCAATGCGGAGGCACTTGTCGTCAAACATTCTTCTATACTACGCCGCAATTTTATTGCCCATTTTATTGTGGGGGCACCATATAGGCGGACAGCATTACACCCTATGAAGGGACGACACGAACGGAGGCATTTTTCGTGGCGTGACGCCAGGATTCGATCCGAGCACCCTCAGCACCGAAAACCAGCTCGCTGTACCACTGGGCCGCCACAAGCCCACCAATAAACATACTTAGACACCGAACAATCTATAAGAAATAGAAGAAATGAGAAAAGTTGCTCAATCAAAGAACACCATGCCTGTCGCTAGACAAAGCCTTTAATCAATGCCTTTAATCAATCAGGATTCGATCCGAGCACCCTCAGCACCAAAAACCAGCGCGCTGTACCACTGGGCCGCCACAAGCCCAACAATAAACATACTTAGACACCGAACAATCTATAAGAAATAGAAGAAATGAGAAAAGTTGCTCAATCAAAGAACACCATGCCTGGCGATAGACAAAGCCTTTAATCAATGGAAGCCTATAATCAATGGAAAATTAATTTACTTAAGCTAGTACAGTCTAAACTTCCTAATAACAGCTATTTCTATAATAATTCCCATAAACACATAAAAGAAGCTATAAAAAAGTTACAAGAATATTTTATTGTAACTTATGTAGATAAAGCAGCCAATAATTATGCTATTATTTGTAAAAAATATTTTGCTATTTGTTTAAAAAAACAACTACACAATAGTGATTTATTTCATATTAAAAGATACTACTTGTATTATTATTAAGAAAATTATAGCTAAATATAAACTTCTAGGTATAACAGCAAAAAACTATCTCTTTCCTTATATCACTTTTGTTCCTAAATTTCATAAAACACCCATTGCTCTTAGAGCAGTTACCTCTGGTCACAACACTTATGTTACTAAAGCAAGTGTTATATTATTAAATTACCTCAAATTTATTTATAAATTAATAACTTCTGGTGTTTGTGGTATTATTGATAATAACTTTAGCCTTATTAGAAAACTACAAACAATAAATAATTGTAAATCAATAGTTTCTTTTGATTTTAAAGATTTATTCAATAATATCAGTATAAATGATTTAAATAGAGTAATTATGACGTTAGTACATAATAACATTCAATACTTAAGCAGAGATTTTAATTTTACTTACTTCAATAGGCTTTTAGATTTTGTTTCAAAACATAATTATATAATACACAATAATAGCATATACTTATAGACTAATGGTGTATAACAAGGTGGAAATGCTTCTAGTATGCTTGCCAATTTATACTTACATTATTTTGAAGTTGATTATATTGATAATATTGATAATAGGAATTTCAAAGTATATAGATATATTGATGATATAATAGTTATTAATAAAAGTAGTAATAATATAGCCTTAAATTTTACCCTCATAATCTGGAACTAATACAAAGTAGCCAAAATAATATTAATGTAAAAATTTTAGATATTAACATCAAAGTATATTCTCATAGTAATTTTACTTTTGACTTATAAAAGATCATATTATGAATTTAATATTGTTAAATTTCAAAATTTCCTAAATTGCTTACATAAATCGGTTTTCAATAACATTACTGTAAATCAGCTAGTACGTATAAATAGACTTTGTTCTAAAGTCAATGGGAATAAGCATATTATAGACTTGTTAGCTGTGCTAAACCGTAATCATTACCCCGATAGTCTTTCCAAGCACATAATTTGTTGTCTTAGATTTAATGAATAGCTTGTTCTATTGCACATAATTAGTAATAAAATATAATAAGTAATATAATAAGTGTACCTTGTGAAATCATTATTTTAAAGTAACATTAATTAATAATATATGATTACGTAATAATAATAATAATAATAATATTTTACACTTAGTAGTAATAATAATAATACAATTTTAATTTTGGTTTATATGTCCTATAACACAGTCTCCATTGTAAGTCTACATCTGTGTTTCAATTAACTCCATGGTTGCAAGGTTTGTGACGTCATCCTCCTTGTGGTTTCCTACTCTTAACTTAGAGCCAGGCTTGTTCTTTGAATCAGTAACTTTTCTCATTTCTTCTGTTTCTTATGGATCGTTTGGTGTCTAAATATGTTTATTGATTAGATCATACTTATCAGAAACAATCCTCTGGATTTTGGACAGTATCGGCTCCGCTGATGAAGAGATGCTGTCTATAACCATTTAGTTACTTATCTTTTCATGTTTTTAGATTCTGGCTGCAAGTAGTAATAGAGCTTATGCTGGTTTTTCACTTTCAACTTTGTATTATTTATTTTCTTTCAATAAAAGTGCAGCATGCAGCGACTTATTTGAAAGTAATTTGTTTTAATGTCCTTTACTAATAATCTTCATTGTTATTTTAAATTTATGTTTTAGCTTTGCAGCCTTATCTCTATTGTTGATCACAGTTACATCTTTGTTAATTTTATATATATATATATATATATATATATATATATATTCTAAAAAAGTAACTCCCGAAGCACCCCCTGCCAAATGCTTGTCAAGCTATCTTCTCCTTTACAGCTGGTGGTATTGGGTCGAGATCCATACCAATGGATGCAGAAAAATGGAGGGGGAGGCACCAAAGTAAGACATGTCTCATCTTCGTCGGACTTTAAGTTTTTTCCTTTTAATTTTATGTTTTGTTTTAAAATATTGACTTTTCCATCTTCAGATTACGATAACACGGCAAAAAATGATCATAGAATTTTGATCTTTTATACAATCTAAGACTACAGGCATTTCTCTTTCAAACTAGACCTCATTTATTTAAAAATACAGTTGGCTCTGTGTTTAACGACGCTCTACTTAACGACAATCTCTATTTAAAGACGATATTTCCCAGTCCCGGCCCCTCGGACGTAAGAAAATTCTATTTAAAGACGACGTTGTTTCTGTTTAACAACGAATTTTTTTTTTTTTTTAACATGATGAACTTTTTCTTCTATCTGCAGGAGGGGAACCTTCTATGGAAGAAAACAAAATTGGTTTCAATAACAGACCTGGAATTTCCTTGATGTTTGCAATGTTGCCGTGGGAAAAACGGGGGGGGATTACTGTTTCTCGGACGATCAAATATTCTTTCATGGAGATCCTAGTGCAGGAGCTGAATCACTCTATTGTCCCTACCATCTGTTGTCATGTGACTTACGCACTGTCCAATAGCAACCTTCTCTCATTCCTTCCGGGAAATAGGTGTTCATGTTTAGAGAATTCAAGGTTGCGTGTAGGAGCAAAGTACCTTACGCTACACGATAAGGTGAAAATTATTGAAGACTGTTAAGAAAGTGTTGGAATAACAAAAGTCCAATTCGAAAGACAATTTCAGGTACCCGAGTCTACTCTGAAGGGCATTTTAGCAAGCAAAGAGTAAATTCTTGAAGCAGCACAAAAATTTAGTTTGGGATCCAAATATAAACGGCAGAAAATTCAATGTGGCCGATCAGAAAACTTTGATAAGGCAGTCCTGAAATAGTTTCATAAAGCAAGAGCATCCAACATTCCAATTTCTGGAGAGATATTTAAAGAAAATGCTATTGATCTGGCAGAAAAGTTTGGAATGCAAAATTTTCAGGCTTCGGCAGATTGGCTAGCAAAGGTCTTGCATTTAAAAGCATATCTGGCGAAAGTGACTCCGTGGATGAGAAAATAGTGGAAGAACGGAAAATTTTGCTAAAGGGGATATTAGATAGATATGATGAGAAGAACATATTCACTGCAGATGAGACAGGCCTATTCTACAATATGGTGGCTAATAAAAATTGAACGTATATGGGCAAAAAGTGCTTTGGTGGAAACACAGTAAGGCACGATTGACTGTTTTACTGTGCACTAATTCGGAAGGATCTGAGAAATTTCCACCACTAGTTATAGGCAAATAAAAGCAACCAAGGTGTTTTAATAATATCACCAGAAACCTTGTGAGTATCGGATTAACAATAAAGCGTGTATGGTATTACAAATTTTTATTGACTGGATTAGAAAATTTGATGCAAAAGGTCATCAAAAAATATAAAAGTTTTACATTTAATCGACCGTTGCATTGCACATACACCAAATATCCCTAGACTTACAAATTTGACGATTCATTTCTCATCAGCTAGCACTAGCAACTTGCAGCCATTAGACCTGGGTATCATTCGCAGTGTGAAAGCATACTACTGAAAGTCTTCAATTAGGAAATTAATAAACAATTCGGCTGACATTATGAAAATTGGAAAATTTACGATCTTGGAAGCAAAGCACATGATAACATCAGCATGGAAAGAAGTTTCTTCTTCCACATTAGAAAACTGCTTTCGAGTTGCTGGAATTCAGAAAGAACTTGTATTGGAACTCCAAAGTACGGATGTAGAAATCACCGAAGATGACATTACCCCTGAAGAATGGAGAAGTCTTGTTGAAGATGAGAATGTTTCAATTCAAGATTTCTACAATTGTGATGAATCTGTTTTAACATTAGATTACAGAAATGTAGAAAAAATTTATGAAGATATAGTAAACGAAAACACAGTGTCAGACGAAGAAGGTGGAGTTGAAGACACGGAAAACGAGACACTGCCACCGTCTTACACAGATGCAACTTCTGCTCTAGATGTTCTCCGACGCTATATTACATCGAATATGAAAGATGACACATTTAACATTTTAGAAAATCTGGAACAGAGAATACCGAAAGTAAGGCGAAAAATGAAACAATCAACACTTTTTGACCTTTTTAAAACCTAATTAATTGTAGTGTTTGTATTCTTTTTTAAATGTAATTTAAAATAACTTTTTATGAATAAAATAATAACGATAATAAAAATAACCTTTTTAAACACCCCAGTATATTAAGAAATATATTGATAGTCCTAAGCCTGTAAAATGTGTAATGAAATGTTTACCTAATGATATACCTACATGATATACCTAATTTATTGAATTTATTGTATTGTTTGTACTATTTTTTCAATGTAATTTAAAATAACTTTTTGTGAATAAAATAATAATGACAATAAAAATAACATATTTAAACACGCCAATATATTAAGAAATATATTGGCAGTCCTAAGCCTGTAAAATGTGAAGTGAAATGTTATTTTTTCACAAATTCTGTTTAAGGACGATTTCTACTTAAGGACGATTTTTCACGGTACCTTGAAAGTCGTTAATCACAGAGACAACTGTATTTTAAAACAGACTAATATTTTCATCAAAAAATGAAATACAGTTTTTCAAGAAATATCGTCCCATATGTGGATGTAATATCGATGTTCCACGAGTTTTTGTCTTACAAATTAATATTTACATCATCTGAAAGATTTCTTATTCATATAAACCTCATTTCAAGTCTCTATCTTAAAGTTTCGAGTTTTAATTGAATTCTAAAGCTGATAATTCAACAGTGATGAAAAAACCTTCATTTATTGGTGACAACAGTAAATGGATGGAAGCGATATATATATATATATATATATATATATATATTCCAGATTTTACATTCTTTATAAGTTAGATGTTATTTACTTTTGTATTCCCATTAATAAACCCTTTAAATAATAAACTGAATGGAATTATGACCTATAGTATTCAAGACCTACTGATCAAGAAGTGTTCATGGGCTGTAAAGAGTTGGGGTAAATTTTTGTTGCTTATAAATTGAAATGAATATTTTTTAGATATATTTTAACTATACATGATAACATATTTTACAATTCATTTAATATACAGAATTTTATAACAGGAATGAATTATTCCTTAAAGTGTTAAAGAGTGAAAATCTGATCTCAAAATGTGTTTTTTGAGGACATCTTTGCGTTACTTCCTATTAAAAAACATATTAGACATTAATTTCTGGTTTTCCCTCAGATACCTACTTCGCCGAATTTGCGGCCCATTCCTGAAAACGTAATTATTTTCTACAAATAAAAAAAAGCCAGGTAAAGGCAGAAATTAAACCACTATATTTTGTCCACACTTAAAACTGTAGTGTTTGAGGTATAATTGAAAATACCTATGAAGGGATATCCAAGCTTCGATTTCAACGAATGTGCTTTTGTTAAACTTGTTTCTATTCTTACGAGGAGTATTGTATACTCACAAATATTGCTCTATTCTGTTGAACTGAATTACAGCGAAACAAACTCCCAGATTTAGCACTATATTGTCAGATATTTAGTATTTTGTTAGCTCCCGTTACCTATATTTACAAGCAATAACATTAAGATCAAAACCATTTATTACGCACTCAATGTTCCGAATACTTCCTTCTGTGGATAGACTTTTATTTACACAAGTAACAATATTTGACCCGAAAAAATAGATTTCACGCTTTTTGACCATGAATCGCATGGGAAGAAAAAAATAAATGAAACTTTTTTTTGCAGGAGAAATTGTGTTTCAGACTTTCAGACTTAATACAAATATTTGTTTCACTGTTCCACCTCATTCTCTAAATGTGTTTCACTCAGAACCCTTGCCTAGTGCGTTTCCTTTAAAAGTTTGTCCAAATACATTCTAGTTTCAGACATTAATTCATTTCAATGAAAAACTGAAGTAACCATAAAAATGTTTTTTTGAGGTCTATTTTCGCCTATTTTGCCTAGAAGAAGAATATAGGTGCATTGTGACTATTGTTACAGTCTTGATTTTTCATCCCATTTTAGATGTAGTTAAACGTTTCTCTTTTATGGTTGCTAAATAAGATTTACAAAAAAACTGAAGTGGAAATATTTTTAGTTTTTCAACCCATTTTCATCACTGTACTATATTGTCTACTATTAATCTCGTAGTTCATGGTGCATGGAATTTCAGGTAGAAATATTTGCAGATATTCAAAATAACTATTCTCATCAGTTTCCGTTAAGATTGTTTGTAATATTAGGGCCTGTTCACATAGGAGTCCGGTAGTGGTAGCGTTAAAGTATTGAAATATATTTAACGAATGAGAATTCTCCAAACGATTAGCAACGAAATTTTTAACGCCTATGATTGGTTTATTTCTCTCTTGGCACCATCTATCTTTTACGCTCCGCTACCGGACACCTATGTGAACAGACCCTTACACATATAAGGTAAGTTTTAGTTTGTGGTATGATAATTAGATGCTCAGAATAGAAATGGAGGAATAATACCTTAATTTCATAATTTAATTTACTGTATTGTTTGCTATTAAGCTGGCAGGGTCATTGTAAAGGATATTGGAAGTAAATTGTTTTTCAGATTTTTAAAATATTCTCCTCATTTCTCATTAATATTAAGTTTGTAATATTACACGCATTTACGATAACTTTTCATTAGTGTACGATAATAAGATGCTTAGAATTGGTATGGAAGAAAGATATGTTGATTCCATGCTTAAATTTACTGAATTGATTACTATTAATTTCACAGGATCATAGTGAATGAAATTTCAAGTTGAAATAATTGGAGATTTTCCAAATATTCTTTTCATTTTCCGTTCAGATTACGTTTGAAATATCACACGTATTTAAGGTAAGTTTTCATGTAAATCATACTAATTAGATGTTTAGAATAGAAATGGCAGAATAATACATTAATTTCAGATTTTTACTTACTGTGTTGTTTACTGTTAAACTCGTAGGGTCATTGTGAATGGGATTTCAGGTGGAAATACAATGTCCCAAAAATAATGGTGGGGTTTCAAATGGCTATAGCTATGCAACAAATTATCTTGCAGACACGAATCATACGTTAAATGAAAGACATAGACTCCAAGTTTATGTGTGCGAAAGCTTGCGTGCAGATTCCAACAGACTTCGGGATTAGCACAAGAAAATTCCGGAGACTGCCATTTTCCAGTTAGATGGAGCTCTTCCACATTTTGATACAATCATGCGGGAATTTCGGAACGAGACAATATCTCAGATATGGATCGGACGAGAAGGGAGGATTGTCTGCCCTCCACGGTCTCCAAACCTTACCCTCCTGAATTTCTATTTTTGGGGGTTATGTAAAAAAAAAGTGCATTCCATTAATGTCCGAAATTTACACCATTTAAAAGAAAAGATCACTGAAGCTGTTTCTTCTATCATGTCGGATGTTCTCTTCTGTGTATGGGAAGAGACTGAATATCATCTTGACGTCTATAGGGCAATTATGAGACCACACATCTAAGCCTGCTGAACGTTTACGAAACTTGGAAACTTTCTCTTCAATTTGGCGCATATTTCATCTGTCTGCAATACTTCGTTCAGAAGCTATAACCATTTAAAACCCCACCATTATTTTTGGGACAGACTGTGTTTAGAGATTTTCAGAATATTCTCCTCGGTTTCCTGTCAGATTATGCTTGCACTATTGTACGTACTTAAGGTAAGTTTTCATTTATGTTGTCAGGAGTGGACTCCTATTCTTCCCCTCTCCTTACCCCCCCCCCGATGACTAATTGACCGGAACTGCCTGTTTGAGAGGATGGTCGAGCGAGGAGGGGGATGAACCCGCTTGGCGGGAAAAGGACAAGACTAGTTCGAGGACATATTTTCTCTCCGGCTTTCAAGATGAAAGGTCGGGCTATTGGAGCTCGCCACGTGGAAAATGGCACCTGATTTTATTGATCTATGTAGATTTGTAATATAGAAGTGTGCATAGTTATGTGTGGTGAGTCCCGCTAGAAATATATGTATAATAAATAATTTTGGGACTAAAGATCGTATCCTGATTCGTCAACCGTGTACGCCATTCCTACAATGAACAGCAACGGACCCAGGGGCGGTTAGGCCTGGTCAAGGGGGAGGGATCGCCCCTCAACATATGCCATGATAATTAGACGTTTATAATAGTAACGCAAAATAATCCATTATTTTTTTGTAAATTTACTATATTGTTTGCTATTAATATCGTAGGGACATGGTGAATGAAATTTCAAGTGGAAATATGTACAGATTTTCAAAAGATTCTCTTCATATTTCATTCAGATTATATTTGCAATATTACACATATTTATGCTAACTTTTCATTAGTGTAAAGATAATAAGATGCTTAGAAAATTTATTGCAGAATACCTTAATTCCATGTTCTATTTTAGTGTATCGTTCACTATTAAAATTGTAAGGTAATGGTGAACTTATATTTTAATATCGGGGGGGGGCTAAGATATGTTTAATAAGAAAGGATTATTTTTTTCTATTCACTGTAATATCATTATCGCTTTGGGCGTGTTTTAAATGCTCCTCTAGTTCTATTCATATCCTTGTAACAACAGTGCAACTGATTAGTCTGAACTATTCTAGTTTATTGAAATATTACATTTCTATATAAAATACTCATCATGATTAGCGTTTTATCTAAAGCTAGTGTAAAACAATTTTGCAAAATTTCAGCAATATTCTATCGCTGAATGACATTGGTGTTAATGACACAAGGGATCTTCAACCTGGTTTTATTAAATTTCCAATATTTTATTCTATTTACAAAACGATAATACTTAATATTGTTTCAATTTCATAAAAGACACTTAGAATTCCCAAATAAGTATTTTGCGGAAGAATAAGACCTGTTTTTCAAAAGACTCTTCAAAAACGCTAGAATTTTACAAAATGCTACACGCGCATTCATTTTCTTGTATTTCCTTCGAAATTTCTCAGGATTGTTAATTGAAGTGTTTACCACAAAATTGTGCAAAATTCTTTGAAACCACAAATATTTTTCACATTTATGGACCATGAAAAGAAGTAAAAAGAAGCAAACACATAAAAAATAATATATATATTAAAAAAAGTTATTTATGGCATTAGATTAATACAAAAAGCAAACCAATGCCCAATTATGTTTATACAGGGTGGTCATAAAAAAACTTTACCAATATATAGACCTTTAGTAGATGTTCCGTTCAACCGATCGAGATGAGATTTCAGATATAGTTATTCAGAGGAATGTGCTCGGGATTCTGTGAACGGCAACCAAGTGGCGCTCACGGTTATGGTTATAGGAACAGAAACTCAAAATTTTCGAATGACAACGCCCACTTTGTCCCGTCGCAAAATGCTCAGCGCATGCGAGAAACCTAAAGAGAGTTGGAACGGCACGTGTATCACAAAAAACGGACACATTATGCACGCACAAAAAACCACTCTACAAACGGCCAACAAAAACACGATCGGGGCGCACGGAGGAAATTTGCATATGACAGAGGCAAGACACCAATCACTGATGCCAACACAGGTCGGACAAAAGATAACTTTTATTTTTATTACACATTTTCCACATGGGTGCCATCACAGACCGTTCGCAGAGATTTTTTTTTGTAAGCGCATAATGCGTCCGTTTTTTTTGTGATACACGTACCGTTGAAATGTTCTTTAGGATTTTCGCATGCTCTGTGCATTTTGCGACGGGAAAAAGTGGGCGTTGCCATACCTCTGAATAACTATATCTGAAATCTCATCTCGATCAGTTGAATGGAACAGCCGCTAGAGGTCCATATATCGGCAAACTATTTTATGACCACCCTGTATTTTTACGGTAAACGTATATTAAAAAATTTAAAGTTTTAAATGGTTTGGAAAGCACACCCTAATTTCTTACTTTTAATTCTGAGGGTCTTTAATGTAGCAAAATAGAATACAAATTATACTGGTTTAGTACATAGAGGTAAAAATTGATAATTAAGAAATTCAAGATTAAAGCTCCATTGTCCCCTTAAAGATATTCCCATTTTATTGGTCCCTTTTTTGATTGTTGAAACGCAGTATATATATATATATATATATATATATATATATATATATATATATATATATATATATATATATATATATATATATATATAAACAAGTGTTCTATACATTTAACTTTCGTAAGTGTTATTAAGTTCAAAATAACTTCATGTGGGGTGGTCAGTTATTTTATTAATATAATTTTATATCTTAGTGGACTGTAAAAGGATTTATTAACAAAAATATTTAATGTTCTTGTTTAAATGCAATTAATCAATCTTCTTACTTCTTTTAATAAAGGTAATACTGGAATGGCTTACCTTTAACATCACCTAAATAATACTTGAATAATAAGTCAACACTAAACAATTTACTTCAATGCATGTATTTTTAAAATATGTACATTTAATATTGACTTCATTTCAACACATAACTGTTTAATCCATGACATACTGAATAACACTTCGGAATCAGGTGTTATAAAATGAATAATTGACTGCAAAATGTTCAACAGTTTGAACAATATTCTGCACAGAATCTTTAACAAAAAAGAATAAACGGAATCGCATCTAACATAGCGATTTTTGAATTCTTATATGACATTGCTTAGAATAGAATATACACCAAAACAGAGTAAACATTTCTTAGCCATTTTCTTGCCAATACTTAGAATCGAATGTGCAACAACAAAATAAAAAAAAATGTTACATAGTGATGCCATCTATTGACCAGAAACTTAATTAGAATACAAATTACAAACAATATAATGAATAAAATGAAACAATTATTATAATGATTTAGTTAAAAATAAAAATAAAAAAAGTAAGTCTTTTATGCAGACTGAACACTTTATAATATATTTACATCCATTGACTCAGAAATTTTCTATCCAAATCGGATTTCGTGTTGCGTGAATAAGTCGTTAAAAATTTGAACACATTTTGTGTTGTAGGATGAACAAGATAGTGCTCCTAAAGTAACCCAATTTATTACCTAATATCAAACCCCTTTCATGAATGAAAAATAAAACAAAGACTATATAACAATATATTGAAGTTAATGTTGGATTGTGACCACATGCCACATATAACGTGATATGATTTCTGAAGATAATTATTTCTTAATATGCACATAGATTTCAAATAAATGTATTAACACTAGAAATGGAGGAATTTTTTCTTATTAAAAGACTGAAAGCCGTCATTTTGGCGGTTAAAAATAAAATCAAGAATTAAAAATATTTAATGTTTTTTTAAATGGTTAAATGCTTTAAAGTTTTAACTATTACATACCAATATAGGATAAATTAGTAATATATTTAGATATATTTTTATACAGGTATGCCAAGCTGACAACCTGGTATGGTTCATCCGTAAAAATATATTCATGGTTTGTGCTGTCCTTATTTTCCAACACCAATATTTCCGAGGAGCCAATATTTCTGTTATTTGCAACAGGGGAAGAGACGAAAAGTAACTAACATTTTTCCGGTATTATTATAAAAATTTCTGCGTGTTTTCTATATTGCCGTCAAATTGATGGCTTTCAGTCCTAGTAGGTATACAACACATTTTCTCCCCCTCTATACTATCGAATATAAATTTCAAATGTGTGTGCATATTTCGCGTAAAATTAGAAAAAGTCATAAAATTTCAGAAGCCTGAGGACAAAAATTCAGACATAGCGCTCAATAGTACGTCCAAAACCGTCAAAATGACTGCAGCTGTCTTTCTAGTGTAAATATTGAAAAAAAAACATTAATTAATGTAGCTAAATTCCTAAAATTAAGAATTTACGCACTTAAGTGCTTATACCAGCTTATTACTAAAAGTTGCTTTTGAAAATTTGCCTAATTAGAAATACTGATATTCAAAACTGTCGCACACCTGATTAAGATAAATTGCCAACAAACGTTAAACAATATAAGTGCAGATACCTCGGCCCTATAAATGAGAAGAGAAATACATTGTACATTGTTAGAAACAAGAATATTGGCAAAAAAAAAATTACATGTGACTGTTGTTTCCGTTACTAAGTGCTAATGTGCGAGAGTTAAGTGGTTATTTTCCTTGCTTCGAACAAAGGAAAACCATCATCATAAACAAAGAATGGTTTCTCTCATTAAGGACATAAAGAGGGAAAAACAGATAGTTATTATTTCCTTTGTTAATGTGATAAGTGGGTCAATGAGTAGTTATTGTTTCCCATATAAAGGGCAATGAAATTTCATTGTTTAGAAGTTTAATCACGTTATTCCGGATATGACGACTATTCAAAGGCTGACTATTAATCTACGGAGTACGTTTCATAAGTCCATGCAAAAATAATGAAAAGGACGATATTATAAAAGAAAATTTATTTATTTTTCTACAAAATCTCCTATTAGATAGACATATTTCGTCCAACGAGCTCTTTTCATCACCCCATTAACCTTCCAGCAGTCGCACCAATGTGGGAGATAGACTTGAGTTTAATTCGGTTTTATATCTTTAGGCCAGAGAGCGCTACGAACACTAGCACTTGGCTACTATACCTGCTCCCTTTGACCTACTTTCACTCATCGTCAAAATTCTCAGTCGTCAATAGGGTGTCGCATATCCGTCATTTGTATTTTAGATTCGCTCACTCCTTTCAACAACGTCATATCTTAAAAAACAAGATTTTTCAGGAGAGTGATTTGAAAGTTGAAAAGTACATTGATATAAATTAAAATAACTTTTAATTCTGCTATCTGGCGGTAAAATATTGAGCGGTGAGATATAGCGATCTTGCAGGGATATACTGCTCTTTCAGGACATTCCGAAAACAAGGATAAGTAAAAATCTCCGATTTTTGAGATATGACGTTGTTGAAAGGAGTGAGCGATATGCTCGATTGTTCGTGTAAATTTTCGCTAAATCTGTTTTTTTTTAATAAGAAACCTTTATTCTTTTATTATTGAATATTATGGTTGTAACTTTTGCGTCTAATTTCTTTCAATGTGCCATTGTGAAAGGAAACGTTGACCGAGGAGCACCTGCAAAGGGTGCTTAAAATTAAAGTGTTGAAAAGGAAAGCAGAACTAGGCGTTGAAGAAGTGGAAGAAGCGACATCAGGGAAGAAAAGACGAAAGCCCTGGCAAAAGGACAACCGCACTAGTATCACGAGGTTCAGCTGTGAGATTGGAAAGAAATTTATACGTTTGAAACACTCTAAACACATCTGCCCAGACTGCAACTCTGCATCTCAATGACTATAAAGTAAAATTTCTTCCTTTTTATATCTAAGTTCAAATTATTATTCTTTTATATTATGTTTAAACCTTTATATTACAAATGTAAATAGTTCAGTAGGGTTATCCACAATTTCATTTATTTTTTTTACGTCATTTCAGCAATTCTTTTCATGATTTATATTTACGTTGTTTCTGTTTCTTTAAATAAAGGAATAATCTTGTAATTTAAGTAACATTTGTTTAAATAAAGCGTACTTCCGAACTCTTTAGTAATTACAACATAATTTCACTGATTAAACTCTTAAAATTTTATATTTTACAATAACGTATCTGGGAAATACTCGTATCTTTCACGTTGGAACAGAGAGCGTGACTGCTGGAAGGTTAAGTATGACGGTTAAGTATAAGTATCAACGCAAAATAAGCGTTTGACAAGTCAAAACGCTTTCAAATGCTTATTTTGAGTTGACACTTTGTTTCACTTATCTTTTCAAAATTTTATGAAAATTTTTGATTTGCAATAATTTTTATTTATCTTTTTAGGAACAAGTAGTAGTTCAAAGTCTGACAGATCTGGAGAATAAGAAGGGTGGGGAACAATTCCTTATCGTATTTCTACTAGTTTTCGTCGCAAAAGAAGTCGAATGAGAAGAATTTGCCGTCGCAATAGAAGATGAATGAGACGGAACATTGTCAAGGTGGAAAATAACACTTTTAATACTCCATGCGATCTGCTTGACTTAATTTCCTAATGTAAACAATGCATTAAATATACATAGTAGGGTGGGCGTCCCAAATTTCGCCCCTGTGCCTAATATCACCCACCCGTGTTTCCAAAGTATGATTTGCGCTATGTATGAGAAAATGCAGTAACTTCTTAGTTCTAGGTTTGTACTAACAGTGGTGATAGCGACAACGCTCTTATCACTGACAACAAAAACTATGTGGCGTCTGAAGTTGTTTTGGCTGTTGTCTTCGTAAACTTTGGCTCCAAAGTATCAGAATCAAGTGAATGACTAGGAAGGTGCAACCAAATTCTAATTTTGCTTATACCATTTGACAGTGCATTTAGCAGAGACTTTGCTAGCAACGCATTTAACAGGTGCTCCTAATTTATCATGGTAGGCGGTAAGAGGAACCGAGGTAGGCGATATTAGGAATCGCTCTGGAATTCACTGGAAATTTCAATTTTTCCAATTTAGCTACATAACTTAAACTGGAACATGTTTTGGAGCTGGTTGATCTCAGGATACCAAAGAAAATAGTTCTTAGGGATATTCTTTGAGTTTCCAACTAATCAGAAACTAAATAGCTGATGAAAGTTAGAGTAGGTGATATTTGGGACACCTACCCTACTCTCTGGTGATTGCTTTCCACTTTTGCAAGCAGTTGTTAAATATTACACCATGAGCGTTCCAGAAAACGGTGACCTTAACCTTCCTTGCCGATGGAACCATTTCGTTTTCTTTTGTGCAGAATCATCTGCTTCAACCGACTATTTTATGTGTTCCATCGTTCCTGGCTTGAAGTGATATATCAATGTTAACTGTTACGTAACGACGCAAAAAGGCATCTGGATTTCTTTGAAACATCGCTAAATTGTACTTCGAAGTGTTCACTCGGTGACGTTTTAGATCGATTGTTAGCAAACGCAGAACTCTTCTTCCCGTCAGTTATCTGACAAACAAACATTCATGCAAAATATTATGTTCTCTCACTTATGAGACACTGGCAGTCTCAAAAATATCACACACATTTAATCCCTTATACATCGTCATCATGTAATGGTTTTTTTCAATAGAAATTTCATTAGTGACCACGGTAGGGTAACTAGAACGTCCAGCGTCACTTGTTTCCATTCCATGGAAAAGAAAATCCACAAACCAACTGCAATTCATTCTAAGAAAATAGATGAACTGTGCATAACAGTCTGTATATAGATTCTACAGCAGTTTTGTCCCTTGCATCCAATAACATATTGTATCAACACGCAAAACTCTCTTTTTAAGATTATGTGAGCAGTAACAAGAGTTCACAGACATAAATGGACGCCAATCACAGACTAACCGTCAGACATGATTGTAGTTTGACATGTGAGCCTTTGAAGTATGCTATATGTGAGAGAGCTAAAGATTTCATTCCAGTCCCCCATCTTTCAGATTTTACGTTGACTTATCAAATGAGACACTTTTAGGGAACTGGAAATGTTTTCATTACTTGACGTCAAACATTTTAAATTAGATTCCAAGTTTAATTTATAGAGATATTTATAAGTCACAGGTTTTCCTCTATTTTATAATTTTATAAATATGTACATATTCTTAAAAAATACTTATGGATAAAAAAGAACCACAGTCCGAAATTTTCAATTCAGCTTCAGCTATTTCAATACAAAGAAATTTTATGCGATGTGGAACATTTTACAATTTAAAAGAATGAAGAAGGAACAGTGCAATTATTAAAATTAATATCATATATATATATATATATATATATATATATATATATATATATATATATATATATATATATATATATATCTTTGATTTTTGTCATATTTCTAGCACTACAAAGTTTACCCAAGACGGTTTGGTGTTTACAGAGCACAATTAATTTTGGCTGTCAGTATTTACTTTAGTCGAATTAAACGTCATTATTTCCTTTAAATAATAGACTTTTTACCTAAATATAACTGACAGTGTTCAACAAAAATTTCATTCTATATTCGCTTTCAAAAGGCCTCAGTAAAAAAAGAAAAACAAATCATACTTGTATCGTAATGGCTTAAAATATTAGTGATCTCGGAAGTGATCAAGTGTTTCTCGCTTACCAAAAATATTTGCTCCAATATTTTTCTCTCATTTACTAAAAGCATTTCGCTTCCATGTCACTTTCCCACACTTACAAATATTGCTATCGAAAGGAAGTCTAAGAAATGTGTTTGATTCAAACATTTATTTTCTTATCCTTTACGTTTACTTTAATCTACGATTGTTACACAAAATTAAAAAATTCAATTTTTATTTCAGTCTTCTTGTATCTGTATTATTACAAAAGTGAATCTGTATATTGAAATTACTGTTTTTATCATATTATTTCCTGACGATTTAGAGATTGTGTGTGTTATATAGGCCGCACTTTCGATAATAATGGAATAAATTATATATATATATATATTGTTGTGTATCGCTTTATAATTAAAAATATATATAAATTAAATATACAGTGAATTAAATACTTTAATAATTTTCTCCACCTATTGTTTAACCTTGATGAGTGTCATTGGATTAATTTTCGCGAGGATTAATTGAAGTGGCATTCATGAAAGTTGAGCAAATGATAAATCATGTTTTATGTACTATAAATGCAACATGAAGGAATTTAATGTATTTTAATGTTTGATTGACTGACAATTTTAAATTTATTAATTTTTTTTTTATGTGGATTGATTCTTTCAAGGTAGAGATTTTTTTTAAAATTAAGCTTTGTTTAGTCTTTTTATTTATTTTCCCCCTTTTTATTTTTAAGTTTTATAAGCTTAATTTTTCCCCTTTTATATATATATATATATATATATATATATATATATATATATATATTAATTTATCGCGTATTGGTTTGAAGCACAGAAGTGCTTCTCGAGAATCTTTAAAAAATACAGTTTATTCAGTTGCATTCAAAATAAAGAGACCATTTTACCCACTTTTTGCAAAGGAATGTTCTGATAAGAGGACAACCTGGGGCCCCCCAACCATATGGATGTCCCCGGATGTGAGAGGGTCAGAAACTTTTGGACATGCTTGAGGCCAGTAACAGCACAGATGATATAATTAAAAGTACCACGTGGAATGGACTAAAAATGATTATAAAAGGGCAGCACACAAAAAATACGGGGTCTTTTCTTTTTTCCTGGTTATCTGGCTGACGGAAGCTCCAGCTGGATGTATCTGCACTGATCAATGCTGCCGTTTGTTCCGAGTTGACGAGAATTTTCGAAGAACGTCATTATGATAAAGATTGTTGAACAAAGAACCTGGACCTGGAGGATTGTCCCTCCCGATGTTCTAAGACGATGGAGTATGGAAGTGGTCTCGAGGCTTCTAAGCTATCTGATAAGATAAGCTTTTTTTAGCCATGGCTTAATTTAATTTAATAATTTTTTAAAGTTTTTTTTGGTCCGTCAATCTTGAATTTTTTTTCTTTTTTTATTGTGGCCATTTTTTTCTTTATGTTGTTCAATGATATACTTATTAATTTATTATGAGGGATATTATTATTTAATATTATGTTTACAAGTAGAACGAGGGAAATTATTAATATGTATGTGTATATTGATGTATAAAGGAGTTATGGCAATGAGATAAGATTTCTCTCAATTCAATTGTTTAACGTAAGGTGATAAGATTTTATTAATTTGTGTTAATAGTAATGAATAAAATTTTTGGTTTGTTTCCCTCAGTTGAAATTGGGTCTGTCATGTATTGTGAATAATCATTTGTGAATTTCTGTTAGCCATAGAATCTAGGTTAATGTTTTAGTTAGGAGATTTATTAACACAACTCAATACTAACCACTATACTTTTTTAAATACAAGGAATAAGTTTAAAATAATTAATACTCTTTGTTTGCTTGAAATAATAAATTAAGTAATTAAATAAGCAACAAAAGACTAGATACAACAATATATATATACAGTTGGTTCTCTGTTTAACAACGCTCTACTTAACGACGATCTCTATTTAAAGACGATATTTCCCGGTCCCGGTCCCTCCGACGTAAAAAAATTCTATTTTAAGACGATTTTGTTTCTATTTAACGACGATTTTTTCTTACATGATAAACTTTTTCTTCAACATTTTATCTACAGGAGGGTTACTTTCTGTGGGGGAGTTTGGTTTCAATAACAGACCCGGAATTTCCTTTATGTTTGTTGCAATCATAGACTTGTTGCAGTGGAAAAAACCGGGGGAGGGGGGGAATTACTGTTTCTCGGAAGATCGAACATTCTTCCCTGGTGGATCGAATTTATTAGTGCGGGTGTGGAATCACTCTATTGTACCTACCATGTTGTCATGTGATTTACGAACTGTCCAAAAGCACCCCTCTCTCACTCCTTCTGGGAAGCACGTGTTCATGTTTAGAGAATTCATGGTTGTGTGTAGGAGCTCATTCCAGTACGAATACGAGGTGAGCAGAGCAAAATGCCATCAAAGCGAAATCATCTTACACTACAAGAAAAAGTGAAAATTATTGAAAACTGGGAAGAAAGTGTTGGAATAACAAAAGTCCAATTCGCAAGACAATTTCAGCTACCTGAGTCTACTCTCAAAGGCTTTTTAGCAAGCAAAAAGAAAATTCTTTAAGCAGCACAAAAATTTGGTTTGGGATCCAAATCCAAACTGCAGAAAATTCAATGTGGCCGATCAGAAGAGTTTGAGAAGGCAGTCCTGCAATGGTTTCATCAAGCAAGAGCATCTAACATTCCAATTTCCGGAGTGATATTTAAAGAAAATGCTATTATTCTGGTAGAAAAGTTTGGAATGCAAAATTTTCAGGCTTCGGCTGGTTGGCTAACAAAGTTCAAAGAAAGATTAGTGGCTCCATAGATGAAAAAATAGTGGATGAATGGAAAATAGTGCTGAAGAGGATATTAGATGGATATGATGAGAAGAACATGTTCAATGCAGATGAGACGGGCGTATTCTACAAAATGGTGCCTAATAAAACCTTAATGTATATGGGCGAAAAGTGTTTTGGTGGAAAACACAGTAAGGAACGATTGACTGTTTTACTGTGCACTAATTCTGATGGATCTGAGAAAGTTCCACCACTAGTTATAAGCAAATCAAAGCAACCAAGGTGTTTTAAGAATATCACCAGGAAACCCTGTGAGTACCGCAATAACAATAAAGCGTGGATGACATCACAAATTTTTACTGACTGGATTAGAAAATTTCATGCAAAAATGCACCGAGAAAAGAGAAAAGTTTTACTTTTAATCGACCGATGCACTGCACATACTCCAAATATCCCTGGACTTACAAATTTGACTATCCATTTCTTGCCAGCTAATTGCACTAGCAAGTAGCAGCCATTAGACCTGAATATCATTCGCAGTGTGAAAGCATACTACAGAAAGTCTTTATTTAGGAAATTAATAAACAATTCGGCTGACAGTATAAAAATTAGAAAATTTACAATCTTGGAAGCAATGCACATGATAACATCAGCAGGGAAAGAAGTTTCTTCATCCACAATAATAAACTGCTTTCGCGTTGCTGGAATTCACAAAGAACTTGTAGTGGAACTGCAAAGTGCGGATGTAGAAATCAACGAAGATGACATTACCCCTGAAGAATGGAGAAGTCTTGTTGAAGATGAGGATGATTCAATTCAAGATTTCTACAATTGTGATAAATATGTTTTAACAACAGATTTCAGAAATGTAGTACAAATTTATGAAGATATTGTAAACGAAAACACAGTGTCAGACGAAGAAGTTGAAGTTGAAGACACGGAAAACGAGACACTGCCATGCAATTTCACACACAGATGCAATTTCTGCTCTAGATGTTCTCCGACGCTATATTAGATCGAAAATGGAAGGTGACTCATTTAACATTTTAGAAAATCTGGAAAAGAGAATAAAGAAATCAAGGCGAATGAAGCAATCAACACTTTTTGAATTTTTTTAAACGTAATTTATTGTATTGTTTGTACTCTTTTTTTTTCAATGTAATTTAAAATAACTTTTTGTGAATAAAATAATGATGATAATAAAAATAACATTTTTAAACACGCCAATATATTAAGAAATATATTGACAGTCCTAAACTTGTAAAGTGTGAAGGGAAATGTTATTTTTTCACAAATTCTGTTTAAGAACGATCTCTACTTAAGGACGATTTTTCACGGTCCCTTGAAAGTCGTTAAACAGAGAACCAACTGTATATATATATATATAATAATAAGATACAAAATATTAGTATTTTCCAAATAATTTTAAGTTAGGAATATTTTTTCATCCATGTATAGTTATGCTTAAATTTCTATACTTTCTTTTAAAGATTTTAGACAGTAGCAGCGTTAAATAGATTTAAATATATTAAATAAGAGATCGTACATTTTAATAAAGATTCTAAACAAGTCTGTGTTATTTTATTCACAGAAAATAGTCGTATACCCGCATAATAATTAAAACTTTTTTAATGTAAAACTAATCTTTAAAAAATAGCTTTTGCATTAATTAAAATATAATGGGTTGCTCAAATTGCGTGCGTGGGCCAAAGATAAATGACTAGCTGAGAATGAAAAGTAAATAAATAAATTTATATGTTTTTCTCTGTTATAATTCTTTCTGAAAGAAAATTGGCAAAATAATTCTAATTGAAAAGATACAAACTCATTAAAGGAAAAAAGAAGTAAAACTGTATTCAAATTTTTTGACGTCTGGAAAGAATTCATTCCCAACATCTTTTACTTAAATGTTTGAATTATCTTATTCAGCTATTCAGTATTGTACTTGAATACTGACATAAGGTCGAGTTTTTTATGAAATGAGCAAAAATGGAAGAGTATATAATCCGATATCGGGATAACTTCCGTAAATCCAGCAAGAGTTTAGGGTTTATGGGGGAATCTTGAATCTTATCATTTTAACACCTATTTATTTATTACATATATATATATATATATATATATATATATATATATATATATATATATATATATATATATATACATATATATATATATATATATATATATATATATATATATATATATATATATATATATATATATATATATATATATGTATATATATATATATATGTATGTATATATATATATATATATATGTATATATATATATATATATGACAGGCGTGTGGTTTGCATGTTCTCAGATTAATTCGAAGTCATCATGTTAATACTGGTGGCGAGTGGTAAGTAGACTAAATCCAATAAACAAACATAGTTCCAACTCAATCAAGCCAATTTATTTCACCTTCCAGCAACCACTGATCCAAGTAGCGCATATTTGAGCTCTCGCCATTTTCAAATTATGGACCCAGCTGACACACGTCCACTAGCAATGAATTAAATCCCGCCGTCTGATTAAACGCTATTGTTTTTCTGCCATCAACAGCCACCGCGCATGCCCACATGATCTCTGTGACGCATACACCGGCGATGAACCATGGGTGTTGCTACAGATGTCAATCAATCCAAAGGGAATTTCTCCGATTTCTCTCGATGTATTTCGAACCAAGATATGAGAATAGTGGCGAATTACGCCACGACAATAAATTAATTACTAAGCCCCCTTTAAATTTAGAATAATTATTTCGTTCCTGCTTAAGTCCGACATATATATATATATATGTCAATCCTAACCTAAAAATTTCGTTGGCGTGTTCAACAACATGGTCGTGCTCAATATGAGACCCCAAAGCATGCCTAATATGAGATAGTGTCACATATTAGGCATTTTAGTTTTCACTCTCACAACTTTGTTTCCTCTGAAGATGCAGATGTTAATGAAGCCCAGGCGAAATCCACAGCCATGTAGCAGTTGTGACAATGTGGAAGGTATTCATCAAACAACAAGTTCAAACCTGTTCTTAGTGACTCCTGAAGAAATAAATCCCTTGGCTACGTTACCTGAGAAAAACACCTCGAAACCAAGTAGGGCCCTTCAAGCCAATATTATCACATCATCGTCCAATAAAAATAAATTGATTGATAGCATTCATTAATAAATGAACTGCAGCATATTCGAAAAAAACTTTGTTTCCTGCAAGAAAAAAAAAAGAAATAGACCTAAAAGATACGAAATCAAAGGATAAACATGGAAAAAGGAAATCAAGATAAAAAAGAAAAGGATAAGAAAGCAATAAGGGGAAAATGCAAAGGCAAAGGGGTCCCTACATGAAGGGAAAAATTAAGGATGGATGAAAATTCAACACTAGTTAAAAAAGAGGGAATGTATAAGCCTAATTATAGCTGTGATGATCTCAGCTCATTTGAAGATCATGAAAAACTTTCTCTCTATGAGAGCAGTGATAATAGTATTGATGAAAATGACGATGAATGCCTTTTCTGTGGTTGTTTATTTTCAGAAAACAAACGGGGAAAGCAGGGTTGTCAGTGTAGAAGGTGTTTCAGGTGGGTCCATGAAAATTAACTAACTTTTTATTTGTAAACAATGTGAAAAGCTTGAATGTAAAAAAAGTAAACAAATCCTGTAGTGTAAACAAGCTAATTTGCTTAATATGTCACTTTTCTTTTTCAGCTACTAGAGTATATAGGTAACTGTAATCTAATTATTGTGTACAGTTTTGTTTTTACGAACTTTTCAGTAATTCATATTCATATTTAGAGTTGTAGAATGGAGGTCTCACATTAGGACTACATTTTACAGACCCCAAAAATGGAACACTTGTGTTTATAACTTCATACAACAAAATTGCAAGGTTATTTTCAATTTTCTGTCATTGTTATATGTAGTAAAATATATTTATTAAAAGGATATCAAGTTGGTACTATAATCCCTCACTTACTTTCCTAGTTATATATGAAAATAAAAAGGGAACTCATATTCGGCATACTTACCATATATATATATATATATATATATATATATATATATATATATATATATATATATATATATATATATATATATATATATATATATATATATATATATTCCTTCCAAAAAAATTAGGATTTTGTCACGGGAAAGTGGGATTACCTTGAATAAAATCTAGGTTTAACAAAGTAAAAAATGTGCATGCGTATATAATAAGTTTAAATTTAATCTTACTATCCAGAAAATTACTAGTTATGTTCCGGCAAATCTTTATTTGCTCTTAAATCCCGAGTTAGTTCAATGCGTATATATTTCGCTCTCCGTTGATTTAAAATTTCTAGCAGTAATTTTTACTGTTCGTTTTTAATTTCTGAAATTTAAACATTTTGTAGCTGTTCATTAGAGGTGTTTTACATTATTTCAGAAAACTACGGTTTAGAAAATTGGAATGCATGGGGAATGATAATTTACTTATTTAAAATAGAAAAAAAAATTTCTTGTAGGAAATTTTTTATAGAATCTTGATTATATCTCTGCATAACTTTTTTCTACGATTTATGTTTAAGTTAGATTTAAATAAAAAACGAGTATGAAATGTCTTTTCGTGAATTTACTAATTATATATTTTTATATTTATACAAAACTTATTATATGTACTTAATCTACGTCTGAATCTTTAGATAAATTATTTTGCGATTTCTGGAGAATTTATTATTCATATTAGTCCAGTAGTATTCATCTGTGTGAAATACATTTTTATATATAAAAGTCTCAAAATTATAAATAAAAAAGAAATTGAGAAAGACAATATAGTTTAAATACTGGGTACTTAAAAACGCTGGGGAAAGATTCCTGTTCCCACGTGCTGATCTGGTTCTAAGAAAGCGATTTTTACAGAAACGACAAAAATATGCGATGAATTTATTTTTAAAGGGACAGGAAATAAATTTCATTTCAGCCATATATTGTTGGTTTAATTGGCTATGTAGCAAAGATTTGAACACAGGTACGTAAGAATGCCTACAATAAAGGAAGATACAACTTTTGTTGACCAAACAAAACCGCCAGCTTATTTTAAAGCTATTATGTATACTTCAGTTTAATATGTTTTACGCAGTACTAGCTATTATTTCAGAAAGTATTTGAGTAGGTGTTTATTATGTTCTCCACCATATCTCCTTATCTATCTCATCCACCTGAAATATTCAGTGCAATTATTTCCAACTTTTGTCACACCAATTACGAAAGATATTGAGATTTCTAAATTTTTAATTTATCCGTAATTTATTGATCAGTTTTTGCTAATTTAAATTTTTTGTTAGTAGGGAAACGTCTTAATTCGACAAACCTTACGCGTAAATCAGGTTTTGATCAAATAACAGTGGATACAATGTTATTTATTTACATTTCATGATTAAGCTAACTTACTTTTTATTTCAGTTTTCGGTATGTATGGAAAATTGAGCAAGTAAATCGTAAGGAATAGAAACGAGACATATACTGTCATTAATAATAAAAGACAATTCATATTAAACTTAAGGTCAAGTTTTAGAAATTTAACATATTGCAATGTTTGAGATCTCTCCGATGTCTACAGTCAAATTGCACTCCTTAAAATATGTCTGTGAAATTCCCGTTTTGAAATGAAAAAGAGATTTAAAATTTCGTAACTATATTCCCATGTATGTAAGTCTGTCTTTTTCCATTTTTACTTCTTCCGCACAGTATGACGAGCAGATAAAGCACATCTCAACTTATCTGTAGATTCTGAGATAAAGATACAAACAAATTTTCACCATTTAAAATATGGCTAACTGGTGAAAGTAAAGTAGAATGGCGTGCCTGGTGGTTGTTTATCATCAGAAGAGTATGTAATTTAGTGAAATTCTAACCGTGGTGATCGAATAAGGAAGGTTATATTTATCCAATGATTCATTTTCTCCAGGAAAACTTTATATGATTCATATTTGTTTCCTGCGCTGAGTTTGCTCTAAGGAACTGCTTAGGAGTTAAGATGAGTTTACGTATTATAGAAGTTTTGATATTATCCGAAAAAAAGTTATCTAATACCCTTTCATACATCTTAATTTTATCCTGGGATTAATATGTAAATATAAGTATTGTTAAGAAATTATCTGAAGTTTTCAGATTCTGAGAGATACATAAATACTTAATATCGAATACTTCCAAACATAAAAAGCGTTTCTAAACGAGAAAATATAGAAAAAATTTAATAATAATTTCATCGGCTAATGTGTAATGTAATGACTAATTGTGTTAGATACAACTTCTTCCGAATGTTTATCGGGTTATTTTCTAATTCTTGATTTATAAAAACAATATTTTTTTAGTTTTAAACTCATTACATATTTAATATACGAATATCTTTATCTTCTTGAATGAGTTTTCATTCTCAACAACACATTTTTCTGCAAATAAGTGCAAGATATTAAAAAGTAAAGGATGGGTAGAATATTAAAATTTACATAATTGAATATTGAATTGTGTAAAAAAAGAGTGCTGTTAGAGATCTAATCATTTCGAAATTTAAACGATATTAGAATAGTTTCCCTTTTAAACTGTAAATAAAATTATCGCTGTATGCGTTTTTTTTCTTAAAGGTACATTTCTCATGTAGTCGCTACTGGAATACCCGATTCCTTACTTGGAACAAGATATCACTTTTGCATATTTTGTTGGGTTTTTTTCTTGCGGATAAAAACACGAATTTGCTTTCGGCTTTCATAAGAGGAAAACTTTAAAAAAAATAACAAGTAGCGTGCGGGTAGAAAGTGGCTGTACATCACGAGGAGAAATATGGATATAATTTAGTAAAATTTTATTTTTCATATCGTCGGATATGGAAGTTTATGTTTTACTAAGCATCTATTTCAGGCTGAAAAATCTCACTTGATTCATGGATTTTCCCCCTTTCATGTGTTTTAAGTTTGGAGTGAAGGATTTTTATGCATTTTAATGCGAAATAAATTAGAATATTTTTTCAAGGAACGAACGTTTTGATTAATATTAAGTACTTTACTTCTAATCAAGATTTGAAGATGGGTTAAATTTGTTGAGCATTTCACAAGGGGGGATTTGATTTAGATTTATTACTTATGTTTAAATTAAAAAGTAAAATAAATTTTATTAAAATTATTATTTAAAAATGGCAGAAGTGAGTTAGATTCTATAAT
The DNA here is from genome assembly GCA_907164885.2 of Dolomedes plantarius. Lineage (NCBI taxonomy): Eukaryota > Metazoa > Arthropoda > Arachnida > Araneae > Dolomedidae > Dolomedes > Dolomedes plantarius. The sequence continues at coordinate 166,747,452 of OU015493.1, forward strand.
ATACACATGGATTTAGTGGAGATTAAAAGGAAAAATATAATAGTACAGTTTTAATGTTTTTCAGAAGCATTAAAAATACAAACTCTTTTTTTAACATTCTTTAAATATACATATACTTCATAATATAAAATAAGATTGAGTAAGTATTATGTGTTGGCAATCAACAAAATCACAAAATATTAATGTATTTCAATCTATAGATCATAGAAATGAATATGGACTTTATCTATTACTACAATTTCCAGAAAATAGTCACTGTCAGTTTAAAATATAAAAAAAATAATTTTCAATCTATCTTGAACAATTTTCAATCATCTCTTTTCAGAGTAGCACTGCAGTATCATTTTCGAAGTAACTCTCGTCGTCTGGTTCTAGTAATTTATCTTCGGTCACACCATTTAAGAAAGTTCCAATCGTGTGTTTAAAAGTGTTCCAGTCTCAGTCCATTACTTTGCTTCTAAGATCGGGTGTCTAGACATTTCACCTAAATTCCATTGGTTTGATAAGGTTAGCTTATTATGTTAATGAAATATTCCCCTACCGAAATTTATTCCTTATTTTACAAATTCCTCCAAGGAAAGAATCCCCCCTGAATAAACCCAAATCATCTTAAGTTCCCCCTATAAATAAGTATTTTTCTTCAATCATCCTCTATGTACCGTAATTGCTCATGTAATCAGGTACGAATATTGAGGTCTACCCACTCTTTTACATATATAACTCAATTAGTTTTGCATTCTCTTTCATTTTAAGGGTCTCTTTACACAGCACAATGATTTTCTTTAGCCATTTATATCCTATATTTTTGGATATCTTTGTATGTGGCTTGAGTGTTTCTCATAAACTGTCTTCTAAACACATATCTAATTTTCTATGCAGTCTTTGAACAAAGCTTGTTTTCTTATATCTCTTCAGAAATGCGCCTTGTTATAGTTTCCTAACAGGGGAAGACAAAACTTTTGTGCAGAATGCTCTATAGTTCAATTTACTGTTTAAAGTAAGAAACAACAGAATATCACTTTTCTAGCATCAAGGGAAAAATGGATATATTTCCGTATACATATATCAGAGTATCACAATGTACTATATAAATTTTATACTTTTTTTATTATTGTTTTGACTTTTCTTTATTATAATTTATATCAGCCATGCATTTATTCCTCTATTTTGTACAGTATTTACAGCTACATAAAGACTGATAATTCCATAAAAATGGCATTTTCAGTGAACCCGAACTTTTCTGCACCTTGCATCAGGATTCATTTTATGAATTTCGTCCACCGAAGGAATTTATGAGCGTTTAAAACATACTATACCAAATTTTACCAAATAATTTATATATAATAATAATATCTTCAATTTTTTCAAAAATAAAAACCACCCCGATGTGCAAAATTTCTTTATCTATTACGGAGTACAATTTTAAAAAACTTTCAATCCAAGTAGGCAATCCTTATGCCCATTTTCTCCACAGGTGAGTAAATTCTATAGGGTTAGTACACAGCAACCTTAAATCTGAAGAAATCAAGTAACTTGGAAAAAAATAATTCTAAATATTTCAATAAAGAAACGACTTTTTAAGATATGCAATTCCTTTCTTTATTTTTTATTTAAAAAAATGCATTTTTTTCTTCATTTTTCTCTCCAATATACATTTCGAGAAAACTATTTTAAGAATTCATAGAAATATAACAAATGTTCCTAATAAATGCAATTATAAAGTTTTGAGTAAAATATGTTTATAATCTTCCGTCAAACATGGGCGAACATATTTTTTAATCAATAAGGTATAGACACGGAATATACAGTGTGTAACAACATTATAAGACCACTGTGGATTTTGTGATTTTTACTATAAATAGCATATTTTTTTAAAAATTAAATTAGGACGATGTTAATAAATGAAATATAAAATATGTGTATATTATTTTTAAGAGATATTTAAATATGCTAATTATTTTATCAACAATTTCAAATTTTTCCAATCAAATATCTGTAACAAAATTATAAGACCACTAGTGAAAACACATTTTTTAATAAAACTAATATGATGTTGATCCACCATTTTTCTGAATAAGTTCAAATACTCGATTTTTCATTGAATTAATTAGGTTTTCGAGCAAATATTTGGTAATTTTGTCACATTCATCAATGATAGCTAGTTCCAATTCATACACAGAATCATTATTTGCATACACTTGACGAACCAAATGGCCCCACAAGTTTTCTGTGGGATTTAGGTCTGGACGAAGGCTTGGCCAGTTTAAGACCTCGATTTTTTCTTTTTGAAACCAGTATTTAGTGTATTTAGACACATGGAATGGCGCATTGTCTTGCTGAAATTTCCAGTTTGACCCTCCTAAAAAAGGGCCAAAAGGTATAAGGTATTAGTAAAGCAGTTGTTGATAACAAATGGAGTTTATTTTTCCAAGAACTCGCTGCAAATCACATTTCCCATCATATGCAAAAGCTCCCCACACCATCACAGAGCCACCACCCATCTGTCTACTGAAGAAAACCCGAGGTTCCGTTCGTAAATCATTCCAGTAGGAAATATTACCATCCGGGCCATCCAAATTAACTTTTTTTTCGTCGGAAAAAATAATATTTTTCCAAGCAGCATCCCAGGTCATGACTTCCTTTGCCCACTTCATCCTTCCTTCTTTATGATGCTTTAACAGTCTTGGTTTTCTTTTTAATTTCCGAAGAGCAACATTTTAATTTGATCTTAAAGTGCGCCAGACTGTCTTATGTGAAATAGTTTTACTTGTCTGCTGTGTTTTTTACGAGTAGGCAAGTTCTGTTTCGTTGCAAGCTTGAAAATTCGTTCTTTATGGCGAGCTGATAATTTACTCTTTCTGTCAGATCTTTTATATTTTCCATAAAAATATCTTTTACTTAAAACGTTATGAATAGCAGTTTTAGAGCGTTTAAGTATCTTACTTATTTCACGTTCCGATTTTCCAGAGCCCTTATAAAACCAAATTTTTCGAACTTCTAGTTCAGATAATTCTCTTCCACGCGCCATTGTGAATTTCCTCATAAAAACAAACAAATTAAATTTTATTTTCTTTTACAATATTATAGTTAGGACTTTTTGTGATGTAAAGTTACAGTTTACCTACGATTTTGAAAGAAAAAATAAAATAGTTCTACGATTTTAAATAAAAAACGATTTTAAATAAAAAAGTAAATTGTCTTATATTTATGTTACACCGAGATTTCAAAAAATCGTTTGCTGTGTGAAATTAACTCAATTTTTTTTTCCTTTAAACGATTTATTTGAGAAAATAATTTTTTTCATTTGCTTCAAATTTTAAAATTATTCATTTTATGCAGTGTAATATTAAATTGAGTGATATTTTGGGTGGTCTTATAAGTTTTCTTACACACTGTAGATAAAATTTTAAACAAGAAAGCAATATTAAATTTCCAGTGATTATGAAACTTTCAAATAATAAATTGAAGTATATATTTATACTTTTATCAGTCCATCAGTAAAAAAACTTTATGTACATAAGGTAAAACGAATAAAAAATTGTAAATTAAAAAATGACTGACCTTATTTTCGATAAACACGTCCTGGTTTATGAAAGTTGTTTCCCCCAAAAATGCTATCGCCATCCTGATTGTATTTATATTCTAAATATGTTATTGTGTATATATAAGATGATATTTCAATGGTATATTAGCATTAAATGAATAAAACATGTTAGAATAGATTTGCAGTGTAAAACTTTCATGCTATCTTTTAAAATAGCTTAATCATTTAGCCAAGCATATATATTTACAATATGACATCAAATACATGCACAGCATTATTTTTATTATGTCGCCCAGTGGCTAAGTGGTTAAAGGCATCAGCCTGCCACGCCGGGGGTGCGGGTTCGATTCCCGCATAAGACTTGGCTGTATTCTGGGGAACCGGTCAGTCTTCCGCCTGCAAATGGAGCCCCGTCTAGAAAGGGGAGCTGCAACCCATCGTCCATCACCGGTGTCATCGTTTGTAAATAAAATTCTTCTGTGATTGTGTCATTTGTCTGCTTCTATCTTCCTTGTCTTCATATGTATACCGGACTGGGGTGTAATGTCGTCATCCCCCAGGGACATTAGCAAAAAAAAAAAAAATTATTATTCGAAGATTTTGAAATTTGGCTTCATTTCAAGCACATTGTGATAGATCAATGCTTCTAGAGCCAACACAGGGTCCCACCTGATGCCTTATATATATACAAATATTCCTCAACTTATGACCCAGATAGGGTCCGATACATTGGTCGTAAGTCGAGTTTCAAGCAATTTTTTTTGTGTATGTACATATATATATTATTTACTTCCATACGTAATTTAAAGCACAATGTATTTAGAAGACATAAATTATTACTTGTCATCACAACTTATTATGTTAGTACAATCCATTGGTTCAGAATTTGCGATAGAAGATACATTGCACGTTTTTTAAATAAAGTTATCCAAGATAGTTTTAACAGTTTGCATCTCCTTTTCCTTTTATATTGTCTGGTAGCGAGCCAGATTTTCCTGAATACGAGGATTTACACTTGTGAATCTTTCTTTATTTGGATCCATTGCTTCTAATTGTTGCAGTCCTTTTTATGCAAATGCTGACAGTTCCTCTTATCAGGCTGAGTTAAGGGCGATAGAGATGGTAATAGAGGACGCAATAAGGTCGCTAACCGAAGAGTTCGATGTCTTCACGGACTCCATGAGCGCACTACAGGCGCTCAAAGCAAAGAGCTTTAAATGTCGGCTGGTGGAGAACCTAAAGAAGAGTATCAATAATAACGGCTTATATATTACTTGGCATTGGGTAAAAGCCCATGCCGGTAATAGCAACAATGAAGAGGTGGATGAGATCGCCAAAAGAGCGACTCAGCTTCCCACCATTACTAATGACTATTAGCTGACCAAGAACCAGCTTAAAGGCATTCTTATGAAAGATGCCTTAAAAATCTGGCAAGAAAGGTGGAATGAGTCCACCAAAGGCAGGCGGACGCAGGAGATATTCCAGAAAGTCAGCTTGGATAGAGTCCAATAAGACTTCTTGAGGAACCAGGTGATTACTGGGCACGGCAGCTTTGGCCAGTATCAAGCCAAATTCTTCGGGAAGTCGGACAGCTGCAGTTGTGGCGAGATCCAGACAGTCGAGCACTGTCTATTCGACTGCATCAACTTTGCTGACCTGCGGGACGACCTGCCAGGGAATGCAAGTCAATGGACAAAGTACAAACTATATAACGATTACTACTTTTGCAAAGTAGTAAACAAAATCGTTAAAAGGCTCATGGACGAACATGTCCAATTGCCATAGACTATTTTCGATGTATGTTTTTGCTGTTTGCTGTTTGTAACATTTAATAAAGTCTGTGTTGTGATGTAGCGAAAAGTCGTTCTGCAGGCGGTTGGCCAGTGGAGTGACTCGGTAAAGTTGCATATGTGCTGAGTGTCGGAGCTTGGGATGTGCTCCCTCGCGGCGGCCGGTCTTCATAAAATCTGAGTTGGATGCCTTCTAGGTGGGACGACAATAAGATTACGCTTATGCAAATGCTGAGGCCGGGGGCCGTAGTCGGGTTGGTGTGGCCAACTCCCAGGGTGTCGGGTTGGTGTGGCCAACTCCCAGGGTGTCGGGGTCCGTTGTGAGGATCACGGTGCCTGTAAACGGAGAGGGCAACTTTGATTCGCCTGGGCGAAGGGGGCCGTTGTGAGGCCCACGGAGTCTGGTAATGGTAGACATTACTGTGACTCGCCTGGGGGAGTAGATCTCCTGAACGAACCACTGTAGCATCTTCAAGGCTTTAGCAGTCGGTCGACTCCTCATGGTCCGGTTGGAGTTCGGGCGGCTGTCCGGGCTAAGAGTGACAAGGGACGTTGGGGCCTGTAGTCTTGCCATATGGCACTTCTCAGGAGCTCAGTTTTGTCCTAAACTAACACGGACCTGTGTACTCCGCACTTCGTGCGTCGTGGGTGGTTCGATCGCCGAGGACGACGAGGTCATGCAGGTTGCACTAAGTTGTATGCCACAAACGTGGTGGGCCGACGTAAGCTCTTCTACTTATGCAAATGCTGAGCCGTAGTCGGGTTGGTGTGGCCAACTCCCATGGTATCGGGGTCCGTTGTGAGGGCCACGGTGCCTGGAAACGGAGAGGGCAACTTAGATTCGCCTGGGGGAGTGGGATCCTCTGAGCGAGTTGATGTAGCACCATGAAGGCTTCGGATGTCACCACTTCCTCGTAGTCCCGGCTGGTAACCGGGCTGTGGCCTGGTCTCCGGCTGGGGGAATGGGGGCAGGAGTCGGGTTGGTGTGGCGTTTTCCCAGGGCATTGAGGACTGTCGGGAGGACCTTGGTGCTTGGTAATGGTGGATGCGACTCTGACTTGCCTGGGGGAGTGGGATCCTCTGAGTGAGTTAGTGTAGCACCTTCAAGGCTTAGGTCGGCGACACCTCTGGGTGACCAGTGGTGCGGCCCCAGGGGGTGGAAGTCGGGTGGATGTTGTGTCTACCCAGGGCGAAGGGGGCCGTTGTGAGGCCCACGGAGTCTGGCAATGATAGACATTACTGTGACTCGCTTGGGGGAGTAGATCTCCTGAACAAGCCACCGTAGCATCTTCAAGGCTTTAGCGGTCGTGCGACTCCTCGTGGTCCGGCTGGGGTCCGGACGGCAGTCCGGGCTAAGAGTGACAAGGGATGCTGGGGCCTGTAGTCTTGCTATATGGCATCTCTCAGGAGCTCCGTTCTGTCCTAAAGTAACACGGACCTGTGTACTCCGCACTTCGTGCGTCATGGGTGGTTCGATAGCGGAGGACGACGAGGTCATGCAGGTTGCACTAAGTTGTATGTCACTAACGTGATGGGCCGACGTAAGCTCTTCTACTTATGCAAATGCTGAAGCCATTTCTGAAGCCATTGAAGGTTTATTTGATTTTTCGAGTGGATATCGAACCTATTGCATTACACATTTTATTATTGCGTCATAAATTTATGCAGTATTGCAGAATATTGCATCATATTGTTTAATAGTTATGTAATGCATATAGGTGTGTAGTGAACATTCGAGGAACATCATTTTTGAGATTTTTTTTTGTTTTTAATTGAAAAATTCCGGTTTTAAGTGCGAGCGGTTATGTCGAGGATTACCTGTGTATATTTGTGTGTGTGTGTTTTACCATTGGGTTATAAAAATACTGTTCCTTAACTCTCGGCTATATACTTTGTATTTGAAAAATGACCTCATCTGCTAGACGTTACAGAGAGGAGGGGGTGGGGAACAAATCCCACAACATTGAGTTCAATCTCCAGCAACATACAGGGCAACATACAGGGTTGTAGTGCGTATGCTACTTTTTGTTCTCTGTCTGTTTGAATTTTTACAAATATATATTTATTGTTGCAAGAATAATCATTAAAGTGCATGCTTGGAATAAAAAAATATCGGACTTAGAAAAAAAATATATCTTATAATTAAAAAAGAATTAAAATACAGTCGCATAAAAGAAGAATTTTAAGTATTGCATAATTTAAATAATTTAAACATAATAATTTAACATAATAATTTTAACATAATAATTTAAATTACTCTTTTTTTAAATATTTAGATTGAGGTTGGTAATGGTTAAAAATTAATATTTTGGGGGTATCAGAAAGTATCGATTTTATCTTAAACTTAATCCGTAAATGGCAACATCTGTCGGTGTCACTCTAACAGTAACATCTGTCCATGGGACGAAGTTGGATATTGTAGCTCCTTACTTACGTAATTTTCCAATTTTCATTTAATTTTAGTTCTGTATTTGAGGTATTATTGATTTATAATACATATTTACTCTTTGTTTTAATTTAATATAACTTTGTTTAAACCTTTAAATGCGTTTTCTGGGTGATGTTTTTTTTTCACCATTTCTCGTATTTAAATTGTTATAAGTCAAAAACCGTTAAGATAAATGATTCAAACTTGGAACATGTCTTTTTCAATTATTTTAATTTAATTTTGATTCAGCAAATTTTAAAAAGAATTTGCTTTTGATATATGATTTTTAAAAAATAAGTTACATCCTTTAAAAAAATACTCTAAATATTTTTAATTAAAAAAATAATGTTTAAAAAATGCTGAATTAAAAATAAAATTTATATATTTCTGTCTAATGAAATGAAAAAATTTGAAATTCGACAAATAATATTTCGAGTTATTAAGATTTTAAATCCCAACACTTCTTACAAAAAACATAAATTTAAAATTTTTAAAAAAACTTTATGAGAAGTTTTATGTTGTGATTTTGTTTACAAATTATATGGTTAAACATCACAAAATAAAAATTAACTCAATAAATAATTTTTTTTTAAAATGTGTCCTGGACCCTTGACGGACCAAATACGTACCTTTAATGTAAAATCCATCTCTAAAGTGGAGTGAGTTTTCTTGTAATGGTAAATGCAGGTCGATAAAGTAAACGAAACTCAAAGATAAACAAACACCACAAAGGTCATGGAATAATTGAAGCATAGCTCGAACATGAAGGTTTCAAATCGGCAATTTCGCACCCTAGAGGGAAAAGTACGAACTCTATCCGTCCGAGAGATGGATGTTATCATTTATTGGTTAAAGTAGATAATGGTTACATGATAGCGTAGGAGGACCTGTTCAGTACCTGAATAAAACTCGGTTATTTGCGATTCATAATTGACCCTCTCATTTTTACGTAGATCAAGATTCAGAAGTATGTTTTTGAGCAAATGAATTTGAACTGTTTATTATTTCTCTTCTATATTAATACATATCTTACATTTTATATTCTCTGAAATTAGTAAAACCTCACGCATGATCTTGGTGTCGCATTTTTTTATTTACATTTGCAAGATATCTATATTGCTTCCTTGTCAGAGTTCGTATTTTTTTCATGCTATTTACTACACCAGAAAAGCAATTACTTCTCTCTATACCCCAAATCCAAAATTCCTTACTTGCAGATTACATCTCCAGCCGAGTTATCGATCATCAAAATAAACCTCATACATTAAAACTGAAGTTTCCTCTGAATATTCAATGTTGAGTTTGAAAAGAACAGTAAAACTTTCAAATATCGTGCAACTCTAAAATTTTAGCCTCTTTAACAGCTACTGTCATCACGAATCCCTTGCGATTTTAGGAAGTAGGAAGGAATATACTATACCGTTATTATTATGATGTATGAATGGAAAATCTCAAAAGCCAATATAATCTTCGTCTCTATTTCAATGCATTTTTCACCTAAACTTTTTTACACCTAAACTACTGTTGAAAAGAAAACTTTTACTGAAAGACAAAAGTTATAACAATAAGTACATAGAAGAAAATAAAAAAATGCTTCGCTTGTTAAAAAAATGTATCAAATTTATAAAAATTCTAAATCATAGTAGAAAAAAAATGCCGTTACTATGACAAATACATTAGTGATTTGGTTTTAACGTTTCACTCCAACAACGCGGAAATTCTTTATTAATGTTTAAATTACAAATTTAGAAATTAATAATGATAATAATTAAATGCATGACATCAATGTTTGATTAAAAAATAATAATTTACATATTATCATTGCATTTATATTCAATTGCATTTATATTCTTGCATTAAAGGGAAATAATAATTCAGAGATTTAATTAAAGACATATTTTTTTAATTGATTATTGAATATAAAATAACAATACTCGAAGATAATGTCGTAAGATATGGACTAAAAAATTTTTCATTAAAAAAAAATCTTTAAATAATATTACAACATCTAATTAAGTATTTAATTAGAAAATTAGATGTATTTTTCAGTTATATATTTTTGCATGTTGTAATACCTTATAAAAATTGTAAATGTATTCGGGAGAATTTGTGTAGATACTTTGCATGTTTACTTATTGGAAGGTTAAATTTTTTTTATTTATTTATTTAGAATTTAAAATCTTTTATGATGGTTTACCATATAATTTGTAAGTAATATCGCCGCCGTCCACACCCGAAGGTTATACGGCCCTTCAATAATAAAACTAATCATCCCGACGGCAATCCAGCCCAGCCGGATCCCGAAGTTTTTCTTTTTGCAATTCGTTTACGTGTCTTTTTTTTTCTTTAATCTGAGGGGCTATCCACCTTCCCCTTGCAGGGGGAAGTGTATATTCATAAGTTCCTGCATAATATTCTTGATGTACCTTCTACAATAATAATCTGTAAATAATTTACTAGGGGTCCAATCTTGAAAGCCCAAAGGTAGGTTTTTTCGTGCTTCAGCCAATTTGCTACAATTGTATATACAGTGCTTTATAGTTTGTATATTGCCACACTCACAATGATCTGTTTTAGCAAAAAATCTGTTTTGATAGACTCCTATACAGCCATGTTCAGTTATTGCTTGATTAACAAGGAAATCTGCCCACAGTCTTTTCGTAGAAACTCTAGGGAATACCTCAAATACTTTCCTTCCTACACTGCTTCTCTCCCAATTATCTTGCCATACATTTATGTAATAATTCTTAATTTTATTCTTAATCTGTTCTTTAGTTAATTTATAATTTCCTGTGATTTCATTCCGTGTTGTTGCTTGTTAGCTGCTGCGTCTACCATCTCATTTTCATTAATGCCACAGTGGGCTTTAACCCAGTGTAAGTTTACTGCTATCTCATGACTTTCTATTAGGCTTTTTATATTTTCAATCCTATCTCCCTTAAAATAATATGCGCATATAACTTGCAGTGTACTTCTAGAATCACTGTATAGTAGGGCGGAGCGTAAAAAAAAAGTTTTCGATTTTGTTTTTGCCCAAGTGCGGAAAAGTTGGGTACTGGTGGTTAGGTCACGTATACAAAGTTTTGGGAAAAACAAAAAATATCTTCCGTCTCCATTTCGTCCGTGATTTTTAGCACATTTTTACCATATAGTTAAAAATGTGCATTTCCATTGTTTTGTATGCAGCTCTTCGGTTTTTCTGAAATAATATTTAGAAAAATCCCAGAACTCACCACGGGGAGGTGGCTGCATTGCGAGTACCACCTTTGCCCACCCATCCACCCAACCATATGGGCACAACTCCTTTTCCCTTTCAGTTATTCCAGTTTTACTCGGAACTCGCATTTGGTTTCAAATGATGGCATAGCTTTTCTTGACTCTGTTCGGGTTCTAACTAAACCGTCACGCTTATTTTCTCCACACACACTGCCACAGAAACCTCTGTTACTATAGTTTCACGAAGCGTTCAACACTTTGGGTGCAAGGAAATTTTAGGTTTCCCATGTTTTGAGCTACGGACTCTCCACTGGAAATCAAATTTCTCAAATCATCTTCTGTCAAGTGAGATGTTCTTGTGAGTTCCGTCAAATTGCATTTCTGCCAATCAATAAGGTCTATATATATTATTAAACTGCCACGAAGTTAAGTGAAGGAATGTTGTAGTGTGTGAGTCCTTCCTTTTTTCCTTGTAAAATCCTACTAAGTCCGAGTTCTCGAATGGGCTGTCCGTCGTCTGGGATCATTGACAATATTATTGTTTCCGGGTGGCCGAAATAGCCATTTCTCTGGATAATGTGATCGACTACAGTCTTTAATTCATTTTTAAGATAGCGCGAGATGTTTATTGTCTTCCACAAATTTCGTGGACCATCTGTGCAATATAGATTTAATTTGACTGTAAATCACATAGGTGAGTACACTTTCATGATGAACTCTGCCAGAGTTTGAAGTTCGTTTGAAGTCTCTGAAGAGCTAATGTATAAACGTATTATTCGATTTGCAGTTGTCAGCCAACGTGCATGAGACATTTTCCCAGGTTGCTTTGTGACAAACTTTATGAGCAGTTTCCATTTGTGACAGCTTGACAATTTGCCAAGCCATTTACACTCAAATGAGTTGCCAATCCGATATTTAGTGCAGCATTTGGATGGTGGAAGAAATGGTCCTAATGCATTTTATGGTCCTTTTGGGAAAGCATTGACAAATTGTGAAAAATCCCCAGTTGTGATATTTGTAGTCATTTTGAGTGAATTTCGACATAAAGAATCTTAGCACAGACCACCGATACCTTTGGGATATTTGTCAAGGGATATTTGTCTCATGCTCGTTGGTTAAAAACTGCATGAAGGCATGAAACGAAAATCGAATAATGCGTTTATACATTAGCTCTTCAGAACCTTCAAACGAACTTCAAACTCTGGCAGAATTCATCATGAAAGTGTACGCACCTATGTGGTTTACAGTCAAATTAAATCCATATTGCACGGATGGTCCACGAAATTTGTGGAAGACAATAAACGTCTCGCGCTATCTTAAAAACTAATTAAAGACTGTGGTTGGTCCCATTATCCAGAGAAATGGCTATTTCGGCCACCCGGAAGCAATAAACTTGTCAATGGTCACAGACGACAGACAGCCATCCTAGAACTGGACTACGTAGGATTATACAAGCAAGAAAAGAAAAAAAGGTAGAGACTCAGACCACTATAACATTCCATCACTCAACTTCGAGGTAGTTTCATATATATACCTTATTGATTGGCAGAAATGCAATTTGACGGAACCATAATAACATCTTGACAGAAGATGATTTGAGAAATTTGATTTCCAGTGGAGAGTCCGTAGCTCAAAACATGGGAACTAAAATTTCCTTGCCACACCCAAAGTGTTGAACGCCTTCGTGAAACTATAGTAACAGAGGTTTCTGTGGCAGTGTGTGTGGAGAAAATAAGCGTGACGGTTTAGTTAGAACCCGAACAGAGTCGAGAAAAGCTATGCCATCATTTGAAACCAAATGCGAGTTCCAAGTAAAACTGGAATAACTGCAAGGGAAAAGGAGTTGTGTCCATATGGTTGGGTGGATGGGTGGGCAAAGGTGGTACTCGCAATGCAGCCACCTCCCCGTGGTGAGTTCTGGGTTTTTGCTGAATTTTATTTCAGAAAAACCGAAGAGCTACATACAAAACAATGGAAATGCACATTTCTAACTATATGGTAAAAATGTGCTAAAAATCACGGACGAAATGGAGACGGAAGATATTTTTTGTTTTTCCCTAAACTTTGCATATGTGACCTACCCACAAGTACCCAACTTTTCTGCACTAGGGCAAAAACAAAATCGAAAACTTTTTTTTTACGCTCCGCCCTACTGTATAGGTCGATTTCATGTATTCCTTTACTTATAGCATCAGTGATGGCCATGTCAATGGCTTCAACTTCGGCGCTATAGGATGATGCATTATTAGGTAGACGTTTAAGTTTTGTCTGTTCTAAAACATTAAGGTTGTAACGTGTACATTCCGCACGAGCCCCTTCGTTGGTTTTTGAGCCATCAGTGTAGTATTTAATGTTCGATTTTGATTCCATGTTATATGTCCATTCATATTTCCTCATTTCACGTACTTTCTTTAGAGGTCGGCTTTTTGTTTCGCAATTCTGCGCGTTCAGTACGATGTCTCCCAATTTTATTTCTGATCCTTTATTGTAGATTTCATAGATATTCTTTTCAATTGTAGCTGTTAAGTCTAATGGTATGCATCCTGATAGAACGTGGAGTGCATCCGTTGAAACTGTTCTGTAACATTTAGTTAACATTATTAAGAATGGCCGTTGTATCTGTTTTAATTTTAAATCCATTGTACGTTTACCATTATACCATGACTGCACTCCATGCAATAGTATCTTTTCTATAACAGTTAAATATAGCTTTTAGACATTCTCAGGTTTCAAACCCCACGTACTCTTACTGACTCTATTGATACTGTGTTGAAATTTTAATGCCTTATCTCTAATATTATTCATATGAAAGTTAAAATTTACCTTCTCGTCTAAATAAATTCCTAAGTATTTCATATGCTCATTGTATTTGAAGTTCTCCCCTTTAAACTTAATCGTGGGTCTCCTTGTAACTTCTCCTTTGTGTGGTATTATTATGTAGTTGGATTTTTCGACACTAAATTGTAGTTGGTTTTTATCGGCCCAGCTCGAACATTTTTCCATTATTGCTCTCGCTATCTCTGTAAATCTATATATAACTTTACTCCTAAGCAGTATTACTATATCATCCGCAAATGCCTGTATTTTGTTGTCATCGCCCAGATTCGCTAATAGCAACTCATTAATAATTAGTAACCACAGGATTGGCCCAATGGACGAACCCTGTGGTACGCCAATATTATATTCCCACTCTTAATCTTCATTTATAATTTCAGTACAGTCTTTCAGATAATCCATTATTATTTTCCTTAAGTTAGTATCCATTTCAGTTTTGTCAAGTTCTTCCTTTATTCTTTTTATTCTAACCGAATTAAATGCATTTTTCACATCCAGAGCAATTAAGCACGTGTGGTAGCCATTCTCTTTGTTTTCTTTAATTTTATCAAAAACACTATTCAATGTTTCTATTACTTCCCTATTCCTCCTAAACCCAAATTGATTTTCAGACAATAAACTCATACTTTCAAGTTGTTCAATCACTCTATTGGAGAGGATTTTATCCAAAACTTTCCCCAAAATGGGGAGTAGACATATCGGTCTGTAAGAACTAGGATTCGAGCGATCTTTACCACCTTTGTGTATGTATACCACGCTAGCTTTTTTCCATTTACTAGGGAACTTTCCTTCCTGCCAACATTTATTGTATAACTTAGTCAAAAATAGGCTATCTATATTCCTGATCTGTTGAACTATACTCTGCGTAAATCCGTCAAAACACGGGGCTTTTTCAGGCTTCAATTCTTGTATTACTTTTTCCACTTCAATATTTGTAATTAATTGCTCATCCTCAGAATTTACATAATCATAATTTATATGCTGGTCTTCTCGTTGAAAATGATGTGCCGCTAGAATTATTTTTATTTCTTCTTCTTTATACTTAATATTTCCTTCATTATCTTTCAATCCTTCTGCTGTGATTATTTTAGTATTTTTATTCTTTATCAAGGAGTATATATTACCAAACGTATCCTTAATTCTAACTCTTTGAAAGAATTCATTAAATTTATCCCTTTTTGCCTTCAATATTTGTCTTCTATACTTAGCTCTCTCTAATTTACATTTAATTTGTAACTCAAGGCGTTTCTGATGTTCCATCTCCTTCTGATATAACCTTCTAAGAGGAGTTCATACCTTACTTCTTATTGTAGTGAAATTAGGATTCCACCAATATGCATTTCTTCGTGGCTTTCCCCTTTTATAGCTACACTTTTTACTTAACAAGTCTAAGTCGTAATTTAACTGTGATACGCATTCTTCGCTATTTTTATCTATTAATGCTTCCCACCATTTCTCCGTTAATTTCCTGAGTTTAACCTGGAAGTTTATCCATTGGATATTTTTCATATCCCATCTTTTCCTGAAGTAATCTTCCGTCTGTAAATAATCTAGCGTTATGGTCAAGATAATAGTGTTATGATCTGTCAGTGTATTATTATCAATTACAGCTGTTAAGGCACCAACTCATGCGGGCTAAATTCATGTACGCCGCAACCTATGTGTGGTGTGGCTGTAGCGTTCCCCGCCGAACGGGAAAAGGTGTGTGTGTGTGGAGTAATGGCGGCCAGAGAAATCGCTAAGCTCAGTGCTATGTTTAAAATAAATATTTGTGTGTGAAATTCGTGTACAGTCCGCTTTTTATATAAACTGTGTTTTGTGAGTTAATTATAGTAAATATGGTCCTTTCGACCCCGAGCGTGTCACCGATCTATGGATTATAAAAACAGTTGTATTTAGTGAGTGTTCTAAAAACCGTTGTATTTCGTGAAACGGAAGTAGGATTAAAGTGTTTAAAAAGTACCGTGGAACTCCGTAAGCTACATCATGTGTGTGTGTTTACAGTGTGATTTACTGCTGCGTACCTCAAAGTAATAGAGGTGAGTGATATTTTATACAATTTTAAAATGGAAGTGTTATTGACCAAAAAAAGAGTTCTGAAAGCGAACATTACAAAAACCAGTAGTGATGTGGGAAAAAGTGTGCATGCCAAAGTGCAACTCGATTTATTTGAGAAAAAGTGCAATAAATTTGAAATTGAAAGTTCAGAGCTTTTTGATAAAATTTTTGAAAATTGTGACAAAAAGGAACTAGAAAAATATATCGAAGAACAACAGTCAGTTAATGACAGTATTGATAATTTGTGGATATTGGTTAAGAATCAATTAAGTTTATTAGCTGTAAATAAATCTACTTCAAATTTGTCGGAAGTTAGCAATCTGGAAAATGTGAGATTACCGAAATTAAATTTACCATCATTTAATGGTAATATACAAGACTGGCACAGATTTAGAGATTTGTTTTGCTCAAGTATTCATAACAATTCGAGCTTATCTGGTTCACAGAAACTTTCCTATCTAAAATTATCCTTGCATGGTGATGCAGCTAAAATCGTTCAGTCTATTTCAATAAGTGATGCAAATTATAAAATTGCGTGGGATCTTTTAGAAGAAAGATTTTCCAATAAAAAAGATCAAGTGTTTGCCCATTTAAAAAGGTTTATGTCGATCCCTCAGCTATCCAATGATAATCCATATTCCATACTTAAATTAGTAGACACTACAACTGAATGCATCCGTTCATTAGAAATCTTAGAGCAAAAGATTGAAGGATTCTCAGAAACTGTGTTAGCGTACATTTTACTGCAAAAATTAGATTCAACTACAAGGTTTTGGTGGGAAAGAAATTGTAAAAAGGATGAACTACCAACATTGTCCGAGCTTATAACCAACTAATTGTTCATTGACCAACTAATTGTTCATGCTCAGAGAGCTAAAACTCCTGGAAATTTAACTGGTATTCCATGTGTTTCTAAAGAAACTTGTGGTGATTGTATTATTGCTGATCCAGAATGTGCCTGGTGCTCACAAGATTTCCCACTAGATGGAAGCAGTAGGTGTGATTATAATGGAAATTTACGTGGTCACTGTTCTGGTGATCATATTGTAACTTCTGCTCCAATGAGGAAATTAACAAATAAGGAACTTTCAGAGATCTCTCAACGGAGACATGTTTCATCTGCTGAAAATCCTGCAGATATTATATCTAGCGAGTGTTCACCAGCTGTGTTACAAGAACATTCCTTGTGGTGGCATGGGCCACCATTTATCCTCGAATGGCCGGAGAAAACTGAATGTAATCCTAAGGCTGACCGTGAACTTAAGCCCATAGACATGGAGCTGTTCAATAAAGAACTAAAGCACGGCCAAACTGCTGAAGTGGCAGAAAATCTAAATTCTAGTGACTCTAAGTGTATAAATTTAAGTTCTGAAATTTCTTTGTTTTTTGATGAACTGTTAAATTTGAGTAATAATTATGATAAGTTAATTAGAATTTATAGCTATATTCGCAGGTTCACTGCAAATTGTAAAAAGAAGAAACGGCATAGAGGACCACTTACCTATGAGGAGATTAAGACCGCTGAGATTTGTGTCTTAAAGAATACTCAAAGGGTATTTGTGGATAGGGTATCTGTTGTAAGTAAGCTAAATTGTTTAAATGTGTTTGCAGATAA
This sequence comes from Dolomedes plantarius, assembly GCA_907164885.2. Lineage (NCBI taxonomy): Eukaryota > Metazoa > Arthropoda > Arachnida > Araneae > Dolomedidae > Dolomedes > Dolomedes plantarius. The sequence goes on from OU015493.1 coordinate 166,764,938, forward strand.
TCAAGGAGTTCTTCGTTTAGGTGGTAGATTGGAAAAGGCTTCCTTGCCGTTCGAACATAAGCATCCAATTGTAATCCCCAACGGACGATTAAGTGATGTAATTTTTTATACCTTTCATGTGAGACAGTTGCGTGTTCGCCCTCAGGCCCTTTTAAATTCCGTAAGAGTTAAATTTTGGCCCCTAGGTGGTAGAACCACGGTCAGGAAAATTGTGCTAATTAAAGAACACCATCTACCATTTTGCACATGGAGAATGGGTAAAATTACTGATGTTTTCCTTGGTAAGGATCAGAGAGTCCGTTTAGTTAATGTTAAAACTCAGTCAGGAACTTTTAAACGGCCAATTACAAAAATTGCTTTCTTACCCCAAGAGGTGTAATATTGTGTATTATTGTATATTTAATGTCATATAATTTGAATCAGTTGCCCTGTGATTAACATGTATAATTCGATTAATAATGTGTATTGAAAAGAAAAAACGTAAATTGGAAGATCCCTGTGGATTCTTCCAAGGCCGGCGGTATGTTAAGGCACCAACTCATGCGGGCTAAATTCATGTACGCCGCAACCTATGTGTGGTGTGGCTGTAGCGTTCCCCGCCGAACGGGAAAAAGGTGTGTGTGTGTGGAATAATGGCGGCCAGAGAGATCGCTAAGCTCAGTGCTATGTTTAAAATAAATATTTGTGTGTGAAATTCGTGTACAGTCTGCTTTGTATATAAACTGTGTTTTGTGAGTTAATTATAGTAAATAACAGCCAAGTTCTTTATTTCTGTTTCACTAAAGCCAAATGTGATAGTCAGGTCTATCCACCCAAGTCCAAAAGGACCGCAGTAGGTCAGCAGACTATCCGGGTTATTATGTATAACACCCTCTTACGTAGTAACCATTTCCAATATCATCGTAACGCGTAGATCTGTGGGTCTCTGCCCCCCAAGTTCTTGATTTAGCATTTAAATCACCCTGTTGTAAGATTTTTTCATCTTTAAATTTTCTTAAAATTTCTTTTATATAGGTTATGTGAGGTTCTGTTCTATCAATATTTACATTTTGCACTGGCGGTATATACGCTGAAATAACAAATTTGTAAACAAAATCCCATAATAAAACTTCTCATTAAGTTTTACAAAAACATTTAATTTAAATATTTTAAAAATGTGGGGTCATTTAAAATCGCTATATCTCGAAATATTATTTTGGCGAATTTCATTTATTTTTCATTTAACTAAACAAAAATATATAAGTTTTAGTTCTGATTTAGTATTTTTTTAAATATTAATTTAACTTATTATTTTAAAATCATATTTTCAAACGTACATATTTTTTTTCAAATTTGCTGAATTACAATTAAAGTAAAATAATTGAAAAAAGCATGTTCCTATTTTGAACTATTTATCGTTAACGGTTCTTGACTTATAACAATTTAAATACGATAAATGATGAAAAAACCCATTATACATAAAAACGCATTTAAAGCTTTAAATAAAGATTGACTACTATTAGAATGTTTAAATACCTTTTAAAAGCTTCCAGGTGAGCAAATAACTCATTCCTGTAGCTTAAAATTCTTATTCAGTATAATTTTTGCCATTTCCACTTTCTTTCTGTACTGTATAAATGTCTCTATTGATCTAACCGATTTGCAATTTCACTTTTCGTAGGAACTGAAGTACCACAATTTGATTGTGTACGTCGAGTTTTTTTTTCATAATTTTAGTCCTAACAACTTCAGATTTTATTTTCCTAGGCATTTATAAAGGTTTCTTTTAGAAAATATTTCAAAATTTTGTAAAAAAATTGCAAAAATACTTCAATAAATACTAAGTTTGAAATATCAGAACAATTATTCGAAAGTTAAACAAAATCGAAACCTAAGCAATCTACCACTTATTTCACTGTAGAAGAAGTAGAGGTGTATATACGTAAAGTACAAGAATTAAATATAAATGCCTTTGAAATTTAAATAATATCATACATTAATTTCGGAAAACACTTGCCACAAAAAGCGTGTTTACATTTCAAGGAAGTAGTTTCATTGACAACCTCTGCTCGAAAGCTAGATTTTAAAAACAAACCAAAGAAAAAAATTATATCTCCTATTCTAATCAAGATAGAAACATGATTTAAACGTCCATTTAAGCAGAGAAAAAAACAGAATTTTTTTAACTAAAGTTTTTTGTGTCCCAGACCCTCTTAATTAAGGATTTTTTTAATATATATACAGGGTGATTTTTTTAACTGATAATACTCAAAGCCATCTGTAGCAAGATGTATCAGCCACAATTCCACCAAAATTGATAGAGGGACTAAGGAGGACATGGGAAAGAGTTTCCATGACAAAAAAAGTTCCAAACGTCGCCGATAGGGAAAGATATGGCGCTGTTGTTTCCGGAGCACCAGAGTATTTGCATTAAAGGCAAGTAAAACATTAAAATGGAAATTCATGAGTACGTAGTCGACAATAGCGCCAGTATTTTGGGCTATAAAGTGCGGAATCTGTTGTGCTTTCTCTTTACAGAAGAAAGGGTTATCTGTCACTTTTTCCACTTGCATGGCCACCTCCCACCCCGGACCTAAGCCATGGGACATTTTACTGTGGAGTTATTTAAAGTCTAAGGTGTATCTTGGTGGAGTCTCGAACTTGGCGGCCCTAAAGAACAACATTTCCTGGACCTTGATGAACATTCCTGGTGACATGTTACGCTTGGCCGTTGAGAACATAGTGTTCAGTATGCAATGTGCCATCCAACAGGACTGTGGTCACATTGAAGGAGGGAGAAGTGAATTTGCTGCATAATGTGGTGTTACAGTGAAATTTCTATGTTATTCATTTGTCTGCTTAGAACTTTTTTGGTATTCACCCCTTATCTTTATAGGATGGCGCTGCTATCGACTACATAGTCGTGAATTTATATTTTGATGTTTCCCAAAACCTATTCCCTAACTTAATTTGAGGGATAATATTCTAATTTTTTGGTGCTTCTTAAACTTTCCTTAATTTTTATATCTAGCCTCTGGCGCCCTTCGAGCTAAAAATGATCGTAAAAAAATGACCGTCGTACAGTTTTAAGAGTACAGGACATTTTTTTATGTGGCCTTACAGAGTGTGAAATTTGATAAATATATTGCATAATTGAATTGTTTAATTAAACGTATAATTGAATTTTTGCATTTACACTCGTCAGATGACTCGAAAGTCCCCCAGGGTGACAGAAGACCTTATAACTTTCGCATAATGACCCACCCAGAAATGTTTTCTTTATGTGAAATATGCTATTATGAAATGTGAAATCTTGATCCACATGCGCCAAAAACTTCAAATTTAAGATGAGTTTCTATCTTTAATATTTCAGCCTAAATGTATATACACTACCCAATAATAATGGACTAAATCCCAGCGGATTTGCATAAAATCCGACTTTATGTCGGATTGTATACAAATCCAGTGCTCGCACGTAAAAGTTAAGTTAAAGTTAAATACGATACGTGAAGAAGTAACGTCAGTAGTTCTGTGTGAAATTGTGACAATATGTCGAAACGAAAGGAACTTAGAAAGAGGCATTGGAAAATGTTTTATAGTTGGTTGTAATATTAGTGGCAAATCTATTAGCGCAATTGCTGTTATCACAACCACGGTCAACTGTTGGTGAGGTCGCGAAGAAGTGGAAGACTACGGGAGTTGGGACACGAACTGCGCACTTTGGTCGTCAAGGTAAACTGACCGAAAGGGATCGGCATGTCCTGAAGCGTGAGGTTCGTAAAAACCCCAAGAAACCACTCCAAATCATCAACAGTGAGTTTCAACAGGCAACAGGGATTGCGGTGCACCCCAATACTTTGCGGAAAGACTGTACGCCTTCAATATCTACGGATGTGTTGACGCACACAATCAAAACATCACTCCCTCCAACAAAGCTGGCATACTCGCTTGGTGTTTGCAACGTCGCAACTGGACTGTGGACC